>OY294016.1:15842876-16310839 GCA_958510785.1 Exephanes ischioxanthus | reverse complement strand
CCGAGTCGAACGCCGCCTTCAGGTCTATAAACAGCGCTATGACTTTACCCTTCTCTTCCATCAACTGTCTGTTTACTATGTAGTTCAGGACATAGATGTTGTCTATCGTCCCTACTCCTCTCCTGAATCCTGTTTGGTTTGGTGGTATCGTCCTTCTTTCCTCCGCTTCCTTCTCCAATCTTCTCGCCAATACCGTCGTGTATATCTTGTATAACAACGGCATTAGCGTAACTCCTCTGTATTCATCTACTTTCTTTCCGTTTCCTTTCTTGACTATTGGGGCTATTATCCCCTCCATCCAATTTTCCGGCCATCCGTCACCTCTCCATATCCTCGTACATATTTCCCATGCTACCTCTATCGCCTTTTCTCCCCCACACTTCCACGCCTCGTTCGGTATTTCATCAATTCCCATCGCTTTCTCTTCTTTCAGCTTTCTCACCGTCTTCTGGATTTCCCTCTCTTCTTGCCTCTTCCGTTCTCATCCTTACTCGCCTCTCCACTCCTCCTATCAGGCTCATAAAATACCTTTTCCATTCCTCTTTTTGTTTTCTTCTTCTATTTTCTATCTTTCCTTCCTTCCTCTGTTTATAATCTCCCATACCTTGTTTTCCGTTTTCGCTTCCGCTATTTCCATTACCATTCTCTCCTGCTCCTCTTTTTTCTTTCGAGCACTCAGCCTCTGGTATTCTCTCTTTCTTTCCCTGTATGCTCCTTCGTGACTTCGTTTTTACTCCATCTCCTCAGCTCCTTTCTTGCCTCCGCTTTTTTCTCTCTACACTCTTCGTCCCACCATCCTCTTCTCTTTTGCCTTCTTTCTCTCCCTCCTTTTTCTTCACTTCTTCCGATCTCTTCCTTTATCTTTATCTCCATTTCTCTTACCGCTTCCTGTCCTCCTCCTCTCTCCACTTTCATTTCTTGCATGCCCTTGGCATATTCTTCTTTCATTTTCTCTGACCATTTGCCTCCTCTGGCTCTTCCATCCTTTCCTCTTTCCTCCTTCTTCCTCTCTCTTCCTTTTTTCACCGTGACCACCAGCGGATGATGATCCGACTCCACTCTGTCTGCTACTTCCAGCTTTTCTATCCCCTTCCTTGCATTTTCATCTCCCATCACATAATCTATAACCGTCTCTCCTCTTCCGCCGGTGTACGTGAACTCTCCTTCCTCATCTCCCTCCATGTTTCCATTCCAAATCTCCCAGCCTACCTCTTCCAGCAGCTTCGTTAATTTCTTTCCTTCAGCGTTGACCTTTTTATCCTTCGATTTTCTTCCTCCCTCTTCTTCTTCCTCCGGGCCTCTTACCCTTCCTCCCTCCGTTCCCGGTCTCGCGTTAAAGTCTCCTCCTATTATCGTTCTTTCTTCTTCGCTCTGCCTTTCCATCCATCCTCTCAGCTTCTCTATTTTCTTGTCCAGATCTCCATTTACATACTTTGCCACCACGTTCCATACCTCATTTCCTGCTTTCACTCTCTCATGCATGATACCATCCTCCTCCTCTCGTGTTTCCTCTTTCTCCAATGCCATCTCCTCTCTCACTCCCATCGCCATTCCTCCCATCGCTCTTCCGCTCTTTCATCTTCGTTTTTCTCCTCTGTCCACGTCTCCATCAGCACTACTACGTCCCATTCGTCTATTCCTCTCCAAAAATCCTTATCCTTGTTAGCCAGCCCCGCTACGTTCCAAAATGCTATCTTCCAGTTCTCCGCCTCCTTTCCTCTGGTCTCTCTCCTCTCTTTTCTGCTTCTCTTGCTTAATCGTTTTTTGCTTCTTCCTCTTTTCCTCCAACTGCTTCTTCCATTCCTTTGCCCTGCTTCTCCTCAGGCTTTCTTCCCGCTCTCCGCTCTTCCGCTCTTTCATCTTTTTTCTCATCGTCTTTCCTCTCTCTTCTTCCTTCCTCTGCTCTCTCTCTCCCTCTTCCGTCTTTCAGCACCTCGTCCTTTTTGTCCCAGAACCATGCCTTTCCGTTCACGAATAGCTTACCATACCCGATCCTCACCATCTTTCCTTTCCTCCTCTCCACTTCCGCTATTTCCTTTATCAGCCATTGCATCCTTTTCTCTTTCCACGTCAGATCTTCCTCTATTCTCTCTTTCTTCCCTCTCAGGTTTCCTTTCTTCCTCATTACCTCTGCCTTTCCTTCCACGCTCTCCATTTTCACCTCTATACTGCCTTCTCTTCCACCGCTTCTCCTCTTTCCAATTTCCTTCGCCCCCTCCATTCTTGCTTGCACTCCAATGCTCTGCAGAATCCTTCTCGCCGACTCCGTCACCGTGCCTTGTATATCCACTCTCTTCATGATTACATTCTTTCTTCTTTCCTCTTTTTCTCTTCTCTCTATCTTCCTTTCCATCTCCCTCATCCGTTCCTCTAGCTCTGTGCTTTCCGTCTCACTCTCTTTTTTCCTCGCTCCTTGCGCTTCCTCTTTTCGCTTTTCCGCCTCCAACTTTTTGATTCTCTCCTCTACCTCCTCTCCCCTCTGTTCTCTTCTCTCTACCTCCTCCACTCTTTTTTCCAGTCCTGTCATTCTTTTTGTCAACTCTTCTCTCTCTCTTCTTCCTCTCTCCTCTCCCCTTCTCATTTCCTCTCTCATCCTTCCTATCTCCTCTCTCACCTCTCTTCCTTATCCTTTCACATCTTGTCTCATCTCCCATAGTTCTTTTTTGAATTCTTCTCTCATTTCCTTTATCAGCCTTTCCACACTCGATTCCTCCTCCACCTTCCTCTGTGGGGACCTCTGCACTTTTTTGCTCTTCTGGAAGATCTCAGCTTCCTCTTCTTCTTTTCCTTGCTTTTTTTCCTCCATTTGCTCTCTTTTTCTTTTCCACAGCTCATTCAGCTCCACTATCGTGCCCACGCTCGCACTTCTCTCTCTCTTCAATCTTTCCGCATTCGACGGTCTTCCTCTACCCTTCACTTCTTCGTCTTCTCTTTCTCCTGTTTCGACCATGTCTTCTCCTTTCTTTGGTTTGCTTCTATTCCGCTCGTCTCTTTCACTTGCTTGTTCTGTTCGCGCGTCACTCTAGCTCGCCACTCCCTACTCTTTCTCTCTCTGCTTCTGACTTACCGTCTCCCACTCACTCGCCGCTTCTCCTCTACTCCTACTGCTGTCGCTACCTGTCTACCTGTCGCTCTATCCTCTGTCTCCCTCTTACCTTATCCTCTTTTTCTTTCTTTCTTAACCTCTACTTTTGCCTCTACTTTCTTTACTGTTTTCACTCAATCTGCCTTTTCCGCTCTTCACTCTATTATTTCCCCTGTTTCCCTAACCTGCTCGCTACTCTTTCCTTCCTCTCACACTCTCTCCGTTCACTCTTATTACTCCTACCTTTACTTTTCCACGCACGCTTCTGTCACACGTCACTCTCCTTTCACACCGGAAACGGAACTCCTTATTATCATGATTGTTATTCCGATTATTGTACAGTGTTTTTCGCGCGCTTTTTTACATCTTCGTCGTTACTGAATAAATAGTTTATTTTCACTGTTACCATCGGCAGTGCTAATTTATTTACCCCCGTTCCGCTATATCTCATCCTGGCAATTCTCCAACAAATTACAATATATTTATTATTATTATTATTATTAATAAAAAAAACTCAGGTCATCCTTCTCGAAACAGTCATAGCAAAAGAATCAAATTATAACGATGGAAATCTTCCCCATGAATTGCTAATCAAATCGTGTTCAAAAATCACAAAGCTAGACTCCTATCACAAAGCTAGACTCCTATGAACCCGATCATAGCCAAATTACAAACACCGATCTCAAGGACGTGTTTGCAACTTCCGGATCCGGATTCATTCGTAAGTTATTGCAAAATATTCATGACTTAAATTGACTCAATATTTTTTATTAGGAGTTCGAGGATATATTCGCAACGAATTTGTGGTGACCAATTTGCGTAAGACGTCGCAAGTTTTCGGGACTATAACCGATGGACATTATAAATTAGAAGTAGTAATATCTAATTACACTAACGAATTAAACTTGGAAAGAGGTCACAAAATTGAATTAACAGGGAAAATAGACAATAACGGTATGTATTGCAGTATATGTTGTTACCGAAAGTAACAATATATACTACAATCTATTTGAATTTTCTTTCAAATTACAGTCGAAGACTCTTCTTCTCATCTTCTCGTGAATAACATGAAAGATGTTAAAAAACTTGATTGTCCCACCATGGCTCTACCAAAACTTCTGATGGGAATAGAAAAACCAAAAATGAAAAGAAATTGCTATGACCAGTACGGTGCTGGTCCTTCAAAGGTCAATATTAGTCTTATCAAATTTTTCTTATATTGAGAGAGACTTTTTTATAGTATAGTATATAGATATTATAATAATCATGGCAGTTACAAACTTTTTCACCCTCTCTATCGGCCACGTCGTCCCACTGAACCTGCGGTACATCCGCGTGTACTGCCCGAACTATCTCACGTAATCCTTCGTCCTCTATTACTGTGATCGACCGAATGTTCAATTCGAAGAGAGCATTCCCCATGTTATACCGGGCAGTCGTAATGAGCTTCGCTTGAGCTGCCTCGATGTGCAGAATCTGGAACAAATAAAAAAAATTCACATTAATATACATTTTAAGGTTAGCACATTTTTTTTTATTTATTTTTTTATTTAAGGCTACAAATTAAACCTGACGCTAAAAATCTTTGAGGTTAGTGTGTATTTTAATTCTGGAGAATTTGTTCAACATTACGTACTTAAAAACATAAAAAATTACTCACCTTGTTCATTTCGACGATCTCGGCGACGCGATCCACTTCCTTCTCCCACGCCAGGCATTGAATTCTTTTGCCAGCACCGTTGTTTACAACAAATTTGAACAAATTCAATCGGCGCGTCACGCCCACGACTGAACGGCCGGGAATGGCGTCCACGTAGCCTCGGATCTCGCTATTAAAAAATGAAGTGTATTTAGTTCTTTTATTTTTATTATTATTATTTGTAAATACTGTTAATTTTTTATTTTATTTTTTATTTGTAAATACTGTTAATTTTTTATTTTATTTTTTATTTGTGTAACGGCTCCAGCCTCTCATTACTTTTCACCTTCGCAGCGGTGTTACTTTCCGCTGCGTTTAATACGCAGAAGCCCTCCCGGGTTATCTGCATCCGGCCACACGGCTTAGAGCCGTGAGACGGGCCTTATCGCGGGCGTCGCGACACTCTGTCGCGACTTTGTCCCTTTGTGAAGCGCGCGTCAGGCCCTCGGCTTCACGCCCGCTTCTCATCAGTCCAGCTCGAACCACGAAACGGTACACTCTCCCAAATTCATTGCTGCGATTCTAATAAACCAACGAACAATAGATATTCACCTCGGAGTTACTTGAATCATTTAAACCCGCATTGCCATTCTATTACATGGTGTCAGAGTGGGCGTTCCATCCAAACACGCGACACAACTTTTTTTACAAAAAAAAAAATAATAATGATTTTGATTTTTTCAAAAAAAAAAAAAATTTTAATTCGATCGAACGCCAGTGCTCGAGCGGAGCTCGCACCCAAACCGGAAGTGGAAAAAAGAAAAAAACAGATATCAACAGTGAAAAAAAAAATCTTCAACAGTGAAAAAAAACAAGAGAACATATCAACAGTGAACAAAACACTGTGTATAATAATAAAAACAAAAACAGAAAATGAAAAAATAAAAGGTGAAGAAAAAGTGACAGTAAAAAAAAAAATGTACCGACTATAATTCTTTTTTTTACCCAAAATTGCGACAATCATGTCTGAGCTTGGCTCGCACCCCACCACAGTGGAAACAATAAAAAAAGAGTGAACGAAAAACAATGAAAAAAAAACCTTCTCACCGATAGTGCTCGAGCGTAGCTCGCACGACACTACGGAGTGAAAAAAAAAAAACAAATAAAGTGAACTACCAAACAAAAAAAAAACAACAGCGCATAGAACTCGGTGATTAACGACAAAAAAACCAAAACCCGTGCTCGAACCCAGCTCGCACGGTACTATAAATAGTGACATTCAGTGAAAAAAAACCAGTTATTAACACACACAAAAAAAAAAACACCTCATTCCGCCAATTGTACTCGAGCTCAGCTCGCACAACACAATACAAAACAAAAACAAAAAACAACGACATAGAAAAAAAAAGAAAAACACATTGGAGAAATAGGAAATTATCGATCAACGCAATCAACAATATTCAGCACCAACACCTATACAGCATTTATTCAATAAGAACCCAGAAGGAAGTTTCATAAATACATAAATCGAAGGAAGGAAGGAAGGACGGACGACATAACAAGAAAGCCAAAAAAAAAAAAAAAAAATGTGTCTAACCATAACCGACCAAAGTTGAATAAAATTATTATTTATCCTCATCGTACACGTAAGTACAAACCAATTAATTAAAATATTTTTGTTATTATTATTATTTGACAGTGTGTAACGTATATTGAGCCAATTATTATTATTATTTGTTTTCAAATTTGCAATTAAATACGTGAAAAATGAGCGTCGACTTACGAAAACGTATCGCAACAACCTTGTTATGTACTCGTGGCGCATGTCACGCCGTACGACCGCCGTAGCTCATGGCATCACACGGGAGAAGTAGAATTTCCCTTTTTCTCTAGTACACGTCAATTCTCTTTTTGCCCTGTTGTGCCGCAGAAACTCGGTTAGCTACTCCGGGTTCTGTGCCTGAGCCGTGAGCTCGAATGTTCGGGATATATCCAGTAAAGGGTTAGAACCCAAGAGAATGAATGCACAGTTTAATAAAAAGGTCTTTATTAGGTTATTGAATATTTACCAATCTCGGTACACCCCGTAGCGAGCCACTCGCTAATCACATTTATCTCGGTTATGAAATATAGTGTATTGTAATCAACCGTACCGTATCCTGAGTTCTGATCAGACTGCCGAGTACCTGCTCTCGATCCTCTATATACTCATCGAGAGCACGTATGTCAGCTTAATATCTAGCGCAAGTTTATGGTTTACTTTATTCTTATAAACAGATATCTTTCCAAATCCTCGCTTTTCTGCGGGCGAGATTTGGAGCATATTTTATATTTCGCAATATCTTTTTGTAATGATTGCCTCGGTACCCGAGCCGATGCTCCAGTTACCGAGTCACTCGCGGTGGCCTAAGTGCTGCGTCAGCGGTGTCCGGTGACGCGCTCGACGCTCGATGTACGCTCGACGCGTGCCGTTGCGTACCTTGATTATCTCGCAACCGGTGTCCCGAAATAACATCTTACCATGCCAGCCGGGGTACAACATTCCTCCCCCCTAAAAAGAAAAGAAATTTGATTTCTTTTCGCTCGTCTCCGGCGAGCTTTATTTTTACAATTCTTCGTGTACCCCGTGCTTGGTATTACACGCGACTGTTCACATCTTCGGGTTTTTCCCTTTTTTCCCGGTTGCTTAAACGTATTTATACTCCCACAAGTACCTTCGAGATAATCTGACTTTCTAATTATTCGCTCCTTGACCATTGGTTATTTTCCACAATTAGCCCCGTCTCAAGTCCACATACACCAACGTGCACTTGTATATAAATATATATAAAAAATTTCCCCCTTAAAAATGCTCCCATCCTAAAAAATATTCTTCCACAAGGTATTTTCCCCACAATAAGTGCTTCCCCACCATACTAGAAAACCCCCATACGTGGGTCTTCCCAAACTAAGATCTCCCCCAAAATAACAAAACTTTCTCGCGACTTATTTCCACTTATCATTCCTTTCCGCCTTTTCCATCGGAAGGTGCACACGACGTTGTCCGAGGATGAGCCGGTTACCCCGTTGGTGGTTCGTCCTGGTTCGGCTGGTCTATTCAGCCCGAACGTGAAGGAGGTTGTGCCCGACCAGACCCCTGGTCCGGAGATCTCGATGCGAAGTCGTCCGACGCCACCGGCGCCGCCCCTGGTGGGTTTCCCTACCCGATGTCCACGTCTCACGTTGGCGCCCGTTCGCTTCCGTTCCCGGTCGTCTTCTCAAGGTTATTGCCGTGCCCGGCGATGGTTGTCTGCTGAGGAGCACGTTGCCCGTGCCGTCGCTTGCTGATTCCTTCGTTGCGCCATCCCTCAATTCAGGGTCAATGGTGCTACGCACTGCCGGTCGCCAACTTCGTGTGGGATTGTCTTTCTGCTGTATTGACTCTTCCTGGCGTCTCGCCGCTCACAGACCTGTCGTGCAGCGACGATGAGTCACCGCCCTGGCTACGGTTTGTTATTGGTGAATTTGGTTTTTCCGCTTCCCCTGTCTCTTCTTTTCCCCATGGGCGTCCTCTCGACCTTGGCGCTGGTTGTCATATTTGCCCGGAGTGGTGACCAATTGATGTAATTCTTTTCCGGGATTACGAGATTTGCCATTATGATTTTTCTCGAGTTTATGCGTCTCAGTTTCGGCAGTCGTTGATTCTCCAAAAATTGATTCTGCCGTGGTGTAAGCTTTCAGTACATCTTCAGCGGAATAATTATCATCCGCACTCAACTGGTGACTTCTTCAAACTTGTTGTCAATACCGTTGGATGCAACGTATCCGTCAAATTCTTCCTTCATACCAGAATTATTTTCTATGTTTATGTTTTATTTTCATTTGGGCGAGGCGATACCCCGCAGCGAGGCTCCAACGCCGCGGGATCGGATTTCTGCTGCGTCGACTTCCGCGAGCGGTGCACCGAGCCATTGCCCTGGCCGTCGCACATCATATCGTAGCTGTCCCTGACCTACCGCACCCCGGACGGGCGACGTATCCGCATCGCTCTTCCTTCGGGTTCTTCTTTTCTTTTTTTTTCCCCTACCTCCGTTTATTTATTTTATTATTCCTTTCTTCATTATTCTCGTTTTGATTCCTTTTTTCCCCTTTTTTTATATCTTCCTCCCGTGGGGTTTTCCTTCCCATACCGGGATACAGTTTTATTATTTTCCCCCTTAACGGGAGAAAATTTTAGCCGGGCCGTTTTACCCCCAAATTTTTTTTTTTTTTTTTTAACTTTCACTCCGACTATTATTCGTCTGCACTGATCCTCTTCCTGACAGTCTCCGCGACGGATTTCTTCCCAGCTGCTCCCTCAATCGTTTCAGGTTGTTCTCGCCGGCAGATCTTCCCGTGGCTGGACTCGCGCTGGTTATAAATAGGGTGCTCTTTCGCCCTATTTATTGGGAGAAATTCCCTCTCCCGGCGAAGCCCTGTCGTAGGCGGTGACTGTGTAAGCCTTTGCTCGAAATTCCCCCACAGTCCCTTCCTGCCCCGGATGCAGGGCGGCTTCCTCTTCACGATGCTCATTTTGCTGTCTCCTATTATTGTCATAACCTTTGGTCCGCTGGTTGTCCCGCTTACGTGCCCGGCAATCCCTCCAGAGATGCCCAGTTTTTTTACAGTAATTGCACGAAATGCTTGCCATATGAACGTTCCCCGGGGCCGGTAGGGGAGCCTAACTCGGGCCCCCTGTTGACAGTCCTTGGCCACGTGGCCGGTCTGTCCACATGTATAACAGGTGCGTGCTTCCTCCTTGACCGCGCCGTGTGACCGCCGCGGGTTTCCACCCCCCAGACTGGATCTTGCCGAGTCCTGACTGCCTGGGTGCCCCTTCGTCATTTTCTCGACCTCTATGGCCCCGACGATAGCGTCGTGCAGGCTCGAATAATTACGTGATCGCACGAGGGTCTGTAATTCCTTATTCAGGCCGACCTCGAAATTCATCTGTGCGGTTTTCCGGAAGGCATTTCCGATGTAGCGAGCCCCCGCTGCATCGACTCCTTCACACAACTTCTCGATTAATTCCACCGTCAGGTTTTCGACCCGGGTGGCGTAGGTTGAGACGTTCTCTGTTGGTTCCTGTTTCAGTATGCTGAACTGGTATTGCAGAGAGGCGAGGGACTCTCGTTTCCCATAAAGTGCCTCCAATTCTGTCCGTAAATCCCGCAAGGTTACAATAGTTTTGTGCCTCATTTCCCGCGTTGCTCGATCCTCCAGTTTACTGCTCCGGATGAGCGTAAGGAGAGTAGACCGCTGCTCGGGAAGGACCAATCCCCATACCGCTTCGCATGATAAAATAAAACCGTCGAGCTTCGTGGGATCGTTCCCGTCGAAGGTTTTAATATTTCGCAGGGCGGCGGGTATATCCAAATACACCGGTACCGCCCTAATCTGGGTCGATTCCCGGGTTTGTCGCCGAAATGGTGACTGCCGCCGCGGCGGGGTTACCCCTCCCCGTTGTGGCCCACGGGACTCCAGAATGTGGTCCCTCATGGTTTCCTCCAAGGCCAGGAGACGTTCGACCATGGAATCAGCATCCATCGGTGGTGCCGCCTGGGACCGGTTGCGAGCTTCCTCCAGCTGCCCCTCGAGTTCACTTATTCTCCCCTGCATCTGCGCAATGGTATGTACCGTCTCGTCCTCGGGGCCGGACTGACTCTCATTTCCTCCCCGGGATTCCCTGTTGTCCTCGTGCGTGTCCTCCTGTTCGGCGAATAGGGTCCTTCGGGTAGCCCTCAGGGCAGGTTTGAGCGGGAGCCCATTGCTTCTCCCGTGTTCGCCGTTCCCGCCGATAGCCCTGTGCCCGACTTGACCTCGTAATGAGCGCGCCATTCGGGAGATTTCCTGGGACACCATGGCCGGCGTGACCTCATCCGGTCGGCGCTCGAACATCTGCACGTCGATGTTCTCCCAGCCAGTTCCCCTCTGGGTGTTTATCCCGTACAGCGGGTTTGGCGAATTTCCCCGCCCCTCCTCGTTACCTTCAACCGATTGCTCCCCCAGCACCTCCCGTGCCCGGTTCGTGATGTCGGCTAGGGCGCCTTGGACGCCCTCAACCACCCCCAATGCTTCCTCCCCCGTGCTCGGGGTCCCCCTGCGCTGCCCTGACCCCGGGGGTCCCTGCGGCAAGTCGCGCTCACTCATTTTATTTTATTTTTCCCGTTTAACTTTTGAAACTGTAGAACTCTTCTCCGTCCCTTATCTGTCTCCAGGTTTGTTCCCTCTTTGCTCAGCTTTTTAACCCTGGGTTACTCTCGCGTTGGCCACCGGTAGCGTCCTACCGGTCTTGGCAAAGATCTTCCGCGTCCGCGCGGGCTTTCGATTTACACTCAGTGATGGGGCCACCTCCAGTGTGCCCTACAACTCTTCCGTGACCCTCCTGGTCCCGGGCTTCCCAACGGTTCCCGTCCCCCTCAATGAGGACGCCCTTCGAGGATCCTGCAGCGATCCGCGAAGGCTACGGTTGATTACTCTCGCTGAACACTTGTCGACCCTGGTTCGCGGCACTCTCTTCTCCCTCAATGGAGGCACACAGGTCGCCGTATGATCTGGTAAATACTGTCTTCCTTTTTTTCTTAATTCTCTCTGGATATCCCACCGCTGCCACCAATGTTGTGCCGCAGAAACTCGGTTAGCTACTCCGGGTTCTGTGCCTGAGCCGTGAGCTCGAATGTTCGGGATATATCCAGTAAAGGGTTAGAACCCAAGAGAATGAATGCACAGTTTAATAAAAAGGTCTTTATTAGGTTATTGAATATTTACCAATCTCGGTACACCCCGTAGCGAGCCACTCGCTAATCACATTTATCTCGGTTATGAAATATAGTGTATTGTAATCAACCGTACCGTATCCTGAGTTCTGATCAGACTGCCGAGTACCTGCTCTCGATCCTCTATATACTCATCGAGAGCACGTATGTCAGCTTAATATCTAGCGCAAGTTTATGGTTTACTTTATTCTTATAAACAGATATCTTTCCAAATCCTCGCTTTTCTGCGGGCGAGATTTGGAGCATATTTTATATTTCGCAATATCTTTTTGTAATGATTGCCTCGGTACCCGAGCCGATGCTCCAGTTACCGAGTCACTCGCGGTGGCCTAAGTGCTGCGTCAGCGGTGTCCGGTGACGCGCTCGACGCTCGATGTACGCTCGACGCGTGCCGTTGCGTACCTTGATTATCTCGCAACCGGTGTCCCGAAATAACATCTTACCATGCCAGCCGGGGTACAACAGCCCTATTTCACCCCAATACAAAGTAAACGCGCCTCACGTAGATGGCAGCGAATAATAAAAAAATTAATACATCATTTATAGAAATACACAAAAAGAAAATATAACGAAAGATCGAAAATTGATATCGATGGAAAAAAAGGACAATTTTGAATAAAACAAATCGAATAGAGTATTACAAATATTTATAAACAATATTTACCAAAAATTATTAATATTAATACCCTTTTTTTAACTCAATAAATTTTCAAACCTTTTTGAACCATAACAAAATCTTCTTTTTTTTTTTCTCATAATTTAATTAAATTTTTCATACATAACTTCGAAATTTATTTGTCTTTGGCCTTTATCAATATTTCGTTTTATCCTGCGAATATCAAATAAATCCAGTTTCGATTTCAATCAATTCTTTTTTCACATATTCAATTAAATATTTTAGCATATGCAATTTAAAAAAAAATATATATGTATAATACCAAATTCAAACTTACAATTAGTACTGTAGCGGGAATTTTACCTCCCGTACATCTTGGCCCCAACTCCCAATGACCGCGCTCCCTGCTCGATCCACGACCTTGCTCCGTGCCGAATCTCGGGGCTCGAACCCACGACGAGATTTACTAAATTTTCTTAATGCCGACCGAACAAGGCCGTCCCCGCGTGGCGGTGTGGAAGCCACTATCTCGCACGCGATTGGGCGCCAGGTACCTCGGTACCACCGCTCGGAAAGCGGCATATTTATTTGAGACTCGCGACTCAAATTTGAGGTAAGGCGAAGCTGGCGAGACTCGGGCTAACTCAGCCCACCTGGGAGAAAATGGTAGAGGGGGGTGGACGGGCGAGTGACCAAACACAATATAACAATTAAATAATTTTATTCGTTGTTAGACAATAAGTTTCGTGGACAAAATCGTATTCCAAACGGTAACAAATAGCAGATGCAGTCGGAGGAAACAAACTATTGACAAAATCCAATGCAGCCAAAAGATAAACTATTGCCGGAAGTAAATGTAGCCGAAAGATAAACTATTGCCGGAAGTAAATGTAGCCAAAAGAAAAGGATAAACTATTGCCACAGCTAAATGTAGCCAGAAAAGGATAAACTATTGCCAAAGCTAAATGTAGCCAGAAAAGGATAAATTGATGCCAAAATTAAATGTAGCCAGAAAAGGATAAATTGATGTCAGAATTAAAGGTAGCCAAAAAGATAACTATTGCCGGAATTAAATGTAGCCAAAAAGATAAACTATTGTCAGAATTAAATGTAGCCAAAAAAGATAACTATTGCCGGGATTAAATGTAGCCAAAAAAAAGATAACTATTGCCGGGACTAAATGTAGCCAAAAAGATAAACTATTGTCAGAATTAAATGTCGCCAAAAAAAGATAACCTAATGTCAGAAATTTATAGGTAATCGAGACGAAACATACAGCATTTACTACGACGAGAAATTAACGAGTTGCGATTGCCCGATAAATTCTATCCTGTACGAAGCCAATTCGCCGGTACTCGGGACGCGAGAGAAGAGAAGAAAATACGCTCACTCGAACAAAGCTAGAACGCCAGATAGCCGAGGTAGGCAAGAAGGTTCTCGGAACGGGCCGCCCGATGTAAACACGGCGCGCCCCTGACCTTTACGCGCGCTACAACCAACACGCGGCCGAACGGCCTAACGAGCGCTGGACGACGCGCCTGCCGTCCCTTTGTTTCGCAAGATGTAATATAGCCCAGATAACCGGCGAAATCACCTTAGCCTTGATGTCAAGAAATTCGCGATATTTAGCCGATGGCAATTGGCGGAAGTGGCGAAGTCGCACCACGGGTGTTCGACACCCAAAATTTCGCGAAATATAGCCAGGTAGCCGAGACGTGAGCGACGAAAGTCTTTACGCGGTTGTCTGAATTGCGATACGCGATATAGAGCCGAGGATAGAATGTAGCCGAAAGACACGTGGGGTTAACAAAAGACAATGGATAAAGCCGAAAAATAAAAGGCAGCCGAGAGAAAATACAAGTATCTCGAATACAGTGGTGAAAAGAAAAGACCAGCGCGGAAATCTCGCCGGACACGCTGTACCGGACCCATCCTGCCCCTATGGCCAACAAAAGCACGACATTAATCGCGAAAACTCAACGCCAAATCTCTAATTGAATACTAACCAGAAGGTGGGCCCGGCTTCAGCATCTCCGGCGAGCACAGAGTATCAGGGAGAGAGAGACGGAAGCTTACCGGTGTGGGAACAGCCCGGGAGAATAGTCCGAAGAAACGCCAAACTGCCACTCGTCACCGCACTCGATCACCGACTGATGAATAAATTAGTGGCTCCCGGGACTGTCCGCACTAGCGCTTCCCCCTCTCTCGCGACTCCCGAATCTAGCCTACGCTAAACGGCTAAGGCGTCGGAGAAACCGGTTTCTCCTTCGGCCGTGCCCCGCTACCCGCGAAAATCTTCCGCTTGCAGCGATGATTGTCGATATCCACGGATTCCTTCCTCCCAGGATCCGGTGGGGTAAAATGAACGCGAGGGGAGGCCTCCTTCGCGAAGTGAGGCGTCCCTCTTCCTACGCGGTGGGCCCACTCGATACGCCATATGACTGCACCTCGACGTGCATTTTTCCTTCGTAATCCACTCAAGCGGAGGCGCCGTGATGAGCGGTCCGGGGCGTCCGTGAATTCGACGGGACAGGGACGGCTCCAGGCCGTGTAGTCGGGAGGGACGGGAAACTCGGCATATTGGTCACTACCCGCGTCTCTCTGGCCTCCTAGTCCGCGGAAGCAGGTCTCTTGCTTCCGCCTGCTTGCCGAGCGAATTCTTCTCCGGCCTTCTTAGGCCAATCTCCACTGGTGAACACGGTCGGGGCAAAACGGTCCGACGGTTAAGTCGAAGAGTCACGCGACTCTGGCATGGCCTAACGAAAAACTTAAAGACACGAAAAAAAACAACAGGTCGGAAGATTCGCGTGAACACTAACGAAGTTAATAAAAATAGACTAAAATAATAAAAGAAAGCCCTCGGCGAGTCGATGATCGAGCCGGTTCGACGAGCGGCGTACTCAGGGCCGTAAATCCGGCCCACTGCTCGACCGAAAACCGTGCGAGGTGGCAGGACTCGGAATGTCACGTCACAAACCTCCCTCCCCATAGGTTGCCAGGGGAATGCCGTCTTCCGAACGGCGCTCGTTGAATCCTCCTTTGCGTATCAGCCTTTACCGTGGACTCCTGTCTCTCTAGATGTTATCTCGCACGGCTTGGGGAACAGCAGACCGGCAGCGCTGCCTCCCGGGCTGAAACAATGAAACACACCGGCGCAACCCCCCCTCTCGGAGCCCAGGTAAACACCTCCGTCCTAGCAAATAAGCGTTATGCTCCACTCTGTGCAGGTCTGGTCTTTCCGCACGCAATAACGAAGGAACTCAAACGAAGAAAGGAATCCGCAAACGACGAAGGACCACCTAATTCGGTGATGCTCCAAAAAAAAAGAAAGTCTGAGCCACAACATTATACTTCAGAAAGCGATTAGTATATTTGGAACGCAAATTTACGCAGCCAGATAAAGTAACTCTAATAGCGTGTTGGTGGGGTTTAATAATGATACGAAAGAGCAGCAAAGAATAATGCGTGTTAGCCTATGGTCAAGCTATGGTTAAGCCTTCCTTTGGTGTGTGAGGGTCTTATGGGATGCATATTTCACCGATTTACCTACCCCAAAAAAAAAAAAAAAAAACGACCTCTAAAATAACAAAAAAAATATCTTTGGCTGATTTGCCGTCATCGGGTCTTACGGGGAGGTTTTGATGAGTTTCCCGGCCCAAAAAAAAAATGAAACAATTAATTCTAACCTTAAAACTAGTATCACACAACGAGACTGGTAGGCGGAGTGAATGAGAAACTAAATTTAAAAAAAATGAAATAAATAAGGTGACCTCAAACGGAGGAGAAAAAAAAAATCCTGGCTGATACGCCGTCGCTGGGTCTTACGGTGAGGTACTTTTTAGTTTACCGGCCCAAAAAAAATAACGGGACTTATTGTTCGCGTATGTAGCCGATCTTAAGGCCCGAGTGAGAGGTGGACCCCCAAAAAAAAAAAAAAAAAAAAAAATGCTCGCGAACGGTGCTCGGACTACCACTCGTCCTCTCTTGGTGGTCGGCGTTGCGGCAGATCACCCTCGCCGTGGCGGTGCGTGTACCCGTCGTCGTCCTCAACACGCTGACGGCGCTGGGGCGGGTACTCCTCGCGTAGGTGGTGCATGGGCCAGTCGTCGTCCTCCCGCTGCTGGTGTTGTTGCGATGGGGACTCCTCGCGTTGGTGCGGAGGTTGCCACTCGTCGTCGTAGTAGGGGCGGGTGCGTTGGTGGTTGCTCCATTGCTCACGGGGGTAGGGTGAGCTTCCCTGGCGTCGTGGGCGATTCTCGGGGGTTTGTGGCCGGGGCCGCACCAAAATTTCCGTGCGGGGCACGTTTCGACCCAGTTGCGGGACCCAGGGACCACGTGCTCGCCACTCCTGGCCGTGTATCGGGCATTCCCGCACTGAAACCCCCGGGTGACCACAGCGGTTGCAGTGCCGGGTCTTGGGCAGGAGGCACTCCGGCTTACTGTGAGACGAGCTGCCGCAGTTGAAACAGTGCCCATAACGAGGCCCGGGCGTGATCTCCGGGGCTACCAGAGGGGCCGGAGGGTCCGGATTCCTCTCCGCCTGTTCCACCGGGTCGCTGAGGGGCACCGGGAAGTCAGTCTGTACCCCCACGTCGACTGCCAAGGGTACTTCTGGGGTCTGCGTGGCGACCGCCGGGTTCGGTTGGATGGCGGGAACCGTCGGGATGGCGGGTTCCGCGGGTCCTCCCTGTCTCGAGGCGGCGTCGGCTCGGTCCGTCCAATCTGCCGATGCAGCCTGGATGGCGAAGATCCGCAGTGGCAGTGTCGGATGCGCTGCAGACGGAGGCTTGACCGGGCCATGTGATCGAGGGTATCCCGGCGGCAGAGTCCTCCATGGGGTGATCGTCGAGGTTCTCGACACCGGTGGCCATCTGGTTCCAAGGAGCCAGTCCTCGCGCGAGCGGACACTGCTCGGATCCTTGGTGCGCGAGGGCGTTCACCTGCCGGGCGAGGTCGACCGCTATTGCCGGCTTCAGGGCGAACAACGCCGCGAATTCCCGTGCGTGTGGGCGGAGGGGGTCCCAAAGTGGGTTTTCGTCGATGACGAACGCCCCATTCGCGTCGCGCAAGTCTGTCAGTCTCTCGAGGACCGAGTCCGCGGAGAGTAGGCTGTCGGTGTCGCTCTCCCGGCGAAGTTCGGCGTCGACTCGTTCCTCGTCCGCCTCGGTGTCGGTTCCGGCCAAAAGCGCGTCTTCATCGACGGGGTCGTAGTTCTCCTCGCGCGCCCCGGCACGTGGTGCGGACGGAGACTGGGGCGGGGTGACCTCTTCCTCGGTCGAGATATCTTCGAAGCCACTCACATGGACAAATGAGTGCTCGTGATGCAACCCGTTCGACGCGGTGGGGAGGTCATTCGTGGATGCCTCGTCGTCCGGCTCATAATCGAGCACCTCGATGGACGATGACGACGACAGCGAATCGCAGTCGTGGTGGTTGCCCGAGGTGCTGTCCGGTGGTACCGACATATTGCTCGACTTGTCCGGGGTGGCGGTTGCGTCGAAGGTTTCCAGGGAATAGAGCCGATTCGAGAGAGATTATGTAGCCCCAAAAAAAAATGTGCGAAAGCAAAAAAAAAAAGTGATGCTGTAAACCGTGCGAATGCGTTAGTAAATCGAGCGACAAAGCCAGTAGAGCCCGACCCGAAAATAAAGCCAGGTAGAGTCAGAGCAACCAAGAGCAGGAAGAAAATAAAATTGGAATAAAGAAGGGAAAAAAAACAAATAAAATTAAAGAAGATCGCGTCCTAAGATTCACGGGTGATATGCCTTGAGATCTTGCACGTGGACTTTTCCCCCCACGTACCGCTCGGATCAGCCAGTAGCACTACTACCGGGGATAATTTGTGAGTGATAACAAACGGCCCGTGAAACTTTGTGGCTAACTTAGCTGCGATATTATGGGCCGCCGAAGACAATACCCGCTGCCTTTTTAGGACTAAGTGGCCTATCTCGTATTCCTTTTCCCGACGCCGCGAATTATAATAGGACGATTGTCGATGATACGCGTCGTCCAGCGAGTGTTGTACGGTACCGCGTAGGGAAACGAGTTTCATCATGCGTTCTGCCCATTGCTTCGGGGTATTCGGGACAATCGCCTGGTTCTGAAACTGGTGAACCAGCGCCGTGGGTCTTGGTTCGCGCCCGAAATTGAGGAACGCCGGGCTCGACTGTATCGAGGTGTGATGCGCCGTGTTGTACGCGAAACGGAATTCGGGGAGATGGACATCCCATTCGCGGTGGTCATCGCCCAGGTAGGCCGTAATCATGGTCTTGACTACCCGATTCACACGCTCGACCGGATTGGACTGAGGGTGATACGGCGGGGTGGTATGGTGGATGATCCCAATGCGCTCGACCCAAGTCCGGAGGTCGCGATTAACGAACTCCGTCCCGTTGTCGGTCAGCAATACTCTAGGCGCACCCCAACGGGAGATCACGTCCTCGAGGATCTCCACGATCCGCTTGCCGGTTGCCTGACGCAGCGCGGAACACTCTATCCACTTGCTGAAGAGGTCCTGGATTATTAGGATGTAAGTGAATCCGGCCTTACTTCGCGGGAGGGGACCCATGATATCTGCGGCGATGATATCCCACGGTTGCGTGAGCACCCGTTTTCCCATTAAGCCTACGGGCGCGGCCTGCTCGACTTTACTACACTGGCAGACGTGACAGTGACGAACGTACTGTACGACGTCTCGGAACATGTTGGGCCAGTAGTAGTAGATAGAGAGCCTACGGACGGTCTTGTCGATACCGAGATGTCCGGCCTGGGGAACGTCGTGCGACTCCCGCAGGGCTTCGCGACGGTTCTCAAACGGTAGTACTAACTTCCACTCGTGTAAATCCCCTACCTCGATAGCCGGGAGTTGAGGTAGCCGATGATAATATAGCCTATCGCCCTCCACTTTCCAATCGGGGAATTTGAGTGGCTTTCGCTTAACGTCACGTAGCCTATTCTTATACCAACGGTCTGTTGTTGCGACCGCTGGCTGCAAAACCGCGCAAACAACCTCAGGTATCCTAGATAGCGCGTCGGGGACATGATGGAGAGCCCCTTTACGATGAATAATTTCGTAATTGTATTCCTGCATTTCCAATGCCCAACGACCTAACCGACCCGTGGGGTTCTTTAAGTTATGTAGCCAACGTAAACTCGAATGGTCCGTGATGACCGTGAAATGGTACCCTTCCAGATAACAGCGGAACTTTTGGATGTCCCAAATCACCGCGAGACACTCCTGCTCGGTCGTGGTGTAATTTTTCTCTGCATCCTTCAACGCTCGGCTGGCGTACGCAATGACATGCTCTACCTCGTCCATGGTCTGGGTCAGAACGGCTCCCAGTCCGACACTACAGGCGTCGGTTTGTAACACGAACGGCTTACTGAAATCGGGACAAGCCAGAGTCGGTGGGGCGGTCAAACGCTGACGGATCTCATGAAATGCTTTCTGCTGGGCGTCGCCCCAAACCCAAGGCTGGTTTTTCCGGAGCAGCAACGTCAACGAACTGGCGGCTTTAGCGAAGTCCGGGATAAACCGTCGGTACCAAGATGACATACCCAAGAATCGGCGCAACTGCTTGATGTTACGCGGCGCGGGGTATTCCAACACGGGTGCAACCTTATCGGGGTCGACTTGTAACCCGTGACGATTTACCAGAAAGCCTAGATAGCGAACTTCGGAGCAGCAAAACTCGCTTTTCTCTGCGTTAATCTGTTATACGCCACTACACGGCGCATATTTTTCCTTTTTCGGAACTGCCAAATTAAAGTCTTGAAACACGAGATAGTCATAACGCGAATTCTATCAGCCAATAAGAAGGCCGAGCCCCGAGCCACGCGCGCCGATAGGCCCAAACCGCGAGATCCCCGAGCTCCCGCAACGCCACGCGCCATTGGCCGGGCGGTCGC
The DNA here is from genome assembly GCA_958510785.1 of Exephanes ischioxanthus. NCBI lineage: Eukaryota > Metazoa > Arthropoda > Insecta > Hymenoptera > Ichneumonidae > Exephanes > Exephanes ischioxanthus. Next base: position 16,290,797 of record OY294016.1, on the reverse strand, counting down.
GGGTGGGGGAACTCGGCGCGCTAGGCTCGCCGGCCGGGCCTATAAAAGGCGCAGCGCCGCTGCTGCAAAAGTCAGTCGATCTACCAGAGTCTCCGAGTACGGAGCTCCTCGGGAACGTCTAGCCGCTCTTGTTAGGGCGATAGGCGAGTAAAATAAAACATAGCAACTCTACCACTTTGAAGTTTTTTTCGCCATTCCTTCGCCTCAGCATCCAGACTTCGCACCGCAGCACTTCTTGTTCTTTTCAGAGCAAGAAGCCACCACCCGGAAAGTTCTACTTTCGCTCTTTTCAGAGCGAAATAAAACCTTCGCAAATATAACGTAGTAAGCCGGCAGGACAGACAGCTTAGGATTCCGCTGCAATAGATTTGCTCTTCTCAGAGCAGCATCGTCGCTCGGCAAATTTTCGCTCTTTTCAGAGCGAAACTTTCGCCAAACTAACGTAGCCAACGCACCTTTCCTTATCACATAGGCCTTCTGCCTCCCGTCGCGTGCCAAGGTGGAGAGCACCAACTCACGTGCCTCAACCTGCCGCACGAAAAATCTCGTGCCGAGAGTACCGCTTCGAGTCCGAGCGTTGCTCTCCCGCACCGATAGTCGCGGAGGAAGTATAGAGAGCACAGACTAACGTGCCTCGATTATTCTTCCGTACCACCGTGCCGAGAGTACCGCTTCGAGTCCGAGCGTCGCTCTCCCGCACCGATAGTCGCGGAAAAAAATGGAGAGCACCGACTAACGTGCCTCGATTTTCCCCGCGTCAAACCGTGCCGAGAGCGAGGCAGTAGCCACACTCCTCCCGCACCGAGCTCCGCGGAAGGAATTGAGAGCACCGATTGACGTGCCTCATCTTTCCGCCTATTAATTCCTACCCTGTTTTTTCCGAATCCCCCGAAACCAAGACAGAAAGGGTACGGCCGTCTGACCAAGTCAGGGCCGGCCAATTAGCGGGCTCCGGCGCCGAAACCCGCGAATTCGCGACTCCCCGGGCGTCGACCAATCAGCGAGTCCCGCGAATTAGATCGGCCAATTAGCGCCCAACCCCGGGGTATAAGAAGCGGCTCAACCATGGACCGAACATCAGTCCACCGCCAGCACTCCCGCAGAGCACTTCAACGGACAACAAGAGGATGCCGAGAAAGCGAGCAGGGAAGAAGCGCCTAATCAGGTTGCTGGCCTATCGGGCCACCCAGCAAGCGCTGAAAGAAGCCGGATACGACGTTAAGCCGAAACTCAAGACGCCAACACCCGCTAACCCACCTCCTCACAGCCTCCCACACGTACAGCACCCTTCGGTCACCAGCTCCTCCACTCCTCCGCCCGCTATAACACCCGCTAAAACCGACCTTACCCAACCCACCACGAACCATCCCAAATTCTGGGAGACGAGGCCCAGAATCCGCACGGACTATAGACCCTGGGTCCTCCAGGTGGCGCCACCGGCTCGGACCGATCTTCGGGCCTACTGCCAGAGCCTGCATCGGGGAGATGCCCGACGTCGCGCCGCCAAGCTCGATCTGCTCTTCAATCCGCCGGAGAAGATCGACGGCCGAGAGGAGGCCTTCAGCATCCAGCTCTCCCCGAGGGAAGAGGCGGAGATGTCGGAGATCGAACTTTAAGCCAGTACAGGCGAAAGAAAAATTAAACGGCCCTTTTTAGGGCCAACAATTTTTAACGTTGAACCAACCCTTACGAGCGGTTGACTGCAACAAATCGTGAGTCCGGCTTGCCGAATCTTCCGAAGCACGAGTCGTAGCCAATGCAGATGTTCCTCAAACGTGGGCGTTACGATAATAATATCGTCTAAGTAAACGTACACGTAAGGTCGCATTTCTGGCCCGAGGAGGCGGTCGAGTAAACGCTGGAATGTGGCAGGCGCGTTCGCTAAGCCAAAGCTCCGGAAATGGAAGAAACCCATTCCCGGAACGGTAAACGCCGTTATTTCCCGACTCCGTTCTTCGAGTGGGACTTGGAAATAGGCTTGACTGAGATCTAATGTCGTGATATAATTGGCGCTGCGCAGCCGGTCCAGAATACTATTCATTAACGGGATGGGGTACGCGTCTTTTTTGGTAACGCTGTTGACTTTACGGAAGTCTAAGCAGAACCGTAGTTTCCCGTTTGGCTTTTTAACCATTACGATTGGACTCGACCAATCGCTGGAAGATGGCTCGATTATCCCGTCGTGTAGCATTTCACGGACCGACTCGTGTATCGCTTTCTCGATCGCCGGGGAAACCGCGTAATACCGTTGTTTTATGGCTGGGTGGCCCCCCACGTCAATCGTGTGCTCGGTTAGATTAGTCGCACCGGGTTTGGCTGGGGCTGCGGGAATTTCTTCCTTAACCAGCTGTTCGATCAGTTGGGCCTGATCGGGTATTATCTCTCGTAGACCACAACAGAGAGCCTGAACGGTGCTCGGTCCGGATTGAACCTCGAACTCGAACGAATGCGCGGGGTTCGACTTGCTGTACCAACGGGCCTCCTCGAAATCTACTACAAAACGTGCAGCTTGGAGGAAGTCCAAGCCAAGTATGCATGGAAGGACTAAGGCCGGAAGTAGGTACGCCGTGAATTTTCTTACGGTTTCGCGCGCGACTGCTCGCTGGCCGCCGGCCATCTCCACCCCTCTGGGTCGCGAAGCTTGACGCGGGATACCTAGGTCGTCCATCCACTGGATAGCGGATGGTCCAAGAAACGTTTGGCTGGAACCTGAATCGACTAAGGCCCTGATTGGCCATCCATTTATACGGAAGGTTACGAAGAACGCGGTGGCACTCCCTTCGGTTTGCAAATTACTACACCAAAGGAGTTCCGGAGATGTTTCCGCGGTAACCGTAGGAGTGTGGGTCGTCTGTGAGTTGGCGGCAGGTTCCGCGTTCGACAGGGTCGCTCCTGCCCCTAATGGTTTCCCAAGCACGGGCAGGTTGTGGTCTTAAAGCCGAGCTTGCCACAGCGGTAACAAAACAGCTTCCGCGGTTCGGGGCATGCGTTGAATCGGTGCTCTGGGCTCTGGCAATTCCAGCACTGCATCGTTCGACGGGGTGGAGAGGGCTTCGCGGGTGACCCTGTGGCCGGATGCGCGGGGTTCTGTTGGGGCGCGGAGCTCCTGAAGGGGTTCAGGTCACCCCCTGCGACACCCAGACCGTGCGCATCGACGGGCGTCGCCGAAATCGCCGCAGGTTGTTGGGTGTTCGACCAGCGACGAGTACAGGGTTGGTTCCGGATCGCATTCAGGTTGTCACGGGGGCCTTCGGGAAACTGTTCCCCTTGGGCCTCCCCGAATCCCTCTACCCAGAATGGGTCGTAGGGTTGCTGAGTAGCCACGTCCACGGGTGGCGCCTCCACGGCGGCGTATGCGCCCGCCGGGGCGGCGGCGCGCGGCGTTCGGGGATTCCGATACGCCAACTCCGGACAGAGCGATTGTTCAGGTGCGGGCGAGGCTCGGTACAAACGGGTGGCTTGGTACCTCTTTTCGACCCTTACGGCGATGTGCTCGAATGAATCGAAATCGAACACGTCGTCGCGGTGGATGGCTATCTGCAATCGCGGGAGTAAATTGCGATGCGCGCACTGAATTTGCTCAGCTTCGCTCCAAGGTGGGTTGAGGCGAGCAAACAGGCCCCTCAAGTTCGTCAGAAAGTCCGCCACCGACTCTTCCAGACCCTGCGTACGACGCATAATTTCTTCGCGCAGGGCGTATTGATAATCTGGGTCGCCGAAGCGCAAACGGCACGCCGCCGTAAATTCCCGCCACGTAGTCCAACGACCTTGGTCGTTTCTGAACCATTGTAGGGCGACCCCCGTTAGGAAAAACGGGAGGCAGCGAATGAGATCTTCATCGCCGACCGGGAACAAGGCGCGACCCTCGCTCACTCGGGCGAGGAACGTGTCTACGTCTTGACCCCTTTTTCCCGCAAACGAAATATTCCATTTACGCATGGTTTTCAGTACGGTCGCCGCGGACGACGAACCGTGGTCATGGACGGGTCCCGGTCGCCTTTCGGCTCCCAGGCTAGGTGTCGGGGGACGACCGTTTGGTTGTCGCGCTACGCCCCCACCGAACCCTTGGGTCCGTGGGATCGCACCCTGACTGATCATGGGGTGATCGGTTGCGTTAGCGCGGCTACCTGGAACGACGGCGGGGGTGGTAATTGATGCCCCGTGACCGGGACAACGCCCCGAAAAACTCGGCTGCGTCCCAGACGTTACTCCCGGGTGCGGCTGTAAGAAGCTGCTCGCAAGATGCGGGGGATCCGGTCCCCACGGGGGTACCATCCACTGGTTCCCGGCAAAAGTCCCAAATCCCGAGTCTCGGGGATTGACTCCCGGAGGTAAGGCACCGGCGCCCAAATTGTCGGTCGGGAAGTTCAGCTCGGTCGTTCGACCTACCGAATCGCCCGGGCGTATTGGGTCCGGCGTCGCCTGGGTGGTAGACGGTAACGTTAACGGGGGGTCGTCGTGTTCCGACATTACAGCGGAAGCGCTTCGAATGTGATCGGTAACACACGCGGCTTAGGTAACCGAACCAAAGATCTCGGGATGGTGTTCGCCCGGTACACGTGGATAAATAGCCTATATTAAGAAAGCCACAGGCGGAATACGGAGTTATGTAGCCGATTCGGTAGGGGTACACGCGTGGTTCGAAATGTAGCCTATTCGGGTTCCCAGTTACAGCTAGTTTTCTAGAGGTCCTAAAAGGCCCCTATGACCTCGTCTTGGAGAATCGGGAACTGCTCTACTACGTGGAACGGTGTGGGAGTGTGCCACAGCGTGATGGTTCCCAGAGTCTGGACGAACACCCCAGGAGAAGCCTCGATCGAGATGGTATTGCTCGTATCGATCACCACTCCCTCCGCAACTGCGTGTAGTTTTAAGATGTTTATCCCGTAGGCTAAATCTACCTCAAAATTGGCGAGACCTCCGTTCAGCTGCGGGGCCTGCAATGCCCAAGTGCCGTCCCAAACCGGGGAGGAATTTATCGGCCCCAATCGAACCATTCGCCCGGAAATCGCCGGTCTACGATGTAGCCGATAAAAGGTGCAAGCCGATTCGCGGACAGTCCCTGGGGAGAGTCGCGGATATTTAGCCGATTCCAGCCGCGGGTAGGTAGCCGATTCTCACCGCAGATAGCTAGCCGATGTCGCACGCGGATATTTAGCCGATGTTAGCCGCGGATATGTAGCCGATTCTCTCCACAGATAGCTAGCCGATGTCGCGCGCGGATATTTAGCCGATGTCAACCGCGGGCAATCGCTGAAAATGTAGCCGATAATATACGCGACTAGCCGAGAGTGTTAAGGGTCGCGAACTAAAGCCCACAATATCACTGCCAATGCACGGTGAATCACTAACCTATTACCACTCACATGAGGGAGATTAAGCTTTAGTCAGAGATGTCTGATCGGTGTCGCTGCGCGCTTCTAACTGATGGCCCCGGTTCTCTGGCCACCAATTTTAGTTCCCCTGTCCAAGGCACGCGCAAGGAAAGGGAAACGGGGAGAAAGAGATAAAAGGAAGCCAAAAAAAAAAATTACTATCTCCGCCGAACTGGGCCCAGGAGGGGTGTTAATCCGTCGTACGCGTGGTCAACAATCTCCGCCTTGGCATTCGCCATAACAACGGCTTACGCGCTTGTTTACTTCGCGGACAGGCCTTCCGACCGAACGGCACACAATGCGAGGTACGGTACGCAGGAGAAAAACAAAGCCCTCGCTCGCTACTCGAGCTTCGACGAAATTCACTCGCCAAGCTACGCTGTACGAGAAAACCAAGTCCCAAAAAAAGGTGCCCACCAACAGGCTACTAAAACCCAAAATACACACGAAATATTTACACCTCGCGCTACACAGCAGCGAGGGATAATAATACGAAGAACGGAACAAGTATGAGAACGTTAATACTGAAATTCCTCGAATCACAACAACCGAGGATTAACTCGCACGAAGGGGAGGTCGCACTCGAATAAGCGATCCCACGCTTCGTTTGCGGATTAGGATTAACGACAGTCCATCTACGGAGAACTAGTCGCCCAAGCAAAAAAAAAAAAATAATACCACGCTATCTTTCGTTTCTAAAGTCGATAACAACAACAATAACTCTGGCAATCGCAACTTTTCCCTCATAAATGTCACTCATGGGCCCCACGTTGGGCGCCATTTTGTAGCGGGAATTTTACCTCCCGTACATCTTGGCCCCAACTCCCAATGACCGCGCTCCCTGCTCGATCCACGACCTTGCTCGGTGCCGAATCTCGGGGCTCGAACCCACGACGAGATTTACTAAAATTCCTAATGCCGACCGAACAAGGCCGTCCCCGCGTGGCGGTGTGGAAGCCACTATCTCGCACGCGATTGGGCGCCAGGTACCTCGGTACCACCGCTCGGAAAGCGGCATATTTATTTGAGACTCGCGACGAGTTACGGGGCGAACGAGGGAAAACGGGTAAGGCGAAGCTGGCGAGACTCCGGCTAACTCAGCCCACCTGGGAGAAAATGGTAGAGGGGGGTGGACGGGCGAGTGACCAAACACAATTTAACAATTAAATAATTTTATTCGTTGTTAGACAATAAGTTTCGTGGACAAAATCGTATTCCAAACGGTAACAAATAGCAGATGCAGTCGGAGGAAACAAACTATTGACTAAATCCAATGTAGCCAAAAGATAAACTATTGCCGGAAGTAAATGTAGCCGAAAGATAAACTATTGCCGGAAGTAAATGTAGCCAAAAGAAAAGGATAAACTATTGCCAAAGCTAAATGTAGCCAGAAAAGGATAAATTGATGCCAAAATTAAATGTAGCCAGAAAAGGATAAATTGATGTCAGAATTAAAGGTAGCCAAAAAAGATAACTATTGCCGGAATTAAATGTAGCCAAAAAGATAAACTATTGTCAGAATTAAATGTAGCCAAAAAGATAAACTATTGTCAGAATTAAATGTAGCCAAAAAGATAAACTATTGTCAGAATTAAATGTAGCCAAAAAAGATAACTATTGCCGGGATTAAATGTAGCCCAAAAAAAAGATAACTATTGCCGGGACTAAATGTAGCCAAAAAGATAAACTATTGTCAGAATTAAATGTAGCCAAAAAAAGATAACTACTGCCGGGGTTAAATGTAGCCAAAAAAAAGATAACTATTGTCAGAATTAAATGTCGCCAAAAAAAGATAACCTAATGTCAGAAATTTATAGGTAATCGAGACGAAACATACAGCATTTACTACGACGAGAAATTAACGAGTTGCGATTGCCCGATAAATTCTATCCTGTACGAAGCCAATTCGCCGGTACTCGGGACGCGAGAGAAGAGAAGAAAATACGCTCACTCGAACAAAGCTAGAACGCCAGATAGCCGAGGTAGGCAAGAAGGTTCTCGGAACGGGCCGCCCGATGTAAACACGGCGCGCCCCTGACCTTTACGCGCGCTACAACCAACACGCGGCCGAACGGCCTAACGAGCGCTGGACGACGCGCCTGCCGTCCCTTTGTTTCGCAAGATGTAATATAGCCCAGATAACCGGCGAAATCACCTTAGCCTTGATGTCAAGAAATTCGCAATATTTAGCCGATCGCAATTGGCGGAAGTGGCGAAGTCGCACCACGGGTGTTCGACACCCAAAATTTCGCGAAATATAGCCAGGTAGCCGAGACGTGAGCGACGAAAGTCTTTACGCGGTTGTCTGAATTGCGATACGCGATATAGAGCCGAGGATAGAATGTAGCCGAAAGACACGTGGGGTTAACAAAAGACAATGGATAAAGCCGAAAAATAAAAGGCAGCCGAGAGAAAATACAAGTATCTCGAATACAGTGGTGAAAAGAAAAGACCAGCGCGGAAATCTCGCCGGACACGCTGTACCGGACCCATCCTGCCCCTATGGCCAACAAAAGCACGACATTAATCGCGAAAACTCAACGCCAAATCTCTAATTGAATACTAACCAGAAGGTGGGCCCGGCTTCAGCATCTCCGGCGAGCACAGAGTATCAGGGAGAGAGAGACGGAAGCTTACCGGTGTGGGAACAGCCCGGGAGAATAGTCCGAAGAAACGCCAAACTGCCACTCGTCACCGCACTCGATCACCGACTGATGAATAAATTAGTGGCTCCCGGGACTGTCCGCACTAGCGCTTCCCCCTCTCTCGCGACTCCCGAATCTAGCCTACGCTAAACGGCTAAGGCGTCGGAGAAACCGGTTTCTCCTTCGGCCGTGCCCCGCTACCCGCGAAAATCTTCCGCTTGCAGCGATGATTGTCGATATCCACGGATTCCTTCCTCCCAGGATCCGGTGGGGCAAAATGAACGCGCGGGGAGGCCTCCTTCGCGAAGTGAGGCGTCCCTCTTCCTACGCGGTGGGCCCACTCGATACGCCATATGACTGCACCTCGACGTGCATTTTTCCTTCGTAATCCACTCAAGCGGAGGCGCCGTGATGAGCGGTCCGGGGCGTCCGTGAATTCGACGGGACAGGGACGGCTCCAGGCCGTGTAGTCGGGAGGGACGGGAAACTCGGCATATTGGTCACTACCCGCGTCTCTCTGGCCTCCTAGTCCGCGGAAGCAGGTCTCTTGCTTCCGCCTGCTTGCCGAGCGAATTCTTCTCCGGCCTTCTTACAACACAACACAACAGAAGATGAAGAGGAAAATGAAAACAGCCCAACGAGGCAACAAAACGAAAAAAGCCCAACGAGGCAGCAAATCGGAAAAAGCCCAACGAGGCAACAAAAGGAAAACAGCCCAACGAGGCAACAAAAAGAAAAGAGCCCAATGAGGCCAAATAAAACAAAAAGCTTATCGCAGCTGAACAAAAGCGAGATTCGTGAAAAAGTAAGCCCTGACGGGAAAGCCGGCTACTTATACGGTGACAAAAGGGAAAAAATCAATGGAACTGAAAACAAAAACGACAACCAAAAGGCTAAAAATAAGGAAAACGATACGGAAAACGAAACAGAATCCGAAAACGTAAATTTCAACAAACAAGGATTCAAACCGTTGCCGACGAACATCGGAGAGTCGTCTGGTGACGAAAATAGTGGTAAACCACCCGTGAAACCAACCTTCAGGTCACCTCCAACAACTACGCAAGAAAAGGATAACCCTCCGAAAGCCGCACAAATATCAGTACAACTTGACAACTCACTGCCAACTCGTGACGAAAAAATACCAAATTTGGAAAACTCAGGACAACCATCAATACAACTGAATCCCGAAATGTCGCAAGAACATAAGGACGTTGCGAAACTCGAAAATCAATCAGTAAATAGCGATAAAGCAAATGAAACACTATCACCACCAATAGCATTAGATTCGCGAAAAATCGCTCTACCTTGGCATCGAGAAACAAGTGCATCGGAGAAAAATGAAAACAGCATACCACAGGAAGTACCACCGAACTTCCGATCACCACCGATTTCCAGAAACGCCTCAGAACTCGGAAATTTACCATTGCCTTTCAGCTGTATTGAATGCGCAACGAAATCCAAAATGGATTCTCCATCACCCGTGCATTCCAATATTAGACTACCATCGATAAACGCTGAACGAACAAATGATTGTGAACAATATCCTGCACAAACACCAGTGCAACCGAACTTCAGGTCACCACCAATACTTCATTGTGACATAAAAATTGATAGACCAAAAGCTAACAATTATCAACCAATGATACTAATACCGCGCAACAAAGTGCTACAAGAAACGATCAGTAACCTTCTATCGAAACTAACATCAAATCGCAGAATATCGCCTGGAAGCGCATAATACGCATTCGTGGCTTAAACAAACATCCCGATCATCGACAAAAAAAATCATAAACAATAGGAGAATATTCATTAATATTTTAGTTAAGACTAGATATAAGACAAATGAACTACACGTACAGACAACACACACATCTTATACATAGTAAACATTCAAAACATTTAATAAAACAGATACTCAGAAAAACCGGAAACACACAGAATGTAGATAAATACCAAGACATCCAGACACTTAATAGAACCAAATGAACTGCAAATTATTTTTTCGGAATACCAGAAAATACGATAAACCATCGTGATAGGACTACACTTCTTAAAAACAAATCACAACTAAACAAATATGCACGAAACTCATATACTTATTCACTCATAAATTTAACGTATATTTATGTCCAATATATTAATACTCCAATATAATCGAGCAAACATCAATACATTCAACTATAAAATTTACTTTATAAACCGTAAAAATGAGAAAAACTGAAGAAAAAAAAAGAATAAAATTGAGATAATGACAACCTAACAAAACAAAACCGGATTTTTTTATACAATGTCTGACTGCGCTGTGACGTGCTCCGCGACGCGTACTACATTAAAGTCGAACAAATCTATTCGAAACGAAATCGTAAGATTGATATCTCTTTACTTGTACAACGACATTAATTGACAGATACTCATCGGTCATTCTCTTCTAGGCACATAGCATGGTAGCTCTCGTCAACTCGGATCCTAAATATCTGACAAGGTCCACTCGCGATATAATTCAAAGATTCATGACGCGCGATGGGCTTTTGAACTTCACCGCTGTTCGGCAATCTGGCGAGAAAATCATTTTCAAACAAGAGACTACATTCTACATCTGCATGCGAGGTAATATAATATCAACATTTGCTTTTACTTTCCTTTATAAAAGGAACAAACTGTATTTATGAACATCACGATTTTCGTTTACAATCTTTTTTCAGACGCCATTCTATCTAAATTCAGCGACAAAGAGTGTGATACAAAGATCACAGAAAAAAAGATACACGATGCGATTGGGACCGTAATAAACAACGCCAAAGATTGGGATGGCCACCGTCAATCAAGAAAGAAAGTGGTCGAAGACGCTACTGATAAAGGTTCCGAGAAAGGCTCCAAAGAGGCGTAAGATGTTTAGTCATTTCAAGACTAAATTATTTCTTATTATTCACTGTGTCATCGGATTTATAATCGTTTTGTACCGTGTTATTAATCATTAATATTAATAAACTGATTGAAAAGTACGCTTACTGATTCTTCTTTTACACGTACGATTTATAAATCGAATGAGGCTACCGGATTAGGTGATCCGGAAACGGATCAGGGGACCGGGGTAATATAATCAGGGCCGTACAACGGCCGAAACCTCCGGCCCGGATCAATCGCCAGATCAGGGCCTTATCTGCAACGCCGTTACGCGCCTGATCAGGGCACGATAGGGCATCTTATCCGGGCCAGACCATCCACATAGGGTACGTCTGATGTGGCCCGGATGCTAGCCGGAACAAATTTCTGCTCGGGATAGAAGCTCGCTACGTTGGTCCGAATGAAGCAATTTGGCGAATGCTCGACAAACAACTACAAGAAAAAAGTCACCCTGTGATACGCCTTCCCGTACATCTACCCAACGAACACAGTGTTACAATTCCAGCAGATATGAATGAAGATGGGATAAGGGAAGCCATAGGTCGTGTAACCATGCTCATGGATTACTTCGAGTTGAACGTTCGGGATGTATCTGCAAGACAAGTTTCGTACCCAGACATCCCGTCGCATTATGTGTATAAAAAAATGAACGTTGATGGAAGAACTGTTTCCCGATGGGAGAAACGGCAGCGTGGACATAATGCAATTGGACGAATGTATTCGGTAAGTGCAGCTCAAACCGAATTATTCCATCTTCGATTACTTTTATTAAAAGTTAAAGGAGCCAAAAGTTTCGAAGACTTGAGAACCGTTAATGACGAAGTTTGCGAAAGTTTTATCGCAACATGTCTAGCTCTAGGTCTAATCGAAGACGATGACGAATGGCGAAAAGCTATAGAAGAAGCGGCAGTTTGGATGATGCCTGGTCTGTTGCGACGACTGTTCGTTAGAATTCTAATTCATTGTCAACCAATTCATCCAGAAGAACTATGGGAACAGTTCAAAGACAAATTGTCGGAAGATTATACGAGACGCATGAGCATACAACGAGCCGAAAGAAAAGCGTACAGCCAAATCGCTCGTATGCTCAACAGAGAAGGTTCGAGTCTATCTCACTTCCCAGGAATGGAACAGATAGAAAACTTGGATGAAGACGAGCCTGAGACGTTGCCTGCTGATTTTATCGAAATTGGCATGCAACAGTACAGCCAGCTGAACGATATCCAGAAAACTTTCGTTGATGCCGTCCTAAGAGCTATCGAAAACGACAATACCGAACAAACTTGTTTCTATATCGATGGCCCCGGAGGATCCGGCAAGACTTTCACGTATACGGCCCTTTCAAATCTCGTTCGAGGTAGAGGCAAATGTGTTAGTGCCATGGCTTTTACCGGAATCGCAGCAATACTACTTCCTGAAGGTAAGACAGTACACAAAACGTTTGGGCTGCCAGTACCTTTATACTCAGATTCCACGTCGAGCATCAAAGTGCAATCGAAACAAGGTGAGTATTTAAAGAACGTCGATCTTATCATCTGGGACGAAGCACCTATGGCTCCACGTTATGCACTCGAAGTGGCCAACCGAATATTGCAGGACATAATAAACAATAACAAACCTTTTGGTGGAAAAGTTATTGTTCTCGGAGGAGACTTTCGCCAACTCCTTCCAGTCAATATACGAGGCACTCGTAGCGAAACAGTAAACCTATCAATCAAATACAGTGCACTGTGGCCACATTTCTCCAAGTACGCATTGATTCAAAACATGAGAGTTTTACCCAACGAAGTGGAATTCGCTCAATTTCTACTCAACGTTGGTGATGGAATTCTTAATGATCTGAACGACAACCTCCAAGTTCCAGAATGTTGCCTGGCAGCTTCGGGTCGAGATATAGTTGAAGATACGTACGGACAATTGGTGAGAACAAAACGATACAAAGCAGTTGCGAAGTGTGCCACTCTGTCTGCTCGAAATGTCGATGTTGAAGAAATCAACTCCAGGGTCATGGACTTATACGATAAGGCTTCTGAACGACTCTACACGAGCGTTGACAGTACAGAGAATTGTGGTGACAACGACCAGATTAACGAGATAATCTTGCCCGAGTACTTGAATACACTGTCACCACGAAGTTTGCCTCCCCACGAATTACGTCTCCGTAAGTACAGTATCATCATGCTTATCCGAAATTTGAGCATCAACGAAGGTTTGTGCAATGGTACAAGATTGTTGATTCTAGAATTAGGCAACATGGTTTTGCGATGTGAAATTCTATTCGGTGATAAAACCGGAGAGATAGTTTTCTTGCATCGCATAACTCTTTATTGTGAGAATGAGTATCCCTTCACCTTTAAACGACGTCAATTTCCAGTGAAGGTAGCTTTTGCGATGACCATCAACAAATCGCAGGGACAAACGTTCGAGAAGATTAGTGTTGATCTTCGCAGGGATGTGTTTAATCACGGTCAATTGTATGTGGCGTTCTCACGAGTACGTTCTTGGGAATCGCTGAAAGTTTATCTAGGACCACAACAAAATGGAATAGTCAAAAATTTTGTATACCAAGAATTATACCAGTGAATAAGAATTTTTTCCGTGACCCAACAGGTATTTACCCCTACATTGCTAATTTGTAATGGTTTTTATAATCGTCGGCTATAATTTAAATGCTTATAAGATTAAAAAAGTTGCATAGAAGGTAAAAAAATTAAATAATATCGCAAAAAAAAATCCGAAATAAAATGTATAAATTAATCGTAATCGTATTTATCGTATGTATATATTAATTGTTTAAAATGTATACCGTACTCTTTCAAGGAGGGTCTATAATACGCCAGAGGTTCGCTCCTCATCAGATTATGATCGGGCGCCTAAATCTGGTGTAGGACAGGCGAGTCTCACTGATGGGGGCGTAGGAGGGGGCCCCCATCCCATTTTCATTTAAATGTGCATTTGTCACAAATGTATATATGAATTATATTATGTATGTATTATAATAATTTTGTTTTCAAAGTATCAAAAAATGATGCTACAAATGTAGACCAAATCTACTGTATAAGAGCGCTGCAGCGCAACCTGTCTAAATCGCGCGCGCAGCGCGCGCAGTGGTCTAGTTCAATAAATAATAACATATCCACATCGGTAAGGAGTTCCAGTTCAATACTCGTGCACTTGAGCATGGCATCGAAAGCGAGCCCTGGCGCTGTATAATAATGCAATGGATCTAGGTTATAAGTTTTCGAGCAGGTGTGCCGAAAGTTTTCAAAGATATCCGCTAAGAGAAGCACATCAGTTTTCAGATAGAGGTCCGAATATTCGCCCAAAGTCTTGACTTTAAATACCCGCCAAACATTCAGCGCATGTGCCTATTCATCATCACTGATATCCTCATCATTGAGTTTCGAAAAAAAATGTTCCTTAGACGGTAAAGAAGTATCGTCTAGTTTGCTCCAATTATCGAGATTGTTGTACGGGAAGACTCCTTTTCTAATGAGTAAGTCAAATTCCTCCGCGTTATAGCAATTTTTCCGTGTTATAGTTTTTTCCCCTGCGTCCAGGTACGATGCTAATTTTTGAATGCCACTCGGCATGAATCTGAACGAATCGATAAACCTATATTGCACAGCCGTCTTCTTTACGAATTTCGTGAAGGATATATATTTGTCCTTGTTTACGGGCAACAGCTGAGTTGTACCATCGATTTGCTTTGCCAATGCTTTAATCAAAAAATGCGAATCGTAGCCGGATAAATTATGAAATATTACAGGTATAACGTGCGACTTTGTGTAGTTTAAATTGCATCTGTTATCGATAATTACCCGTGAAGTGACAATAATCTCTGACTTTTATTTCATCGTCATCGAACGGCTTCTCACAAATAGGGCACGTGGTTGCCAATTCAAAGTCACGCTTCTCAGTGGCGTTTAATTTTTTCATCGGTGTTACATAACGTATACGCGGAGTGAAAAAATCGGCCAGGTCTCGCAACTCTTTCATGAACCATTCGATGCAATCTTTACCGCGATAGGATTTATATTCTGATATTGCACTCGAATATGTGCAGTGTAAAAAGCTATGCTGTGAGGAACATGCTTCTGATTGCCTGGCGGGGAATGATCCGGCTCTAAAATACATTCAAGATCGGCATATATAGCAAACGGAACGTCCTCTTTATTTTTATAATTTTTAAATTGTAAAAATTTGTCCTCATCGTCGGGGACGATAATTTTCCAGCCATTACCTTTGAAACAATCAACTCTGTGCTTCGTTAGCCTATCCTCTGTTTGAAAGTGACACAAGCATCTGTCACACAACCAAGTCGCTCGATTGTGTCTGGATATTTGTGAACTTACCAGTCGCGATATATTTTTAATCCATGCGAAATGGTGCACTGGATTGTTGTTATCATCACGTTCAATTTCTGTTTCGAGCATGAGCAAGTGTATCGTAGGCAGATGCGAATTTTCCTTGCTCAAATATATCGGCACGATTTCCGATTTTTTCTTTCTAAGCTCTACGCCATACACAATAATACATAAATTGTTCACTCTTTCGAACCGCGGGATACTTTGCACTTGCATTGGATAGGTAAAATCTTTATACGCGAGCACTTCACGAAAATCTCGGTATGAACCTGTGCGATCACCATTGTTTCGAACTGCTGGAGAAAGGGCCGCTGTCACTGCCTACAGGAAGCAGTAGGGGTCATTGATGATTATGTTGACCACGGCATGCTTCAATTGAAGATCCTTTGGAAGACTCACGAACGTTGACAATCCTCCTCGTAGCGGTGTGTATTTGTTCATATTGAATTGGAGGTTGACGATTTCAACTAGAGACCAACCGGATTCCTTCTGCTCGAACTCCTCCACTTTTGATAATAATTTGTCCTTCACGTTTTCTGCGAACCATTGTTCAAGGTTCGTAGAAAAAATAATTATTTCATTTCTCGTATTGAAGACTTTATTCTCTTCGACAATTTGGTCATTTTTCGTGATTGTGAATTTGCAGGTCAGCATAACGTTAACCTTTAAAGGACGTTTCCTCCTCTTCTTCGGAGTGCCATTTAGCATTCTTTTTAATCTATTGATGATTGGTCGTTTTGTATCATCCAAGAATTCAGATAGATCTTTATGCTGTAGATTGATGACGATCCCCGTACGTATTCTCCCCTTGAACGCCGTCTCGAGATCAACCCATTGCACTTTTGTCGACGGAAAACCAGAACCAGTCTTTTTAAATTTTGCGGTCAGTGACATTAGCACCGCAATCGTCGTCTGGATTCTGATTTTATCACCAATTGTCTTTGCATTATTGCGTAAAATCTTCTTGAGCAGTTTCACATTATCACTACCGAACTTTATCCACCGCTGCGCCTCAGCAAGTGAAGATTTATCTGCAAGAGCTGAGTACGCTTGCTCCATAATGCGAATGAGCCTTTTGCACTTTTTCGAATCCATTTTTTATGATGCATAGGTATGCACATAGGAAAAAAACGATGTTAGACTAATATGAATCACAGAGAAGTGCATGAGACAAATGTAGACTGAGAACTGACTAACGAATACCTGGACCAAGACCTAGAACTCTATTTCTCGCCCCACCCTCCATCGACTCATGCATACTTAAGAAATAGAACCAATCGATGCAGACTCGTTATCCGAGGGCTGTAAAAAAAATCTTTGACAGTTGACAAAAATGGGTATGAGAAGGGGGGGGGGGGGGGGGGGGGGGGGGGTGAGAGAGAAATGTACTCTCGAGATGTACTCTCGAGATGCCCGTCTGCGCTCTCAAAGTTTCTTAGCAGCATCCACAGCGGGTATACCGGCCACAGCACGGGTTTCGTTGCAGGAACGTTGCTACACGCACGTTTGACTCCAAGACGGGGGAGGTCTCAAGTGCATCTCACACCACCGCGCCATATCCAGCACTTGAATGCGCGCTCGACTAGCGTTCGACATATACAATGGACCGATACTGTTTAGTTTAACTAGCCTGCGAAAGATTTTCTTCGAGACACAGCGTTCGATGGACCACACACCCAGCTATTTGTTTACAAATGCTTATCGCAGTCATATATTTCAAGTCGACAGGCCTAGGGTACTCGAAAGAGTCTGACTTTTCTCGACTAACATTTTATTTTAACACCGACATGTTTGTTTATGAAATACCAATCGGTTTGTTTCCCAGGCCGGGCAGAGTAGTAGAGCCACCTTCACCAACCTATCCCCCCCACCCACCACCGACCACCCAACCCCACACTCCCACCTTCTCACCACCCACTGCATACCGCTGACCGATTTACACGGAAAAAAATGCTACCACCCTCCCACCCACCACCCACCTCCTCGCCATCCACTAAAAATAAAAAAATAAAATTTCAACCACCCACCACCCGCCTCCCACCTCCCACCTCTTCACCACCCACCGCATGCCGCTCGTCAATTCACGTAAAATTTCAACCACCCTACCGACCACAGCATGTCATTCACCGATTCACAAAAAAAAAAGTCTACCACCCACCCACCCACCACCCACCGCATATCGCTCGCCGATTCATGCAAAGAAAACAATTCAACCAACCCACCCACTACCCACACCCATCCATCCACTACCCACCTCTTCACCACCCACTGCATATAGCTCGCCGATTCATGCAAAGAAAAAAATGCAGCCAACCCACCCACTACCCGCACCCACCTATCCACCACCCCCACACGCACCCACCCCAAACACCCACCCACCACCACCCACAGACAAAACCAAGTGGTTCGAGTCCAAGCTAAGAGGTTCGAGTCTCAGCTAAAAAGTGTCGGTAAATGTCGGGGTAGATCCCTTGAGTCAGAACCAGCCCTGTTCATCTACTAATGTTACCGACAATGCTGATACCGTGATAACAAACTGAAAGTAAACAATGCAGCAACACCGCTGTAATCGGCTTTTTTCACTCCCCGCTTAAAATGTGTCTCCGACACTCCATCTACAAACATTTTTAATCGATTAGTTAATCCGGCGATACCGATAAGGCAGTCGGTAATGCTGATATCGTGATAAAAAACTGTAAATGAACAATGCAGCACCGTTGCCAGCATTGGCTCTTTTTTTCTTCCCGCTTGAAATTTATGTCTCCACACTCCGGCATCGGCTCTTTTCACGTCTCGATCAAAATATACGCCTTCAACACCCCATCCATAAAATGGTTTAATCGTAGGGGAAACCGGGGCAAAATGGCACAGTGGGGCAAAATGGGGCAGTGAGGGCAAAATGGGGCAGTGAGGGCAAAACTCAATTTTCCAATAATTTTTGGATGCCCCATTTTGTCCCAACGATACATCCTTATTTTCAAACCCGTTTTGCCCAACGTATCATCATCGCTACCATTCCAAAGTTATGAGAAAATTGCGTTTTGTCTCAATATCCCGTTTTACTCCGGTGTGCCACTTTGCCCCACTCTCCCCTAATATTTATAACCTATACTAAAAATCTGGCGACGACAATAGATAGTGTCGAAAATGTTTAGATTTTTAATGTTGACTGTCGAAATTACAAAATAATTAAGTCACGAGAATCAAACAACATAACAAAAGAATGGATGACAATGGCACTTCAAAATTTGATTCTCAAGCATATGACGAAAATTTGATCGGCCAGTCTCTCTTCGTCTCATATGCCAGAATTGTTCGGAAATAAGGCCTGAACTCTTCTTGGGAAATGGTGAGATCATATCCATCCTCGTTCCACTTGGCCTAGGACAGGAGTTTACTGATGTAATCAACGAGTCCTTGAGGGGGGGGGGGGGGGGGGGGGTTGTTTCCTTAATAGCTGGAAAACGTCCACGATTATACCAATACCTAAGATAGAAAAAGCAAAAAACGCGGAGGATTTTCGGCCAATTAATATGCTACCACTGTACGAGAATGTTCTAGAGTTAATAGTAAAGAGTCAAATCGAAAAATATTTGGAAGTAAATGAGATTATAACAGAACATCAATCGGGTTTTAGGAAGCAATATTCGTGTGAAACGGCGATACAAACCGTGAGTGACGAATGGAAATTAAACATTAGCGAAGGGAAATTAGTTGGAGTACTCTTCATGGATTTAAAGCGAGCATTCGAGACAGTGGATAGAGAATTGCTAATAGAAAAAATGTTACAATATGGAATTAGGGGTAAAGTGTTAGGACGGTTTAGATCGTATTTGAATAATAAGCACTGCTTATTCTCATATCGCTCCCTGCCCTCTTCTCCTCGACCTCCCCCTCCCTCTCCAGCCTGCCCTCCTCTGAACTTTCTCCTCTCTCTTTCTCATTTCGACAGCTCTTCTTCTTCCTCTCTCTATCTATAATTTCCTCTAAACACGCTCTCGCTATCTCACTGCCTTCCCCTCTTCTTAGCTTTTCCTCAAAGTTCCATGCTCTTCTCCCAGCCCTCGTCCTCAGTTTATCCCTTTTCGCTTCTTCCCTTATCATATAGCCCGGCGTTCTCCAGTCCACCCCTAACGTCCATCTTATATATCTTTCATGCATGGCCTCTATTTCCTTTCTCTCCTCCCCTCCCCATATCTCTCTCCTGTATCCCATCACTGTCCCCACCAATGTGTCGAACAGCCACATCCTCCTCTTCCTATCCTTCCTTCCTATCCTTTTTTCCCCTCCCATTTCCAGTCCACCTGCTTGCTCTTTCCACCTCCTTTCCTAAACCTCAACACTTTAGTTTTCCCTACATTCACCTCTAGCTTCTTTTTTCGAAGTACTTCTCTAGCCTCCTAATCTGTTCGAGAATCAGCGCGGCTGCATGCGCTAGCTCGAGCAGCCGCTGCTCGGCAGCACCTCCCGGCCGGGTCCGGCGAGGCCGACGCGTGCCGCCGACGCACGCGCACCGGCTCTCATCCGAGGCGGCATGGGTTACGTGCCGCGTGCAACAGGTTTGGCGCTCATCTACGCGTAATGGCTGACACGGGTCACCACGCGCTCGGGTAGATCGCCGATTTCGATCAGTCTTTTCTCACAGTTCAGCTCACGGGTTTTGCTCACTTTTTGGTACATCAACACGGGAACAACGTATCTTCGGTTTCGGGATATCGTCCAGCTCATCCGGAGCACAGCGCGGGTGTTCGTTCTACGTTACCCGTCGGTACAGATATTGTATAAGAAATCTGGCACGAGACCGTCATTCTCTGCTCGACCCGTGAGGGTCTCTCGCCCATTAAGAGCAAACGCAACGAACATCCGATCTACTTTCTCTTTATGCGATGCAGTATGCCCCCCTAGAAACCGCCTCTTGCAGAGGTCTTGACAATCAGACACCGTTCGAAGACTGATCGTCACCTCCCCTAGGGTCCAATAACTGACTAGTGGTACAAGCCACTGCTTTAAGTCTCACGAGTGGTTCGGTAGCCACCCGGGGTAGACCAAAGCGAGAGCCCTCCACTTCTCGACGGCCTCAACCTCCTGGTTCGTCCACCTATAGTCTCCTTTTACTGCATTTACCTACGACGGAGCCATAATCAATGCACCTGGGAATGAGCACCCAGAGCATCTCACGGGATGAACTTGCCAGAGGTCTCTTGACCGGGTCTGCTTTTTCGTCCTGACCAAGCAACGGGAAGACTACGCGGTATAGCATGAGAATTCGCGTGCCGGGTCGGTGGACTTTCGCAAGCGCCGCAGTAGCTCTTGCGAGCCACCGCGGGTAATCCCGGCCATCCCGCTTGGGCGAACAAGCGGTACACGAGAGCTGCACGGGGGCAGTTTCCCGCCCCCGCATGAACGCACTCTCACGAGATGGCCATGGATCTTTGGCACCGGCCGAAACAGTGCTCGTTCGAACAGGTTGCTGGTTGACCAGGACCATTTGCAAAGCAAAGGCCCCGGACCCCCTTACGAGTCTCCTGCGTGACCCGAGCTCGGTTACCGCGGGGTCGCCAGTCCCCGGTGGTTCGAGCGGCGACAAGCATATGACTGACGGATCATCCCACAGCTCCGTGCACCCCTCTACCACCCCTGCGGGGACCCGTCGGTACACTGGACCCACTCGCGTTCTCAACGGCTACCTCGCGGCGATACAGCGCCGTGGGTAGATTTTCTCGTTCGGCGGTTACTTCGTCGCGCCACGGGTATCTTCTCACCCGATTGTTCCGCGGATTCATATAATTATGACGGCTCATCGGGATCGCTCATATCCGACTTACTCATAATTAATGGTTGTTAGTCAGAACATTCTTACCGATCTACTCATTGTACAGTGTTTTTTTGCGCGCTTTTTCATCGTTATTTGTTGGGTTAATAAAGAGTTTACTTTCACTGTTAACATCGTGAGTGAAATTATTTAACCCCCGTTCCGCTATAACTCATCCTGGCAATTCTCAAACATAACCATACTCTCCATCTCCTCTTCCCTTTCTGCCAGCACCACTACATCGTCCGCGTAGGCTAGTGTGCAGATTTTTCTTTCTCCTACCTTTACCTCTCCCCATCTGCCTTTCCGAAGCTTGTAACCGTATTTTGCCCGTTTCCCTAAAATCCCAATCGAGACGGCTACAAAACTCGTCTCGCTCGGCCTTAAGGGCGCCAGCCGCGAGAGCGAGAGCTTTCGCGACAAAATTTTAATTTTAAGCCGAACGAGAGACGAGAGCGACCCGGCGTCGCTCAGCCTTGGGAAATTGATAGAGGGGGTGGTTCGGTCACCTCCGCGAGGAGGAAACAGAGATCGAGACGAAACTACGGGAACTCCACGAGATATTTTATTTTAGCGAATATCGGGGCGTGGTCGAGAAGCGACTAGCATGCACGCTCGTTCCCTCAATAACCCAAAATCTTCACAACGAAATAATAACAATAATTCGTAATTTGATGCGATAACATAAATGCGGTAACGGATAATCGGCGACAGACAATGTTCAGAATCTCGACGCCTGCGTACAAACGACTAACGTGGATCGCAGCCACGGTACCTTTCGCAACAGCTATTTCTTTACTCAGCCCGATCGCAGCGGGAGTACGCGGAATCTCGTAAAACTCGGAAAAGAACGATATAATAAGAAACTGGAACAAGAAATAAATCAGAAAAAGAAATATCGAGTGAGAAATCGGAAAAGTTAAATTATGAATTGATTGCAAGAAAATTTACCTAAGCGGAAACTAAATTATGGACTCGCACGAGGCGCAAACGATCGGATGAAACAAAGGATCAGACGAGAACCTTCCAGGCAGATTATATAACGGAGACTATATGAAATTGGAAAACATGGAATTTACTGATTTTTCCCCGAGAACAAATTCCGCGTGTCGCGCGCGATGGCGTGCCGTCCCCACGATAACGAGTCGAGTTTGCTCTATTCTAGCTCTAGCCTCAAACCGAACACGTACGACGATCCCACCGGTTTCGTTGCAGTTGCGGGAGCTTCTCGAGTTGTCCTCGGCCAGAAGTCCCACTTCGCGTATGACATGATGTCGGTATTCTCGCGAGACGTTAAGCACGGATCGGCAGCGGTCACGACGTCCTTCCTTCTCGGGAGCCTACGATTGAGTCCCCGAGAGAGGTAACGCTCTCGCGATCGCGGGTCCTTTTACCCCCCACCCTATGCCTGTCTTCATTTCGCCCTCTACTCTATTTGTCCGAGTTCCCCGAATTACGGAGGTCTCGCGCGGTTCTTTGAATTTCCTCGCGTTCGTGGTATCGTGAACGCGAGGTGTTGAGTACGCTCGTGGTGGGAGGTGAATCCACGGACGTCGTTGCGCGTAGATACGGGAACTTCGGTAGGACGAGCGAGGTGCTGACATAGCGACGAGCCGGACGCTGTAGATCTCGGTAGCTGGTGGCTCGTCGTGTCCAGGCGGCTTCGGAGGGCGGAGAGCCCGTTGTCGGTAACGTCGCGCGCTACCTCGGTAGCGGCGCGGCTGAACGGCTGGCGACGTGTCGAGGTGCTGGCCGTGTGTGACTGTGTCGAGGTTGGTAGCTAGGTTCCAGCCTGCTGACTGTGGCGACTAGCATGCACGCTCGTTCCCTCAATAACCCAAAATCTTCACAACGAAATAATAACAATAATTCGTAATTTGATGCGATAACATAAATGCGGTAACGGATAATCGGCGTCGAGATGTCCTTGCGGCGGTCATGACCGCCGTACGCTCGAGAGAATTAACCGGAAACGGAAAATAATACCAAAATTAATCGTGGGAACAGTTCGCTCGCGATTGACCCTGTCTGTTTGCCTGGAAGGGACTCCTCCCGGGGGAAAGAATGCCGTGTGCCGTGCCGATACACGCGAGAGCCGGAGATTTGGCTCTCTTTGTGGCGGGAGCAGAAAAGCCCCGTCACAAGCTCTTCCTCCATATCCGCGGTCAGCGCGTTGAAAAGTGCGGGGCTAATCGGACTGCAGCGCTTTGAAAAGTGCGGGGCTGTCTGACGCCTTTGGCCGTCCAAAATCTCTCTCCTGTCTCGCCCCTCACTTTCACTCTGCTTACTGTCTCACCGTACACTTCTTCTATTCTTTAGCTTAGCCTTTTCCTCACTTCTCTCTTCTCCATCGCTTCCCACAACACCTGCCTGTCCACCGAATCAAATGCCGCCCTTAAGTTCACGAAAAGTGCAATTACCTTGCCCTTCTCTTTCCTTACCTCTCTATTCACTATATAGTTCAGCGTGTACACATTATCTATTGTTCCTACTCCTTTCCGAAATCCCGTCTGATTTTCTGGAATCATCCGTTTTTCCTCTACTTCCTTTTCTAGTCTCTTCGCCAAAATCATCGTATATATTTTATATAGCGATGGCATTAGCGTTATTCCTCTATAATCCTTGACCTTCCTACCTTCTCCTTTTTTTGACTATCGGCACTATTATTCCCTCCTTCCATTCTTCCGGCCACCCGTCCCCTCTCAACACTCTCCTACAAATTTCCCATGCTATCTCCTCTGTTCCCTCTCCTCCACATTTCCATGCCTCATTTGGGATCTCATCCCCTCCCATAGCCTTCTCTTACTTTAGCTTTCTTACCGTTCTCTTTACCTCTTCCTTGCTTAATTCCTCTTCGTTCCCCTCTCTTACCCCTCTGAACCTTCCACTCCTCACTCTTTCTCTTTCCGTTCTTGCTTCTCTATACTCTCATTTACTCTCTTCCTTCCTTTCCGTCCTCTATTCACTATTTCCCATACCTCGTTTTTCGATCGCGCATCCGCAACTTCTCTTGCCAACCTTTCCTGTTCCTCGTTCTTCTTTCTCTCACATAACTCTTTATACTCCTTCTCTGTGTATGCTGCTCTTGTCCCCCTTCTTCCTCTCTATTCCCTTAGGCTCTTTCTTAGTTCTTCTTTTTTCGCTCCACATCCCTCATCCCACCACCCTTCCTTCCTACGCCTCTCCTCTCTTCCTCCTTCTCTCTCGCTTCTGTTTATCTCCTCTTTGATTTTCTCCACCGTCTTGTACGACCTTTCATTGCGAAGTTAACATTTGTTGACACAAATTGTTATCTCAATATTTATCTAATTATTTTCCTGATTTTTGGCGTTAATGGTTTTACATTTCTTCCTTGTTTTCGTAATTTTCTATATTTTCCCTCGTTATTTGCTATTCGATCATTTATTGATTATTTATTGTTTTTATATATTGTAACAAAATAATTCAGGAGGAAAAGGGTTGCCCGAAGGCTGCTGTGACACGACGAAATTTAGAGATTTGATTACGTATTATAAGCCGCCGTGTTTTGGAATATAGTTTGCCGACCGTCCCCCTTCCCCCCTCCCCCCCCCCGTTCCCGACTTAGCCAAGAGCCGAGCGGCGTTCAGCGAGCGCTACCGAGTCGACGAGGCCCCGCCCGGGGTGACCAATTCAAGGAGCCGTACCGTCACGATCGAAGAAGGGAAGGACGTTCGTACGAAGGGGTATGATCTCATCCCTTTGGTTTCACCGAACGTCGTCTGGAGATCGTGGAGGCCCGTCCGACCTATTCGCCACGGCAGAGTCTTCCGATCGGCTTTCTCCCCTCGATCCAAACGACGGGGAGTAGAATAGGCCGATCTAAAACGAAAGGAATGAAGCACCTCTGCCTGAGCGGTGACGATCAGGGAAACGGGATAGAAGTCGACGTCGAGGAGCGAGAGAGACGGAACAACAACACGATAACCGCTTGCTCTGTCCGGTGCTCGAGGCATAACCACGTGCTCCCGAAACCCGAGGTGACGAGAGGAGAGGAACCAAGGTGCGAGTCGATCTCGTCACTTCGGCGCAACCCATCGAAGCGACAGCGTGTCGTATTATTGCCCTCCCACGAGTAATTATTTAGTGTAGTGAATTGCGTGATTAGTGTGATGTAGAGTGAGTGAGACAACTCCCAAAGCCCTCCCCTACCCGTTTGAAAACCCTTGGCGCATCCCCGCGTTTCCCAAAAGCCCGAATATTAAATACTTGTCCTCGATTATCTTCGTTATTGAGCCACGTGCGCGGTGAGACGCGTTGTAACGAATTCGGCTCCTACGCTAGCATTGTATCGAGTCTGAGCGTCTCCGAAGACATTTCCTTCCCGTTAAAGAAATTAGAGTCAACGAAAAATCTATTTCCTATTCATTAGAAAAGTTTCTTTCTTTCTAAAAGAAACTTCAAAAAGAAACTTCAAAAAGAAACTTCAAAAAGAAATTTCAAAAACACATTACATGAGTAACAGACTCTCTACGCTCGAATCCATACTGAAATACAGCGGAATCTCTTTGGGTTCCATTATGCTGCTACTAGTAATCGGATGGAAATTCCCCCTTTTCGGCAAAATATCTAGCTTATACAAAATTCTGTCTTGCGTGGCAAAACGTCAAACGACGACAATACAACAAGCCACCGAGGCTCCCGAACCGACCGTTGTCTACCATAGGCACCACATGTTGTATCGGGAGCTAAACTTCCAAACACTAATTCTCGTATTCGTGCGCCTTCTGTAGAGGAATGGCCACTCAAACGAGGGCTTTCAGCGACTCGTGTGTCAAGGAATGTATGATAATGTGTCAGAGATAATGAATAGGGTTAAATATAGTTGTTCATTTGTCCAGTTACAAGCTGTTACATCGATATTGCCCTTTTTCCCGTGGAGATCGGTTTAGTTTTATTTATTCGCGGCTGTTACGCGTCCGGCTATCTTACCGCTACCCACACGTAGGCAGTGTCACCCATGCGAGTGATGGCTTCAGGTCGCCGCGGTACCAAGATGGCTGCCGCGCGCTACCGAGCTTCCTCTGACGTCACGGCGCGTCACACGGCAGTGACAGCTCGCTCGCCTCCTGATCTTCGATTGATATTTACGAGATAATTGGATGCTTTTACCTTGGGTTTTTTTATATTTGGCCTCTTTAGGGCTGAGTCTTGCCTGTGCTGTGCAATTTCCGAGTTTTTACTATTCAATTCACTCCGGCGCCGATAAGTTACCTCACCGGTCACTTTGGTAATTTTACCAATGCACTATTTTATACCACTTTGACAAGTTTAAAGTTTCTCACAACGTCGAGATCGTTTATTAAGTGCTTTTGACAGCCAGTTTATTAGTCCGAACTTGGCACAGATTTATAAGTTATTTTTCACGTGAATTTTTATAAGTCCGAATGTGCACGGAAATTATAAGTCCAGTGTTGCACAATTTTTAGAAGGTTCAAAATTGGCACGAATTTTATAAGTCCAATTTCGCCACAAATTTTATAAGTCCAAGACGGGCACCGATTTTATAAGTCCTTTTTGGCACAATTTTCACTTTATTCAGTTTAATTCACTTTTACTGTTCACTGTTCACTTGTAGTCCTGGAGAGTCGGCCGATGGCAAAGTAGATCGTTGAACTGAACTCTCCGTAACTGATTTATTTATAAAAAAAAAACCTCTTAAAAAGAAAAAACCTCCAAGAACAGATGTTTATCAAACCAGTTTCTGAACAAAAAAATTCTTCCAAAAAGACGTTTATCAAAGCATTAAAAAAAATATATGTGTATCAAAATCTAACAAAAAAAAAATAATAAATTGAAAAGAAATCAAATCAAACCAGCCAAGTAGTAGTACATACAAAAAAATTCTTCAAAAAATAAGTTTATCAAAACAATCTAAAAAAAAAAATACAAGATGCAAAAAATCTTGACAAAAAAAAAACTTGGCGTGCCAGTTTTTTTTCCAATAGCTGTCGTACATGGTTCATTCAAATCATCGAGGGAGAGGGAAAGTAACTGTAATGACTGCAGTAACTGTAATTGTAAAAAAAACCTGGCACGCCAAGTTTTTTTTTTGTCAAGATTTTTTGCATCTTGTATTTTTTTTTAGATTGTTTTGATAAACATATTTTTTGAAGAATTTTTTTGTATGTACTACTACTTGGCGGGTTTGATTTGATTTCTTTTCAATTTATTATTTTTTTTTTTGTTAGATTTTGATACACATATATTTTTTTTAATGCTTTGATAAACGTCTTTTTGGAAGAATTTTTTTGTTCAGAAACTGGTTTGATAAACATCTGTTTTTGGAGGTTTTTTCTTTTTAAGAGGTTTTTTTTTATAAACATATTTTCTGAACGACCATACAATTTTTAAGTACTTGGCGTACCTTTTTACTTTTTTTTTAAAAGTATTTTTTGCTTTGATTTCATCTATTTTTGACATCCAGTCATGTACTTTAATTGATTATTACCAACATACTGGGAATAAACCGAATCATCTTCCTGTAAAATATATTCGTGTAACATTTTATGGTGACGAAAGGCACCTTCGACACCTTGAGTAGCTGCTCTTGATGCTCTGGACCTTCGAAGGCAGCTGTGTCAGGATCAGAAGGTAGGTTTCATCATGCGTAGCTAACAAAAAACTTATCTCTCTCTCGCATGCTGGATAAAGACATCTTTTGATGCTGACGCAGTGCCTCTGAAGGTCTAGAGGATCGATGGCATCTGTATGTGGAGCTGGCGATGCCTTTCGCCACTATATGCAAAAATTATGTATATAATAAATTATCAATTTTCACTGCGAGCCTTCAACTATACATCGACAGGGGCAAATGTCTCAAATAGACTGCCAGCGCTGTCAGGAAAAGATTTATTCCTGGGTTTGGGTATATGTAAATAAGTGCATGTTTTCCTGACGGAGCGTAGATTCCATTTTAAAAATCTGAACCATCTTTCTGTCAAATATATTTAAAAATATCAATTTTTGACAAAAGCAAAATTTAAACGAAACTTCAAAAATAGGTTAGTCATAAAAAGATCGAGGAACTAACTTTTAAAAAAGTCACATCCAACACATTATTATTTATTTATTTTTTATAATATGAATCAATTTTTTTACACGAGTTATTTCTATTTTTCATTCACGATACGAGTGGACACATTCACATTATTTTCATTCCGAACCGAACATCCCATACCCTGATAGACAAAGCAGCACGAAACGCAGCACATGGCACAATAATTACGGCACGTGCTGCACATGCCGCAATTATTGTGTCATGTGCTGCGTTTCGTGCCGTTTGTCTATCAGGGTATATCACATATCACACTTATTTTCTTAACAAAGAAGAATTTGTTTTCCCGAGCGATCACATATCACACTTATTATCTTAATAAAAAAGAATTTGTTTTGCCGAGCGATTAACCGAAGCGCGAAGTGCGCTGCGCTGATATACGACGAAATCCAAGAGAGATGTGTAAACAGAGACGGGTAGAGAGAAAGTGCCGCATTGATGCGAGCATCCGAGAGAGATGGAAGATGAGTCAGCTGGCGGACGCATGCGCAGTAGACGCGAGGACTCACATCACATCACAGGACAGGACACTTTTATAATATTTTCGGACCTCAAGAGGGACACGATGCCCATATCTCAGCATCTACCGCAAAGTTATAATCGGAACTGGGCGCGTTGTAAAGCTTGTGTCTTATATATTGTGACGCGGTAATTTTTGGTCGCGTCCCAGATCCTCGTAAACTACGAGTTTTGGGGCGAGCACACGGGGCCTATCTCGTCGCTGGGAGTCTCAGGCGATCTCAGGGACAAAAATCATTGTAGACGCACGATATTAATTCCCCAGGATTTATTTTTATTATTTTCCGGGACCATCTGGAGCTGAGCTGACTTTCGACTGACCACGGCATGGCTTAACCCTTTCACCCGCTTGCACGCCTTGGCTTTCGGTCCGCTTGCTGCACTGTCTTGGGCGCTGGATTTCCGTGAGTCGCAGCCTGATGGATGCAGTCAACGGGGATCACCGGTACCGCCGATCCGACGGGAGACGCCGAGCTTCGACGCGTGATACATCTAGCTGATAAGCAGCGAATTCGAATATAGGTCGCGCGCGTCATATTAGTTACGCGAGGTAGGCATTGTCGGGAGAGGCGCCAGGTACCGGACAGTGGCCGAAAATCGGGAAAGGTGGGGAGCGAGAGAGAACGCGAGCGAGGCGGCGAGCACGACTCCGAAAATGAGATCGGGACTCTCTTCTGTGAAGCGACGAAGATAAGACGTGTGTGCTCGCCGTGCTAACGGGCGGAATCGACATTTTCGTGGGGAATTATTGAAGCGAGGAGGATCAATCGTTCGGAGCCGTTCGACGGACAATTTTCTTGACCCGGTTACCTCGGAAGGACGGAGGAATAATCGGTACCGGCAAGGAGTTATCCGCATCTTTTGTTTGCCATCTTTTGCGGTAAGACTTTTGACTCCATTGTAAATTGTCGGACACGCGGTCTATCATCGGTTTGCGCGCATTATATCGAGTGTGCCCGCGACTCGATCGCGGCGTGGAGTTCCGTCCCGGGCAAAACCATAGCTTATGTTTCCTTCGATAATTTTCTTGCGTTTTCTTATCTCTTGGGGAATTATTCTGTCTTTCTGTGTCTTTCGGGGATCATAAGTGCCGGGAATTGGACGGCCTCTCGTCGCACCGGTACCGTAACATCGGGGAGATCGCCTGCGCGAGATTTGTGTGGAGCGGAAGAGTGTGTGTGTGTCGCGGCGTGCGGGTTTCGAGTTCGCGCGGGATTAACGTAGGCTTTCCTTCGCGGCTGAGGACGTCGAAAAAGCATCGCGATTAAGAGAGACACGAGTCTCGAAGCCGCCGCTGTCATTGGTTTGGTCGTTTTTATCGTGGATTTACGTGGCGAATTTGTTTCCGGCATTTGTGCGATACCGCTCCGAAATCGTCCGCGAACGCAGCCTGCACGCCGGGATCGTGTGTGTGCGTGTGTGTAGCGGAACATCGTCCTTCGTGCGACGACGACGAGCGTTCGGCGGTACAGTCCCGCCGAGAATCGGGAGTTAGTAGGGAAATCAGGCCTGGCCCGCGATTATATCTCTTTCTGCTTATCTTATTTGCACTGTTTTTTTGGCTGTTTATTGGTTTGTTATTTTTTTTTCCGGAGTAACACCATCGGTCGATTTTTCCTTCATTATTCTCTCCGTTTATCGGGCCAGGATTTTCTTGTAACGCGTAGCGATTCAAACCGGTGAACTGAGTAGCCGGGGCGAATTTAGCAGGGACAATATTGTACACGGGTTTTCGTTTTCGAAGTGTAATAAACCGAGTGGCTTCGGCCGGATGTTTCGAGAGATCTGTTTGATATTTTGTGTTTGGTTTTGTGGCGCAAATTTTCACCGCCCTCACCCCTCTACCCTAGCCTTACTGCAGCTGCCGGAGCAGTGAGAGTGCGTGTTTTTATCAACATCGGTACCGATCGCGTCGATTAAGCAGGTAATCGGCTGGCGCCCACGTAAATTAAATAAAGCGGTCGAGAGGCACGCCGTTGGTGGCCAACACTTGATCTTTGGGAGTTCGGGAAAAGTTGGCGGTCACAATATATGAAAAAAGTGTTGTCAGAATTCCGATCCGGTGTTTCGTTTCCGAGAAAATCGAGAAGCGAGAATCCACTTCCGGCATTTTGGAGTATATATACTTGGTAGCGTCTCGTCAACTGGCTTAAAAACTTTTTTTAAGTACTTGGCGACGAGACGCTACCGCGTCTCTTGATTGTCGGCTCTTTTATATCCCAATTTTGGCCCCCTTCTTCGTCGGTTCTGTAGGATTTTGGCGGTCTCGCGTCTGCGTGCTGTCGGCCGGTAATTAATTTTATGATTGGTTCCCCGTGGGGCTCTCCCCTCGCCCTCCAATGCCGGATCGGTATTGTTGTGACGTGTGCTCGGTCGGTGCCGTGTGCAAATTTAGTGTCGTCACTTTTGGCCAATGATCGGTGTCGATATTCCCTCGTTTTTACCCTTATTCGTCCTTGATTGTAGTTTGTCGCTATTTCCGCAGGATAGCGTCACTGGGTTTCCGAATAATCAATATTCCATATTCTTGCGCATGTGCGCGATCGGATATCGATCCAGCCGCCGCTTGATCCTGTCGGGTGGCGCCACCTCGCGACGTCTTACTGAATTGCCGATAATATGGAGTTTCACTCGGTCTCGGGTGGTCGCCGATAGTCAAACAGTTACAATGTATAATAATGAACCCTGTTTTTCCAAAATAACCATTTTTTATTAAGTAAAATAATTATCCCACTGTTTATAAGTTATAATCCCCACAATAATATGTAATAATCCCGTTTCATAAGTGTATTGTACGTTTGTAGTCGGCGCCTGACCGCTCCCTCCCAGACGTAACCCGCGCAAAAAAAAGTATTAAAAAAGTATTAAAATATATAAAAAATGAATGTATTGAAAGTATGTCGTATTGGACTCAATAATACTCTAATTATGGTTCTCTAATCCATCGCCGAAGAGTATTAAGTATGAAGCTACTATACGAAGGAATATTTCAGTATCAAGTATTAAGTGAATATTCGAAGGAGTATTCGAGTATCGAGTATGAAGCTAGTATACGAAAGAATATTCGGGTATCAAGTATGAAGTTAGTATAAATAAGAATACTCGGGTATCAAGTACGAAGCTAGTATACGTAAGAATACTCGGGTATCAAGTACGAAGCTAGTATACGTAAGAATATTCGGGTATCAAGTACGAAGCTAGTCTACGTAAGAATATTCGGGTATCAAGTATGAAGCTAGTATACGTAAGAATATTCGGGTATCAAGTATTAAAGTAGTATATGCATTGAATTTCGAGTATCGAGTATGAAGCTAGTATACGCAAGAATATTTGAATATCAACTATGAAGTTAATATACGAAATATTACTCGAGCATGAAGTATGAAGAACGTATTAGGGCGAAAAATATGTACATACATTATATCTCTATTTTACCCATATTTTTTACTCGGCTTTTTTAACCGTTGAAAACATAAAACCTTGGTTAAAAACAGAGTGAAAGAAAGAACACGGACACAATTCTATTAAGGTAAACGTCCTAGTGACCGAACACGTCCCAGTGGCCACGCAAAGCATGCGTGCAAGAGAGACGCAACTACGATTTTTCATGCATATCCGGGAACTGGGACTTCGCCCTTAGGTGTGCGGCCACTGGTACTTTTACCTTATAGGATTATAGGATCTTTTTCATGGACTATATTATATATTTTTAATATTTTTTCTGTTGTTAGATATCATCGCGTTAAAAAAATTATAATGATTTTTTTTTTTCTTTGGACATGTAGTGAGGAGAGATTTTTTTCATTTATTTTTTTACGCGTTTGGAGAGGACGCTCCGGATTTTCCCCTTGAAGCTCGAGGTGATGCGTGGCTGTGTGATGCTGTAGGCGCGTCGTTGGGGGAATGGGACGACGATGAACGATCTGTCTGCATATTTTTTGCTGCCCGGGCTTTTTTTTCTTTGAAGCGGAGGGATCCGGCATAATAAATTGAGTGTCCCATTAAATTGTTCATCACACAATTCTTTGCACACGGCTTTCGTATTTTTTTTAACGAAACCTATGAGATAAGAGCTGTGTAAGAATTACACCAAGTAAAATTCGATTACAGGCTAATCGTTTGGATGATTTTACCGACTTTTTTTACTGAATTTTGTTACCGACATTGAGCTGAATTCCCATATAAGCAAGCGCAAGTCCGTTTAAAGACAAAAAAAATGTCCCAACGTGTGAGAATCCAAAAATTGAAAAAGGATGTTGAGAATCCCAAAATGAAAAAAGTTTAACGTCCGTTATGGTTATGAACATTCGAGTAGGGGAGAGCGAGGCAAAACGGGACAGTGGGGCAAAACTGAATGCATTGATGCGACAAAAAGGGACGTCCTAAAATGATTGGGAAATTGCGTTGTTAAAAACATTTTAGGACCTCCCATTTCGCCTCATCGATGCATTCCGATCGTCAGTAGCGTTTTGTCCCACCCTCCTCTATGCTACTGTGCTCGGCATACAATGATTCTTTTTGTTGGAACAGACGCAGACAGAAGTTGGAACAGACGCAGTCAAAAAAAGAGATTCCATGGATCAAGTATGGTACTCTTAAGAAATAGTGATCACAGTATGCACTCTAATTCCATAGAGTAGCATACTCGCTGCGTCGAATATCATCTTTTCACAACGTTGGTTACAACTTGCCCCGTGTTCCAACCTGCCGGTCTACTCTTTATTTCCTAAGAGGAATCTAAAATCTTTTTTTTTATCTGCTTTTTTTAATGATGTGTGACGGATGGTCGATGGGTCAGGGACTGCTAAATGAATTTAGTTGAAGAAGATGATGTAGAAATATACTGGTTCTTTATTAGTCGGAGATTCGGAATTGTAATACTTGGAGAGAGTGTACCGTTCGCGGTGTCGGTCGGAGCTGAACTGTCGTGAAGCGGGCGTGAAGCTGAGGGCTTCGCGCTCGCTTCACAATGGAATAAAGAGTCACGGAGTGTTTAGTCTCGTAGATAAGTGGACGCTCACGGCGGTCCGGATGCACGATAGCCTTAAGGGCTTCTTTGAAGAGCGTATCGAACGGAAACTCCGTATCGATACGCTCGAATAAATATTCAAAGTGAAAAAATTGAAATTGTTAGGCTGCGGCCGTTACACTCCCCCTCTGGGAGGAAACGATGCCCCGCATCGGATATTACGGATTTTACATTTGACATGATTTGTTAAGTGTGACTCGATATAATCAAAAAGGTAATTTGGTTTTTTTAAGATATTTCCATTTGTGTAAGTTGTGTAATGTTTTCTAAATGTGTGTTTTGATTGTTATTTGATTGATGATTGTTGATTGTTGATTGTTGATTGATGATTGTCGATTGATGATTGTTGATTAAGTAAAACTCTTAGTTGTTGTCCATGTTGGTTTGGATGATTGAAACTCCTTGGTTTTTTATGTTTGTTACGGTTCACTCCTGTTGTTTTTTTTTAAATAGCTGGTGGTTGTTGATATCTGTAACTAGATAAAACTTTTAGTTGTTCGTGTTAGTGGGAATGGTTTGGTTAAATTGGATGGGTTTAAATTTGGTGTTAAAATTGGTGAAGAAAAAATAAATAAAAATGTTGTCTTGTTTGGTTCGGTTGGTGAAGTTCCATGTTTAAAATATCTTTTCCTCTTTTTTTGGTAAATTTGTCCATATTTGATGGATTTCGGTTACTCCTTGGTTGTATTTCGTTTCTCTATTTCCTGGTATTTCTGTTATAAATTTCGAATTTTGATGGTATTGTGCCTGTAACATTCTAAGTTCTGATTAGTGGTGGTTAGTGGGTTAGGTATGTTATTTGGATGTGGTTTGTTGATGAAAGATGGAAATTGTTTCCGGAAATTGGTAAAATGATTAACACGAATATTTATGGTATATAAAAAAAACATAGCAAATATATATTGGCCAAAAGGGTAGACAATAATTTCGTTGCGAAAGAAGAAAAAAAAAAAAAAAAATGAAACAACTCAAATTGATATTGGGATATGATTGTTCCCATACGATTTTTTTTTGTTATAAATATAAAGTTACTGACTTTCGCTTTTTCTTTGTTGCATTAAAATACGTGTGTCGCAGAGCACGTCTCAGATATTGTATATAAACATCTGTTTTCTTTTTGTTAGATTGTCATTGTCTCGATCTTATCCCCTTTCTTAACTTCCGTTTTCCTCATGTTTCTATTTACGAAGTAAATTTAATAATCAAATATATTGATGGATGCGCGATTGTATCAGAGTAAATGTAGCTTAAATGTACGTGTGAATAAGTATATGGGTTTTGTGTGTATTTGTTTAGTTGTGATTTGTTTGTGAGAAGTATAACCCTATTACTGTAGTTTGTCAAATTGTCTGGTAGTCCGAAAAAGAATTTGCGGTTCATTTGGTTCTATTATGTATCTTGGTGGCTTGGTTTTTGTCTACATTCTGACTTTTTTAATTCTCTGTGTATCTGTTTTATTAGGTTTTTTTTTGCAATTTTTTTTTTTTTTAGTGTGGATAGTGTTAGTTGTATTTAAATGTAGAAAAGTGTTAGTTGTATTTAAGTGTAGGAATTAATTTACCGTATATTTAGTTTTAGGTTAAACGCTAATGAATATTTTCCTATTTTTGTTTTTTTTTTGTCAATGATCGGTATGTTTGTTTAAGGCCATAATGCATATTATACGCTTCCAGGCGATGTTCTGCGATTTGCTGTTAGTTTCGATAGAAGATTGCTGATCGTTTCTCGTAGTGCTTTTTTGCGTGGTATGAGTGTCATTGGTAGATAATTGTTAGCTTTCAGTCCATCAATTTTTATGTCACAATGAATTATTGGCGGTGACCTGAAGTTCGGCGGCACGGATGATTGTACAGTGCGCAAATCGGTGATATTTATGTTTTCGGGTATTGACGGTGGCCTAAAGTTCGGTAGCACTGGTGTTTGTACTGGATGTTGCTCGGAGTCATTTGTTCGTTCTGCGTTTATCGGTGGTAGCCTGATTTTGAGATGCACAGGTGATGGTGGTGCATCCATTTTGAATTTCGTTACATATTCAACACAGCTGAAAAGCGGTGGTAAATTTCCGAGTTCTAAGGCGTTTCTGGAAATCGGTGGTGATCGGAAGTTCGGTGGTACTTCCTGTGGTATGCTGTTTTCATTTCTCTCCGATGCGCTAATTTCTCGATGCCATGGTGGAACGAATTCTCGCAAATCAAATGCTATTGGTGGTGATCGCGTTTCGTTTGTTGTATCCCTATTTACTGGCTGATTCTTGAGTTTCGCGGCATTACGTTCTCGTGACAATTCGGGATTCAGTTGTAGTGATGGTTGTACTGAGCTTTCCGAATTTGATATTTTTTCGTCGCGAGTTGGCAGTGAGTTATCAAGTTGCACTAGTATTTGTGCGGCTATCGGAGGGCAGTCCTTTTCCTGTATAATTGTTGGAGGTGATCTGAAGGTTGGTTTTACGGGTGGTTTACCATTATTTTCGTCACCAGACGATTCTCCGATGTTCGTCGGCAACGGTTTGAATCCTTGTTTGTTGGAATTTACGTTTTCGGATTCTGTTTCGCTTTCCGTTTCATTTTCCTTATTTGTTGCCTGATAGTTGTCGTGTTTTTGAGTTTCTATGCGTTTGCCATCGATATTTTCGACGACAGTACCATCAGCTTCACCGTATAAGTTGCCGGAATTTTCATTTAGGTTGCTTTCCACTCTGTTTCCGTCGTTATATTCGCTTTTGTCACCGTATAAGTAGCCGGTTGCCCCGTCAGGGCTGACTTTTTCGCGAATCTCGCTTTTGCTATGCTGCGATAAGCTTTCTATTTTTTGTAACCTCATTGGGCTTTTTGCTTTTTGCGGCCTCGTTGGACTTTCAGATTTTTCTTTATTTTTGTATTCCATAATCGTTGTATCTTCTCGTTTCCTAATTCGTTTGCGTGGTTCGTTTATTGCTCTATCTTCGTCTTCAGATGAGTCCGCTAGACATTTTTCAATCGGTTTCCATTGTAGTTTGATTCTGCGTTTTCCTTTTAATATTTGCCTGGTCTGTTTCCATGTAGGTATTTTTATGAGTTCAGCTTCATTTTCTGATGTTTCAGTTTGCGGTGTTTCAGTTTGCGGTGTTTCGTTGTGAATATTTGAATCAATTTTTGTGGCTACACTCTCCGTTATTTGTTTTGATTCTGTCTTTTTCGGTAATTGGTTTGTTTCTTCTTGTGGTTGCTTTGTCTGTTTAGGGAGAATTTGTTTAGTTTTTTCGGCACTTGCGTCGCCCATTGTTGTGACCTGAGTATTGCTGCGAAGTTTTGTGGAACACATTACTCCTTTCTTTTGAAGTAGTCGTTGAACTATCTGTTCGATCTGTGATGTGTCGATACTTGATTGATAATCTGATTTTCGCGAGTTTCCGGTGTTACTGGTGTTTTGTCCTTCTCGTGAGTTGGTTCGATCGCGCGGATAATCTCTACCGTTTCGATCATTTTGATAATTGCGATCTCGAGAATCGTCTCGTCGCGAGCTGTTTCGGTTATTACGTGGATTGTTATAATTATCGCGCGAATCGCAATTATCACACGAGTTGTCGCGATAGTTGTTGCGACAATTATCGCGTGAGTTGTCGCGATATTTTCGGTCGCGCGAGTCGTCACGATATTGTCGGTTACGCGGTTCGTTTTTATAATATCGGTTTTGCGAATCGTTTCTGTTATCTCTCACTCGGCAGCAATACTTTTGGTTTCGTGAATTCTCTCTGCAGGTTTGATCACGCGAATTATTTTTGCAATATCGAGAATAATTTCTGTAATTTCGGTCTTGGGAGTTATCACGATAATCTTGATCGCGTGAGTTATCTCGATAATCTCGGTTCCGCGAATCGGTTCGATAGTCACAACCTCGTGAATCTCGCCTATGATAGTCGTTTCGATCGTGCGAATCTCTATCACGATCGTCGATTTGATCCCAAGAATTTCTGTTGCGATTTTGATAGTTATTGGATCGCGAATTAATGTAGCGATCTGATATTGTTTGAGTTGCATTCTCGAGACGTTTTTCATAAAACGCTCGTTGTCTATGTTGCTCGTTGGACTGTGCGGCACGAATTTTCGCTTTATTGGGACTATTTTCCCTAGCTTCGAATTTTTCGCGTTTCGTCGTTTGGTACATTGCTTGTCTGCGAATGAGTTTATTTTCAATATTCAAGGCCTCGTCGATCGCATTTTCGAGTGTTAAAAAGTTTTTTGACAAGAGCAAATTGTGACCAAGTACTACCTGGTCAGAAAGTCCACGGATAAACGATTTTATTACTGTTTGGCTTACTTCTTGCAATCTGTTTTTCAGGTACTGTTGTTTTTCTTCATCCGTGTATACTTCTTTGAGGTGTTCTTCGATTCTTTTAGCGATTTTTCACGTACGCATTGCGTAGTCTCTAACTGTCTCGTTATAATTTTGTACGTTAGACGTTAATTCTAATTCTAAATCGGATAATTCTACGGGTTTTTCAAAGGCGTTTCTGAGATCTCTCAGGAGAGATTCGAGTGTAAGATGCGTTTTCAAGTTTGCTATATCTGCGGCAAATCCAGATAGTTTTAGGTTAATTATGGTTAAAAACAGCGATTGGTCAATTTCGGGAACCATCTCTGCCACTTTTCTACAAGTGCATAAAAAGTCGCGAACTGGAATATTTTTACCATTAAACGATGGTATTGCGCTGCAAACATCGCGAAGCACAACACCATTGGTCGCCATTGTTGATGATGATGTATTGTGTGATTGTTTATTGATCAATTTCTTCTTAGAACTGTGTACTAATCGTAAAAGGTTGAATTTTGTATTATAATTAATTTTTTTTTATTGCATATGCTAAAATATTTGATCGAATATGTGAAAAAAGAATGGATTGAAATCGAAACTGAATTTATTTGATATTCACAGAAGAAAAAAACAAAATATTGATAAAGGCCAAATGACAAATAAATTCGAAGTTATGTATGAAAAATTTAATTAAATTATGAGAATAAAAAAAAAAAGATTTTTGTTAACGTTCAAAAAGGTTTGATAATTTATTGAGGTAAAAAAAGGGGTATTATTATTGTTGGTAAATATTGTTTATAAATATTTGTAATACTCGATTCGATTTGTCTCATTCAAAATTGTTTCTTTTTTTTCGCATCGATATAATTTTTTCAATTTTTCGTTATATTTTTTTTGTGTATCTCTATAAATGTTGTAATAATTTTTTTTTATTCGCTGCCATCTACGTGAGGGGCGTTTACTTTGTGTTGAAGTGAAGCAAAAGGCAAAAAGAGAATTGAGATGTATTTGAGAAAAAGGGAAATTCTACTTGTCCCGTGTGAAATGCCATGAACTACGGTGGTCGTACGTCGTGACATGCGCTACGAGCACGCAACAAG
Organism: Exephanes ischioxanthus; assembly: GCA_958510785.1. Taxonomy (NCBI): domain Eukaryota; kingdom Metazoa; phylum Arthropoda; class Insecta; order Hymenoptera; family Ichneumonidae; genus Exephanes; species Exephanes ischioxanthus. The sequence continues at coordinate 16,251,681 of OY294016.1, read as the reverse complement.
GTTTTTGTAATACGCTTTCGCGAGTCGGCGCTCATATTTCACGTATTGAATAAAAATTCAAAATAGGTAATAATAATAATAAACATTGGCTCAACAAACGATATACACTGTTAAATAATAATAACAAAAATAATTTTATTAATTGATTGGTACTTACGTGTACGATGAGGATAAATAATAGTTTTATCCAACTTTCATCGGTTTTGGTTGAACATTTTGTTGTTGTTTTTTTTAATATATAGCTTTTCTGTCGTATGTCGTTCTTCCTTCCTTCTATTGTTTTTTTTTTTTTTTTACGTCCTTCCTTCCTTCCTTCTATTTTTCGAAATTTTTTTCCGGTGGTGGATGGTGCGTCGGTGGTGGACAGCTGACGGGCGAGTCGCGCTGGTGCGGCAGATCACGGGCGTGGCGGATCGATGCCGCGGTCGATGATGGCTCGCTGGTGGTAACGACGGCGGCTGCCGCCGCGCGAGAACTTTCGGCGGTCGGTAACCCCGATGCCGCTCGCTCGTTCGATGACGAGTACACCGTTCGCTCGGCACCCGAAACTCTTTGTTGTTCTCTCTTTTTTTTTTTTGCACTGTTTTTTTATTATTATTATTAATAGGTTGTTATTTAATAAATGTTTGTATATGTATATTTTATGTCTAGGTTAATTATTATTTATAAAGTGTCTTGGCACTATTTTTTTTTCACTGTATCGTTTTTCCTTTTTTTTTTTCACTTTTCGTATTGTTTTTTTTTTTTCACTGTTGTTCACCGTTTATGTTTGTTTTTTTTTTCTTCACTTTTGGTTTTTGGTGCGAGCGCGGCTCGAGCACGATCGTCAGTTCCGGGTTTGTGTGAGCTGCGGTCGAACACAAGTGTCGCGAATTTTTTTTTATATTGAAAATATTTTTTTTTTGAAATATATATATTTTTTTTAAATTGTGGACGTGTTTGAGTGGTAGCGCCACTTCTGACACCAATGTGACGGATGGTCGATGGGTCAGGCACTGCTAAATGAATTTAGTTGAAGAAGATGATGTAGAAATATACTGGTTCTTTATTAGTCGGAGATTCGGAATTGTAATACTTGGAGAGAGTGTACCGTTCGCGGTGTCGGTCGGAGCTGAACTGTCGTGAAGCGGGCGTGAAGCTGAGGGCTTCGCGCTCGCTTCACAATGGAATAAAGAGTCACGGAGTGTTTAGTCTCGTAGATAAGTGGACGCTCACGGCGGTCCGGATGCACGATAGCCTTAAGGGCTTCTTTGAAGAGCGTATCGAACGGAAACTCCGTATCGATACGCTCGAATAAATATTCAAAGTGAAAAAATTGAAATTGTTAGGCTGCGGCCGTTACAGATGCAAATACTCATTATCTGAAAAACATATTCATTGGAAAATTTCAGCTATCTCTCCCGCACCCATAACCGTTTCATTTCATCTTAAATTAAAGGGCTAATAAAATAGAGTCAAGAAGTAAAGGAGGAAAATTAAGTCATATTGTCATGATAACATTCAACATAAAAATTAAATAAAATATTAGGAAAGAGGAATAAATATATATATATGTATATATATATATTTTTTTTTGATGCACATATATATGTATATATATGTGCATCGAAATCTGTCATACCATGGTTCATTCAAATAATCAAGGGAGAGGCAAAGTAACGGCAATAACTGCAGTAACTGTAATTGTAACAAAAACTGGCACGCCAAGCTTTTTTTGTCAAGATTTTTTGCATTTTGTATTTTTCTTTTTTAGATTGTTTTGATAAACATATTTTTTGAAGAATTTTTTTGTATGTATTACTACTTGGCTGATTGGATTTGATTTCTTGTCGATTTTTTTTTTTTTTTTTTGAGATTTTGATGCCCATATATATATATTTTTTTTCTATAATTCGCGACGAGCTGTGAATACTGACGTGTGTGAAAGTGCTTGAGCGAGAGAAAACATTGGGTTATCGGGGCGTTTTCGGGGTGTAATTGGACTATGTGAGTACCGAAATTATGAGCATTAATTCCGTGCACCGTTCTATGTAATCAAATCCCCCCCCCCCCCCCCCCCCCGTGAGTAATATTTTCGGATTAAGAGCCGGAAAACCGACCGTGGATTCACCACGTGCGTAGTAGCCTACGGCTCCACGCTTTTCAACCCGACCCCTCTTACACCCACTTTGAATTGTATAGAGCCCTCGCGATGTTGCGGCAGTGCCTTCGCAATATTTTTTCCCGTCTATCATATGTTTTTTAAAATTTCATATTGCATATCGACGCACCAACGAACGAGGTAATTACTAAGAGCAGCGAGGTCGGAAACCTCATGACCCTGAGTAGTTATTTTTTTCCCCTATTGAATAGTAAACATCGTGCGACCTTTTTTCCTTCCCCTCTTTTCCCTGCGAGATTTCGAGCGAGTGAAGATTGCTGAGTGATACGTCTAAGTGTGACGACTAAATACGATTAAAAACAATATTGTTTCTTTTGCGATCTTCTTTCCTTTTTTTTTCTTTGAACGTTTCAGACGGCAAAAATTGGGTCCGTCGGGAGTCTGCGGCCAAGAGTAATTATTTGGGGACAGCTTCCGGAGCCCTTTCCCTTTTTTCTTTTTTGTTTCATTCTGTTGTACTATACAATCTTCACAATTGTTATTTTTTGTTGTTGTTGTTGTTTGGTTCTCCCGATTAGATTACCGGTCATTTTCCGCAAAGGAAAGGAATAGTTACGGACGAACTAGAGTCGCAGTACGTAGCTTGCGCCCTTTAAAATAAATCGAGTACCCCGTAGTACTTCAATCAATTCAAATCTCTTTTGTTGAACCAGTCTTGTGTTAGACCATTGATTATTTCGGATCGAATCCGACCGCCCGCCCCCCTTCTCTCTCATCTTCGTCCCTCCCGTCCCATTATAATGTGTATGATAGTTGAACGTTCGTAAATTTTTCATTGTTATTATACTCTCTTCTGCCAATACTCCTATTGTTTTTAATATATAACTTAATTATTCCTGCGACTGTTGAAGTACGTTGTAAGCGGAATAGGAAAGCTTGATAAGCTGTAATAAAAAACATATATAGAATTTAGCAATTAAGCGCAAAATGTGTATAAAACTATTCGTCGCTCACACTATTAAAGGATTCCAGATTCAAAGTAACAATGTTACCGCTAGTGAACTCGATGGGTCTTAACGTTCGAGCCATTATTGTAAGTAGAATTCGTTGAGCGTTCAAACTGAATGAAGGCCAGTCTATGTCGTAAATGGCGTCACTGACTGTTAGACTCTACAAAAAAACATATAAACGTTCAAGATACTACAGCTATTCAGAAAAATTTTCTAAAATAGTCCTTTACACGAGAACAAGCGGCATGTCAATAGCCCGATTTCTAAAGCCAATAGGCTAATAGGTCAAGGACATCTTATGTAATTTTACTGGGAGATAAAATTATATAGGAGAGGTGGACTATTGAGTAATAATGCAGAACTCTTCTGTACGGTTTTTTTACTCAGAGGCATAATAGCGACAAAAAAAATGACATTATCTGCTTACCTCTAAGGTGACTTGGCATCCATAAAAACAGTATAGAAATATCTGTGTACCCATGACCATCATATACACAAGTAACGATATGAATTCCGGGCTTAATAGTTTCATTTTCGAGAGCCTAAACAAGCTCAAACAGAGTACCGCAGTACTAACTGCGCATTGGAGAAATATCATGAGACTAAATAGATTGTTAGATGTCTTCGCAAACCTGTATTTTTTACAGATAAAGAACAATAAAGAAGTGATCTTAAGTTAATAAAAGGTATATATGTAACATGCACTTAAAAAATAATTATGTTAGGCGATCTTTCTAACTTGAAAATCGCAATATGATGCTTAACAATCTCTGAAAGCAGTTTCGACTCTGAAGTCGAAACAAGCAAATTGGATTTATCCTCCTTAGCCAGATTACGGGCATTGTCCGGTAACAACAGTTGTATCTCGTAAAATCGTTGTTTAAGGATATTTAATTGTGCGCATGTTTGCAACATTAATCCCGGCAAGAGTGTATCGAAGGCGACTCCAATTGCGCAACCAGTGCCGATAGTCATGATCTGTGTTATGTACACAACTGAGTAACCCAACAGTGATTCATAGCAATTGAAGGGAAGCCAGGCTTTGTAAGGTAAAACTCTTTGCGGTAAATCTTGCATGAAAGATCTCAATGTGAAATAAAGAAGGCCACTGCCCACGAGTGTAGCATAGCATAAAAAGATCAATCTTTAAAATGTATTTAAAATAATGGTCAGAACACTGTATTTTAATATAATTTTACATGGCATAGGATAACGACATAGAATAATTACAGACCTGACCATTCGGTCAAATTGACGCTGTATCGCGTACTCTGGTTCGCATTTTGGCAGGCACGGATCCTGTTGTAAAACATTTGTTAATTCAACGATCTCGCCTCGTTTTATTAAGATATTCGCCGCTTTTCCATTGTCCAAAATCATCGTTAATAGCATGAATGAATTTGCGGCGAATTCCTCGACATCATTTATCGACATCGTCAATGCTATAAATTGTGAAGAAATACTAATGGCCAAGGTTAACATCACAAACGAGGTATAGGAATGGTAGACCTTCGTTTTCCAGCCCGGTTGCCATTGCACCGGTTGCCACAGCCCGATACATTGAAGCACGAGAAAAATGTGCTTCATTTTTTGCATCGTTTCGAAAACTTTCGTGAAAAATATTATTGGTGAATATTCTTGGTGAACTTGCTAGCTATGGCACGTTGTCGCTGAAGACAATGTCCCCGGCACGGCCCGAGCACATATATGTTCTTCCATTGCAATATTGATGACCAATTATTTTTCCACATTTCTGCCCAGGACAGAGCTCGGCTATTCTGAATTTTTCTGTGCTTAGAGTTATTACGAAACGAGAAATGTCGTTCCACTGCACTGGGCGCTGTTTAATTATTCAATCGCTAATGATAGACCGAACGTACGCGTATGCGCCATCGGCGCTTCGCTACTGACATGAATAACTATAATTATCTATCGGAGACACAGTGAAACTATCTTTGTTTATAATATACCATGGGACAGTGCAGATCGTCCAGATGAATACGTAGCTTGCTTGGGGAAACCCTTTCGACGTATTTATCGATTGAAACAGTGAATGTCAACTGGAAAACTATGAGTCCAACGGACTTCATCACTTCGCTGGATTTACTTTATCAAAAACTTCTTTAACAAACGTTATATTATATATTTTTGGAGAAGGAATCGTACAAGCTCTTTACTTCATGCTTTCTGAAGGTACCTATGTCGCTTCGCGCTCATTTCGCATAAGTTCGAGAAAAATAAGAGAAAAATGCAAATACTTCTCGATGGTATAAAAATCTGAAAAAATTTATGCATACTAAAGGTACTGACAAGATTATTTTTGCATAATAATAATTCCAAAATGTTATTAACAAAGTAATCAAAAAATTAATTGTTTAACGAATTATCCGGCAAGTGCTTCCGATAAGAAAAGTTTGGTTACGTTCAAAGCTCGCTAGGAATAAGAACAATTCAAATGACAGACGGTAGCGTAGCATTAAGGTTCTAGATTATCAACCATGAAAGGTCCCGGGTTCGAGCCCAACTTTAGGTCGTTAGGTTTATTTCTTTCTCCGAAGTGCGTAATATAGTACTGTATCCTAAACTGATATAATTAATGATGACAATTGTAACCATTTTTTCTTTTTCAAGCTATTGTTATTCCCATTATACCAGTTTGCGATTCTTCCCGGTGGGTTCCGATCAAAACAACCGCGGCTGATCCTTCTCTCACCAGTTGAAATACTGTTATTCAGAGGTTAAATTAATGAACAACAACCGCTCGATTCTCTGCGCCATCGGTTGAACTGCGGTTATTCTGAGATTAAATCGTGTAAAAGTAACTGCTCGATTCCTCTTGCATCGGTTGAACTATGATTATCCCGCGGTTAAATCGACGAAGAACAACCGCTTGATACTCCTCGCATCAGTTCAACTGCGGTTATTCAGAGGTTAAATTAATGAAAAACAACCACTCGTTTGCCCTTGCATCAGTTGAACTGCGGTTTTTCAGCGGTTGATTCAACTTAAAACAACCGCTGCGTTTTTCAATAGCGTTTGTCAATCGTAATATGGCGGTTAAAATGTAAGAAAAGAACAGCCGATGGTCTTATTTGAGCGGTTAGTCCTTGGTAAAAACGCGGTTGAACCGTTGAAGTAAACCGCATCGCTCTAGAGACGCTGGTCGCGATTGAATGAAACCATCGCAAGAGGCGCTGCCGTCGGTTGTTCTAAAGTTATCAGAGGTCGAAAAAATTCCCAGATGAACCAGTTAAAGTTGCGGTTATATATCAGTCACGATATATATCGAATCGTCGATAATTTATATCGCAAACATTGTTGTCGTTTTATTCGTTCTGTGATTGGATGGCGATGACGACACGCACACGACGATGTTGCGCGAAAGCTCGTGCGCGTCGCTTGTATCTTTGTATCAGAGTTTATGAACTGTCAGACTGACAGTTTATATTTTAGCCTATTCAATCATGGAACTTGGCCAAGCGGCATAAGTCCAAGAAAAAGGAGAAAGAAGAAGAAGAAGCCTATTCCCTCGTCGTCGTTTTTTTGCGCGCAAGTTCACTCGATCCTTTTATACTGACACATACAAAAAAGCTGGCGGGATCGGCGATGAACGAAGCGTACATCGCCATTCGCACGCAAGTTCGCTCGTTTACATACACAAACAAGTAAATAGTTACTTCAAATATTTTACTACCCAGATTAGACAAGCGTTACTTTTCTTGGCGTCTGTCTATAAGGGTAACCACCGTTAAGAAGCTTATGTGATATAAAAAAAAAATACGTTGCAATTAATCAAGTCCATAATTTTTGCATATTTTCTTTATTACCTACCAATAATCACGAAATATAACAAATATTTTTATTAATTAATCGCACGATTCCGTGGGTTTACCGGCGAGAGGGCATAAAATAATTATTACATACGTAAATAATACGTAGACAAGGAGAGAACGGGCGAGGGCTGCGCGGATCGACGCAGGAGAGAAAACATAAGAAAAAAATTGAACGGGTCGTTGTAACCGAAAACTAATGAAATTAAATGGAAGTGGAGGCAATATTGATGTTGTAAGGCGGACGTCCGAAAAGGTTTCATCGTCGTATCGTCGTCGATCAGGTGTCGCGATCATCGAAACTCCGAAAACTCGTTAGCACCGATTCTCCATTTGTAAATTGACGTTAGCTACCCCATCTTTGCCTTCTGTAAATAATTTTGAAAAATGTATTATTAAATAAAATTCTGAAAAATGTATAATTTAAATTAAAACAAATGTATTATTAAATAAAATTCTGAAAAATGTATAATTTAAATTAAAACAAATGTATAATTAAATAGAATTAAAAATGTAAATTTTTTTTGTTTGTATATAATATTTTATATTTATTTATTTTATATTTTATATTTATTTTATATTTTGTATATATATTTTATTTGTGAATAATATTTTTTTTTATTTAATTTTAAAAAATGTAAATAGAATTTTAATAAATATATTTTTTAACGCTGAACATGAAATGAGCTGGAGGAACTTTTAAAAATGAAAAATTACCTTACGCGGCACACTTGACACTTCCCTTAGTTCCTCTTCGTCCATTTTCGGTCCTTCTACTTCTTGAATGTCTGTTCCTCGAGCGACTTTTAAATAAGGATTATTACCATCGTATTGCAAAATTCCAACCACCGTTATTGCACAGCCTTTAGTTAAGTTCTTCGGCAAGTCGGTCCAACTGGTAATGCGAACCGCCATTTTGACTTCACCATTTGTTATGGCACCGATCGCATATGAGGCATCTCCGGTTTTGTGCGTAGTCTGGTTGAAGTTCAATTTTAACCATCCATCAATTTCTGTAAAGAAATATATTATTTATTATTTATAAGTATTTTAATAATAATTTACATGTTTTCAAAATGTACGAGGCTCAATAAAACAGTTACTTACTGATTAGACGTCCTTCCATTTCTGCAACGTCCTCCCATTTCGCCAGTTCGGGTTCAGATTTCAAGCTATTATCGATGTCTTCGTACATCCCTTTCGACACAACCTCGGTGTGTTCCCGTATGATTAATTCATATGGAACATTTCCGATATTGTACGCTGGGTTGTCTACTCTTTTGGCAACCGCTCCGTTTAAGTGAAGAATCTGAAACAATAAAGTTTTTTTATCACTCGGTGCGGAAATGGCCACTTTCGCACCTTGTGATGAACAATTTCGTATATCCCTCGTGCGAAAAACTTTTTCTAATTCGTGAGATTACAGCACTCGTTAGAAAAACTTTTTCGCCCTCGTGAATTTTAATGTACTAATTTCTTCACTCGGTGCAGGAATGATCAGTTTTCCGCCAGCTTCGCGTGCGTAAAACTGCCATTTTCGCACTTTGTGATGAAAAATGTTCTACATCCCTCGTGCGAAACACTTTTTCTAACTCGTGTCAACTCACACTCATTAGAAAACGTTTTTCGCCCTCGTGAAGTAAAGTACTAATTTTCTATCTAAAAATTGCCGACTAAAGGAAAAAAGAAAAAGAATTGCTTATTTATACACACCTTATTAACTTCCATGATGGATTTCATACGATCGACTTGGTCCTGCCACGCGATACACTGAACTCTTTTCCCACCGTTGTTGTTTAATACAAACTTCAAAAGGTTATATTTGCGCTCCTTCCCTACTACTTTCGCCCTCTCCGCCACGTCGATATACGCACAAATTTCACTGAAATAATAAAAATACAAAAGTACATAAATACAAAAATTAAGACACCATTGAATTAAAACCGAAAAAATATTAAAAGGTTGGACATTTTTTTTGTATACATTTTTTCTTATTGCTCGATTTGGACGTTAATGTAGAATAACCGCCAAATCCGGCGATAAAAAAAATTACGAATCATTTGAAACTAAAAAAATTATAATCGAATGATTATAAATTTTTATGAGTATAAATTATATTCATATTTACATTCATATTCACATTTTTCAATTTCAAGCTGGTTTTTCGTAATTATTTACGGTGGCGTGTGTTCGAGAGAGGGGGGGGGGGGGGGGCGGGCACGGAAAACGTGAATCACTTCACCTTAGGATAATTAATCGTTTGAAACCTATTTCCACAAAATTTTTTTTTTCTCTTCACTATATATCACGTATTTTTTTTTTTTTAACTGAATTTAATCGAGAAGAACACGATAGCTCGCGTCATGAAACGCAACAGTTGGCGCCATTTGCTACCCACGTGTTGCGAATATTGCGTCTCTGCTCCGTTTCATGACGCTTTCTATTTATTTCTGGGAAAAAGCTATCTTGTTATGAAAAAACAAATTCCTCAGATAACCGATAATTGTCAGCAATTGAATAAATGATGATTTTAATAAGTAAAAATTGTATAAAAATGAATACTTACATCGTATTATCAGGTGGCTCGATACCATCGAAAACTTTGTTACTCGAAAACTTGACTGGTCGCCGTGAAATATTTTCTTGCGGCGTCCGTCCTTCATTCGTGTGAGACTTGGTCACGGAGAGTTGTTCGGTTTTTTGTTTGTTTTTATTTCCCGGTGACATCGTCGATAACGCGACTACGGACTAGGGACTAGGGATAGATTAGAAAAAAAATTAAGATTAAACTCGGAAAAACGCGTCCTTTTCGCTCAACTCAATCCGGTAATGTGGCTACGTTTCCGATATATTTATTGCCATGGCACCGATGAAACAATTGCTAGAAGAACCTCGGAAGATATGACAAATTTCATTGGTAGTTCGCAAAATAAAATGCGAATGGTAAATGCTTAAAAATAATAATAATATATATTTAATATGTAAATATTATTCCTCAAGAAAATAATCCACAACTATTTGGGAAACCAGTTCTTACCACATGCCTCTCATACCATCGGTATTGGAACTTCCATTCCAAACACAAAAAAAAAGAAAAAAATTATCCTGCGATAGACGTTCACACACTTCCAAACGTGTGTAAACGTGACGCCTTCTTGAGAATTCAGTGACAAACTGAACCGTTTTCCTTATATTTTTGATTGCTACCATAACAACACCGGAGATATTATTAACAGGTATAGCAATAAAAAAGTTTTCTTAAAACAATTTTATTCTTATTTTATTTGTTTTTTTTATTCTGATTTATAAAAAGACTTCACAACACACCAATACAATTCGTCTTTTTTAATTTACAAAATTCAAAGAAACGACAGTAGAACGATTTTTTTTAAATTACAAACGGAACCAAATAATAGATTTGCTTTTAATAAAATGAAAAATAACAGCCGGCAACAGGAATCATTAATCATTATCGTGTGTCGTCGCCATCAATCCTCGGAAACTTTTGCGAGCACCGATCCGTTCATAAATGATGTCAGTCATCTTTTCATCATCAATCATCAGTCTTCTGTAAATAATAAAATACAAAATTGTAAATATATTATAAGAAATGAAAAATATTGTATATAAAATAAAGAATTGTAAATAGAATAAAAAAATTGCGAATTGTAGATAAAATAAAAAAATTGTAAATGGTAAATAAAATTAAAAAATAAATATTATTTTTACTTTTATCTCTACAGTAGTTATAGTACTATAGTGGTTTTATAGCCCAATGTAGATCGTGGTACGATCGTCAATCCTCAAACGAATCGGAACGTTTCCCAAATTCGGACTAACATCCACCTGTGTGTCGTCCTCGATCCTCCAATCGAACGAGTTGGCCTCCGAACTAGCAACTTCACTTGCTGTACATAAGGCCCCATCGATATGAAGAACCTTGAATTTATTTTATATTTTTAATTAGACAAATTGATGGCCAGAAAAAAAACTTGAGTGGGAGGTGTGTGTGTGCGTGTGTGCGTGTGTGTGTGCGCGTGTGCGTGTGTGTGTGTGTGTTCCTGAGTTTCTATTTTTGCATGGGTTTGCATATCATTGTATTAAAATAACATACCTGATCCAATTGAATAATGTTTTCGATTTTGGAAACTTTATTGTCCCATGCGACGCACATTAATGTTTTGCCTGTACCATTGGACAGAGAAAATTGAATCGAACGTTTATAGTCCTTATTAAACGTCGCTCGTGTAACTGCGGTGATGTATCCTGTGATCGATCTGAAACATTAAAAAATTACATTTTTTAAAGAAAAATTCCAAAGAAATCCGCTGATAGACAAAGCATCACAAAACGGACGCAGTGGGAGCAATATTTGCGATATGAGCTGCACGTTTCGCAAATATTGTGACACGTGTGTTTTGTGACGCTTTGTCTATCTGGGTAGTTTTTGACATCTCAAAAAAAGTAAAAAAAAATATATACGAACATCCAGAAAAACCTGCTCCAAATAATTCAGAACCGCTTCTGTTAAAATATAAAAGTAATAAATAGGTTAAACTCACATATATTCACCCGATCGGAAGTCCCCGATCTCCTCGTTCGTGGTGTATCTTACCGCCATTATTAAATCACTTGAAAATAAAATTAAAACTCATTAATCGTTGATCACGCTTTTGGAAAAAAAAAATTCAAGTCGGGATGTTAATTTGTTCGTACAAAAATTTGTTGGCAGCTCACCGTTCCTTCATAAACCGATTCTACACATGCTTGGATCCACCAATGGGGCGGCCTAGAACCGAGCTTCCACCAATCAACAGAGCGTGTGTAGAAACGGTTTATGGAGAAACGGTGGGCTGCCAATTCTTCTTCTTCTTCTTTCCAGTTAGGCAGCATCCACAACAAGCGAATACTGCCTGGCCACAGGAACAGGCCCGCGTCGGCCAATACGTGAGTCCCTTTGATAATAGCGTTAAGAAAACATGGCGTCATATTCACGAAGTCCGATGACGCATTAGAAATTAAGAAAAGTAACCACTTTCGACTACAGCGCTTTCCACAGTCGGTAAAATCTTTCGATTATCGATGCCACTTTTATCGACTGGGATTTTTATGTAAAAAATCTTATACTCTCTAGACGTAATCGTATCGTTTGAAAGCTAGTGAGAAAGCTTGCAATGTTCGGAAAGCTTGTAGGAGCACCTTTCCGACGGTTTTGGAGTATTCAGGGAACTTTAGAGATCGAGGATTTTCTATATCCTACAGAACGGATGCTGTAGACATTTCAGCGACCATGTTGGTTTTCGCGACAAATGTATATTGTTCGATTTTCTTTATTTCTTGGAAGATTTCACGCCAAATCGTTCATGTTATTAAAACAATCCTGTAAGATTTGAAGCATACCCGTCGTATAGTAACGACGAATAGTTGAATACTAAAAAATCGCCTATTTTGGTCGGTAAAACAGGAAGGTCCAGCATCTCTTTAAGGACATGTGACCACATGCGACTCAGTCGGTAACCAAAATCTGTAATAAATGCGATTCAGAGACCGTAGACTTTTCGGGAAAAAGCAAAGCATTAGCGGATGTACAATTTAATACCGCGTCCGATGATGCTTCCGTTTTATTCGAACTGTCAACCGGTTTTAAATGGCATTGATTCGAAAGATGCATCTATTTCTCTCGCACTCATATGTCACGTGGTACATCTTTCACATGGCCTTAACACGACGACTGGAGTCTCATTTCAACTGCTATCATACCGGGGTGCAAGAAATAATTTTTTATCGCTCAAATGAAAGAAAAAATCCTTCGAATATAGCAACTTCGATGCGGTTAATAAGCAAACGCATCATACAACATTTAATTATGTAAGATAAAACTGCATTTTTGTATGATGGAACGACTGCAAGAGATTAATGGTGTCGATGCTGCGCTATGAGTTTGTAAATAGTATATATATTTTATATTTTAGTATTTTATTTTATATAAAAGCATAGTGCCCTCGGAAGTGCCGTCATACCCGAGTGAGCTTACTTCCGGTTTGAAAAATTCATTTTTCGCCCGGATGTGACGTCATCGGAGAACTCGTCACTTTCAGTTTGAAAGTCAAACGTTGTCATTTCACTATGATTGACTACCAATTGATTGGTAGAAATTCGAAATTAAAAAAAATAAAGATCGTATGGGTAATTTTATCTAGCTTGTTTAGCATAGGTTCAATTATATAGATTGGCGAAAATTACCATACACATGCTGAAATTACCTTACCGTTCATATTACTCTATTTTATGAATACACCAATTGTAATGAATCTTATCGTTCTCATTTGAAGATATACGTAAGATGCATTTCTAGAAATAATTTGCTATTCCTACTGCTTTATATTGATCAATTTTATACACACGTACAAAATCGTGATTTTTTTTCTTCATGAAAACGAATCCTGCTCTAAGAGGAAGTAAAACAAATGCCTTACTATCTAAACGTCATATTCGGTATATCGGAATCGGATATTAACGGAATAAAAATCGTTTGAGATCATATAATACGGCGACAAAAAATATAGTGTTGTGAGATTGGTGTTGTGAGAATAGTGGGTACACAATTAAGAGAAGACAAAAATCTCTACTTGGACAATCATCCAGCTGACCAATTCCATAATTTTTGCGGCAGCATTGTGGTTAGGAGATTGCAGCACATAATTAGTGACCGAAATAATACGACGCACATCTCTAACCTTTCCAATCCAAACAGACTCCATAAGATTTCATTCGTCTTCAAAAACGTAAGTTAAAACCAAGATCACGTAACTCTAATTGAACATTTGTAAAGCTATAATTACCTCGAACGCTATAACGCCCCGAAACTTTTTGTGTGTGCTGTGGACTCGTGATACGGAAACATATCCCAAATTCCTGCCTGTACACCTTTTTCAAATTTGCGAGAAACAAAAAAATTAAAATGTAATAAATGTAAGAAACTTCTAAAAAATTCATATGAATTCAAAAAAATTAAGTAATTTATTTAAAATCAGAAGATAAAAAGTTTTCTGTTTCTTTTTTTAACAATTATTTTTTCAATAATTTGTGAGTAACTTTTTGAGATTATTATTGTTATGCAAACTCCAAAGTCTTAGCATCATTATTGTCAGCCGATTTTTGGCAGATTTTTGGCATATCGCGAAGTACTGACATTTTGATTTTTGTAACGGCCGCAGCCTAACAATTTCAATTTTTTCACTTTGAATATTTATTCGAGCGTATCGATACGGAGTTTCCGTTCGATACGCTCTTCAAAGAAGCCCTTAAGGCTATCATGCATCCGGACCGCCGTGAGCGTCCACTTATCTACGAGACTAAACACTCCGTGACTCTTTATTCCATTGTGAAGCGAGCGCGAAGCCCTCAGCTTCACGCCCGCTTCACGACAGTTCAGCTCCGACCGACACCGCGAACGGTACACTCTCTCCAAGTATTACAATTCCGAATCTCCGACTAATAAACCATCATTTTTATACCTCGATCGACTACCACTCATTACGCAGTGCCTGACCCATCGACCATCCGGCACATTGGTGTCAGAGTGGGCGTACCACGCAAACACTCCTGCATTTAAAAAAAAAAATTATTTTTTTTTAAACATTTTATAAAAAAAAAAAAAAACATCTTTTTGCGACATTTGTGTTCGAGCCGCAGCTCACACAAACCCGGAACCGACGATCGTGCTCGAGCCGCGCTCGCACAAAAAAAAAAAAAAAAACCAAAAGTGAAAAAATACAAACAGTGAACCAGGAAAAAACAAACAACAGTGACATACAGTGAATAAAAAAAACCCAACAGTGAAAAACGGAAAAGAAACAACACAGTGAATAAAAAAAAAAAACAGTAAAGTGAAAAAACACTACAAACAGTGCAAAAAAAAAGGAGACACAGCAAACAAACAAAAAAAAACAAAAAGTTTTTTGAGTGTCAAGTGAGCGAACGAGCGACATCGGGGTTACCGACCGCCGAAAGTTCTCGCGCAACGCAGCGGCCGACGTGATCACCAGCGAGCCGTCATCGACCGCGGCATCGATCCGCCACGGCCGTGATCCGCCACACCAGCGCGACTTGCCCGTCAGCTGCCCACCACTGACGCACCATCCGCCACCGGAAAAAAGTCCGAGAAATAGAAGGAAGGAAGGACGTGAAAAATACAATAAAATAGAAGGAAGGAAGGAAGAACGACATACGACAGAAAAGCTATATATAAAAAAAAAACAACAACAAAATGTTCAACCAAAACCGATGAAAGTTGGATAAAACTATTATTTATCCTCATCGTACACGTAAGTACCAATCAATTAATAAAATTATTTTTGTTATTATTGTTTAACAGTGTATATCGTTTGTTGAGCCAATGTTTATTATTATTATTACCTATTTTGAATTTTTATTCAATACGTGAAATATGAGCGCCGACTCGCGAAAGCGTATTACAAAAACCTTGTTGCGTGCTCGTAGCGCATGTCACGACGTACGACCACCGTAGTTCATGGCATTTCACACGGGACAAGTAGAATTTCCCTTTTTCTCAAATACATCTCAATTCTCTTTTTGCCTTTTGCTTCACTTCAACACAAAGTAAACGCCCCTCACGTAGATGGCAGCGAATAAAAAAAAATTATTACAACATTTATAGAGATACACAAAAAAAAAAATATAACGAAAAATTGAAAAAATTGTATCGATGCGAAAGAAAAAAAAAAAACAATTCTGAATGAGACAAATCGAATCGAGTATTACAAATATTTATAAACAATATTTACCAACAATAATAATACCACTTTTTTTACCTCAATAAATTTTCAAACCTTTTTGAACGTTAACAAAATTTTTTTTTCTCATAATTTAATTAAATTTTTCATACATAACTTCGAATTTATTTGTCATTTGGCCTTTATGAATGTTTTGTTTTTTGCTTCTGTGAATATCAAATAAATTCAGTTTCGATTTCAATCCATTCTTTTTTCACATATTCGATCAAATATTTTAGCATATGCAATAAAAAAAAAAATTAATTATAATACAAAATTCAAACTTTTACGATTAGTACACAGTTCTAGGAAGAAATTGATCAATAAACAATCACACAATACATCATCATCAACAATGGCGACCAATAGTGTTGCGCTTCGCGATGTTTGCAGCGCAATACCATCGTTTGATGGTGAAAATATTCCAGTTCACGACTTTTTATGCACTTGTAGAAAAGTGGCAGAGATGGTTCCCGAAATTGATCAATCGCTGTTTTTAACCATAATTAACCTAAAACTATCTGGATTTGCCGCAGATATAGCAAACTTGAAAACGCATCTTACACTCGAATCTCTCCTCAGAGATCTCAGAAACGCCTTTGAAAAACCCGTAGAATTATCCGATTTAGAATTAGAATTAACGTCTAACGTACAAAATTACAACGAAACAGTTAGAGACTACGCAATGCGTACGCGGAAAATCGCTAAAAGAATCGAAGAACACCTCAAAGAAGTATACACGGATGAAGAAAAACAACAGTACCTGAAAAACAGATTGCAAGAAGTAAGCCAAACAGTAATAAAATCGTTTATCCGTGGACTTTCTGACCGGGTAGTACTTGGTCACAATTTGCTCTTGTCAAAAAACTTTTTAACACTCGAAAATGCGATCGACGAGGCCTTGAATATTGAAAATGAACTCATTCGCAGACAAGCAATGTACCAAACGACGAAACGCGAAAAATTCGAAGCTAGGGAAAATAGTCCCAATAAAGCGAAAATTCGTTCCGCACAGTCCAACGAGCAACATAGACAACGAGCGTTTTATGAAAAACGTCTCGAGAATGCAACTCAAACAACATCAGATCGCTACATTAATTCGCGATCCAATAACTATCAAAATCGCAACAGAAATTCTTGGGATCAAATCGACGATCGTGATAGAGATTCGCACGATCGAAACGACTATCATAGGCGAGATTCACGAGGTTGTGACTATCGAACCGATTCGCGGAACCGAGATTATCGAGATAACTCACGCGATCAAGATTATCGTGATAACTCCCAAGACCGAAATTACAGAAATTATTCTCGATATTGCAAAAATAATTCGCGTGATCAAACCTGCAGAGAGAATTCACGAAACCAAAAGTATTGCTGCCGAGTGAGAGATAACAGAAACGATTCGCAAAACCGAAATTATAAAAACGAACCGCGTAACCGACAATATCGTGACGACTCGCGCGACCGAAAATATCGCGACAACTCACGCGATAATTGTCGCAACAACTATCGCGACAACTCGTGTGATAATTGCGATTCGCGCGATAATTATAACAATCCACGTAATAACCGAAACAACTCGCGACGAGACGATTCTCGAGATCGCAATTATCAAAATGATCGAAACGGTCGAGATTATCCGCGCGATCGAACCAACTCACGAGAAGGACAAAACACCAGTAACACCGGAAACTCGCGAAAATCAGATTATCAATCAAGTATCGACACATCACAGATCGAACAGATAGTTCAACGACTACTTCAAAAGAAAGGAGTAATGTGTTCCACAAAACTTCGCAACAATACTCAGGTCACAACAATGGGCGACGCAAGTGCCGAAAAAACTAAACAAATTCTCCCTAAACAGACAAAGCAACCACAAGAAGAAACAAACCAATTACCGAAAAAGACAGAATCAAAACAAAAAACGGAGAGTGTACCCACAAAAATTGATTCAAATATTCACAACGAAACACCGCAAACTGAAACATCAGAAAACGAAGCTGAACTCATAAAAATACCTACATGGAAACAGACCAGGCAAATATTAAAAGGAAAACGCAGAATCAAACTACAATGGAAACCGATTGAAAAATGTCTAGCGGACTCATCTGAAGACGAAGATAGAGCAATAAACGAACCACGCAAACGAATTAGGAAACGAGAAGATACAACGATTATGGAATACAAAAATAAAGAAAAATCTGAAAGTCCAACGAGGCCGCAAAAAGCAAAAAGCTCAATGAGGTTACAAAAAATAGAAAGCTTATCGCAGCATAGCAAAAGCGAGATTCGCGAAAAAGTCAGCCCTGACGGGGCAACCGGCTACTTATACGGTGACAAAAGCGAATATAACGACGGAAACAGAGTGGAAAGCAACCTAAATGAAAATTCCGGCAACTTATACGGTGAAGCTGATGGTACTGTCGTCGAAAATATCGATGGCAAACGCATAGAAACTCAAAAACATGACAACTATCAGGCAACAAATAAGGAAAATGAAACGGAAAGCGAAACAGAATCCGAAAACGTAAATTCCAACAAATAAGGATTCAAACCGTTGCCGACGAACATCGGAGAATCGTCTGGTGACGAAAATAATGGTAAACCACCCGTAAAACCAACCTTCAGATCACCTCCAACAATTATACAGGAAAAGGACTGCCCTCCGATAGCCGCACAAATACTAGTGCAACTTGATAACTCACTGCCAACTCGGGACGAAAAAATATCAAATTCGGAAAGCTCAGTACAACCATCACTACAACTGAATCCCGAACTGTCACGAGAACGTAATGCCGCGAAACTCAAGAATCAGCCAGTAAATAGGGATACAACAAACGAAACGCGATCACCACCAATAGCATTTGATTTGCGAGAATTCGTTCCACCATGGCATCGAGAAATAAGCGCATCGGAGAGAAATGAAAACAGCATACCACAGGAAGTACCACCGAACTTCCGATCACCATCGATTTCCAGAAACGCCTTAGAACTCGGAAATTTACCACCGCTTTTCAGCTGTGTTGAATATGTAACGAAATTCGAAATGGATGCACCACCATCACCTGTGCATCCCAAAATCAGGCTACCACCGATAAACGCAGAACGAACAAATGACTCCGAGCAACATCCAGTACAATCATCAGTGCCGCCGAACTTCAGGTCACCGCCAATAATTCATTGTGACATAAAAATTGATGGACTGAAAGCTAACAATTATCTACCAATGACACTCATACCACGCAAAAAAGCACTACGAGAAACGATCAGCAATCTTCTATCGAAACTAACAGCAAATCGCAGAACATCGCCTGGAAGCGTATAATATGCATTATGGCCTTAAACAAACATACCGATCATTGACAAAAAAAAAAAAAAAACAAAAATAGGAAAATATTCATTAGCGTTTAACCTAAAACTAAATATACGGTAAATTAATTCCTACACTTAAATACAACTAACACTTTTCTACATTTAAATACAACTAACACTATCCACACTAAAAAAAAAAAAATTGCAAAAAAAAACCTAATAAAACAGATACACAGAGAATTGAAAAAGTCTGAATGTAGACAAAAACCAAGCCACCAAGATACATAATAGAACCAAATGAACCGCAAATTCTTTTTCGGACTACCAGACAATTTGACAAACTACAGTAATAGGGTTATACTTCTCACAAACAAATCACAACTAAACAAATACACACAAAACCCATATACTTATTCACACGTACATTTAAGCTACATTTACTCCGATACAATCGCGCATCCATCAATATATTTGATTATTAAATTTACTTCGTAAATAGAAACATGAGGAAAACGGAAGTTAAGAAAGAGGATAAGATCGATACAATGACAATCTAACAAAAAAAAAAAAACAGATGTTTATATACAATGTCTGAGACATGCTCTGCGACACACGTATTTTAATGCAACAAAGAAAAAGCGAAAGTCAGTAACTTTATATTTATAACAAAAAAAATCGTATGGGAACAATCATATCCCAATATCAATCAATATCAATATCAATTTGATTTGTTTCATTTTTTTTTCTTCTTTCGCAACGAAATTATTGTCTACCCTTTTGGCCAATATATATTTGCTATGTTTTTTTTATATACCTTAAATATTCGTGTTAATCATTTTACCAATTTCCGGAAACAATTTCCATCTTACACCAACAAACCACTTCCAAATAACATACCTAACCCACTAACCACCACTAATCAGAACTTAGAATGTTACAGGCACAATACCATCAAAATTCGAAATTTATAACAGAAATACCAGGAAATAGAGAAACGAAATATAACCAGGGAGAAACCGAAATCCATCAAATATGGACAAATTTACAGAAACGGGATAACATTTTTGGAAAAACAAATATGGAACTTCACCAACCGAACGAAACAGGACAACATTTTAATTTTTCTTCACCAATTTTAACACCAAATTTAAACCCATCCAATTTAACCAAACCATTCCCACTAACACGAACAACTAAAAGTTTTATCTAGTTACAGATATCAACAACCACCAGCTATTTAAAAAAAAAACAACAGGAGTGTACCGTAACAAACATAAAAAACCAAGGAGTTTCAATCATCCAAACCAACATGGATAACAACTAGGAGTTTACTTAATCAACAATCATCAATCGACAATCATCAATCAACAATCAATAATCAACAATCATCAATCAAATAACAATCAAAACACACATTTAGAAAACATTACACAACTTACACAAATGGAAATATCTTAAAAAACCAAATTACCTTTTTGATTATATCGAGTCACACTTAACAAATCATGCCAAATGTAAAATCCGTAATATCCGATGCGGGGCATCGTTTCCTTCCAGAGGGGGAGTGTAACGGCCGCAGCCTAACAATTTCAATTTTTTCACATTGAATATTTATTCGAGCGTATCGATACGGAGTTTCCGTTCGATACGCTCTTCAAAGAAGCCCTTAAGGCTATCGTGCATCCGGACCGCCGTGAGCGTCCACTTATCTACGAGACTAAACACTCCGTGACTCTTTATTCCATTGTGAAGCGAGCGCGAAGCCCTCAGCTTCACGCCCGCTTCACGACAGTTCAGCTCCGACCGACACCGCGAACGGTACACTCTCTCCAAGTATTACAATTCCGAATCTCCGACTAATAAACCATCATTTTTATACCTCGATCGACTACCACTCATTACGCAGTGCCTGACCCATCGACCATCCGTCACATTTTGAAATTGAACTTTTGGTTGGGAGTGTATGTGTAGAGCATCCTTAAAGAGATGTTGGAACTGTTTTTTTCTCCCTTTTTTAACCTGCTTTATCTGTTTTACCGACGGATTTAGACAATTTTTCAATTCCGACTTAGCATTGTTAAGGGGAAGTGAAATATCGCTATCGGTAATGAAAGTTGTAATGAACTTTTCTCAAAGGTGCTAATTTTGTTGAGGAAAAAGCAAATACGAGCCGGATGCGCACGGTAATTTCGCATCTGGCCCGAATTCATTCTTTTTCTAAAAAAAATGGCACCATTGAATAAAGTTAATTTGAAAATTGCAGATATCTTTCTCGCACGCACAGCTATTTCACTTCCCCTTAACATGCTACGCATATGCGTCAAATCATGCAGGATTATGATATTGACATAAACGCTTCGGTATGCAATTGAATTTTGATTCTCTTGAAAACTCATAAGGAATTAAGAAAACCGAATATTATATAGTTTGCAAAAGTGCATGAACGTAATATCACGATTGAGGCACAGGTGACTCTGTATCGTGCCCTACACAACATTCATGCCGACCGACAGCGGTGGATTCGCGGTGGGTGCGCGGCTTCGGGGGCCCCCAGAGTCAAGCTGAATTATTCGTGATCAGTACTTGAATGGGTGACCGCCTAGCCGTGCACTAACTGGCGCATTGGAACCGTTGAGCGGGAAGTCGAATTCTGAGAATCGATATTCGTACTCGAAGTATCGAATGCGAACATCAAGACTGAGTTGGAATGACCATCTGTATCGGCGCAGGTTTTCTGCAGTTTCCTTGCGTCCTCGTGCAAATGCGATACAGTAGGGGGAGGGGGGAAGCAACTGCAGACGCACATCTACAAGCGAATATGAAGACTTAGAGCAACAAAATGAGGAAAGGCGGCTTGATGGCAGAAAAATAGCTAGAGCCATAAGGGGAACTTGGAGAAGAAAAAAAACTTCATGCCGTTGTTAGCAGCTCTAATCACCCATCGCACGTCGATAGACTGAGTGAACGCAGTTTATACTATGCGTGATTATCTTTTGTGTGAGCAACTTCTAGACGGTTTTGGAATATTCGGAGAACTTCAAAGAATCGGCAAACACTCTCTTTTGATGTATGGGAGAACTAGAATTTTTTATATCCTACACAAAGGATGCGGTTGACATTTCAACGGCCATGTTGGTTTTCGCGACAATTTGTAATATTCGATTTTCTTTATTCCTCGGAAGGTTTTGAACAAAATTCGAGTGCACGGCCGAATCATTTATGTTATTAATACAGTCCTGTAAAATTTAAAGCATACCCGCCGTATGGTAACGACGTATAGTGAAAACTAAGAAATCACCTATTTCGACCGGTAAAACAGGAAGGTCCAGCAGCCCCTTAATAAAGATTCATGCAATAGTATAGTATGAGACTGTTGGTTTTAGAAGTGGATAACATTTTTTGCCATGCAAGCTTTTTTTCCCGGCTATAAAAAAAATTGTTTTCTTATGTAACATTACTTAGAAACCTTTCAACTTTAATTAATCGAAAATGATAATTTCTCAACATTTTTTTTATGCATTGCAGGTTTCAGAAAGGACACGAAAAACTACTCGATGAAGTCGATGGTGATGAGGAAAGAGAGTGTACTTTTGACTTTGATATAAACAGTTGTTCGATTTAACTTGATTGATTGATTTGATTTGAACTGATAAAAATATGATTATGATGAAAATGTGATTTGATGATTGATGATGATAATGATGATAATGGTAACAGTGACAATATAAAAGTTATTACTAAAAGCGATCAAACAACAACTTAGTTATTCTATAATAAGAGAAATTCAATAGATAAATAATTGATGAATTCAAGTATAAAAAGTATTATAACTTAATATCTTCGTTTTCCATAAACACCACCTTTTGTAAATAACTCTTAAGATAAAATGTTAAAATTATATTTATTCATAAGATTTGTATATGTCCATAATACCTTTATTTTAATACATCTCAATAAAACCAACATTTTTTTTCACAGTCCTTTATGTGTATCTATATGGAAAAATTATTATTAAATAAATAATATTGAATTTTGCTTCGATAATTAAATGAAGTGAACCTTCAGTATTTAATCAAAGGGCACATCATGGGACGACGAAAGGCTAATCGAACGCCTGAAGAAGAAGAAGAAGCGTTCAAGCGTGCCAAATTAGAAAGAAATGCCAAAAACCAGAGACTTCGACGTGAAAAATCAAAGAAACGTCCAGAAACACGAGCACTAGATGATCCGGTATTGTCAATAGAAAACAATCGAAGTGAAGAATTACAAACACACAGAATAGATCTTCCCACAGAAATCATAAGACAAGTTGTCGTACCGGTACACATAATCGAATCACCAGTCGCTCAAGATGATGCACATGTCACAGATCTACAACGAGAAACAGCACTATGTGATGCTGAGCGGCAGCGCCGCCATCGACAAATACTTATCGAACAAAGAAACCGATTCCCTGCAGCAGTACCCATTGGTAATGTACAGAAACACTACGGCGGTGGCATGACTGAACGTTGTACACATTGTAACGCCGAACATTTCGCATGTGAAAAAGTATCCAACATGCGAAATTCGTTCCATGATTGCTGCAGTCATGGGAAAGTCAATTTTGAACGCCTACCAGACATGCCAGAAGAATTGGATTCTTTATTCAAGGGAACACATGAAAAGACGAACGCATTTTTCGAGCGTATTCGAAACTACAACGCTTCGTTTTCATTTGCGTCCTTTAACGCCAATTTGATCAATTTCGAGGGAAGACGTCCCGGACCGTATTGCTTTAAGATACAAGGCCAAATTTACTATCAAGTAAACACAGCATTGTATCCAGCTCCTAACGAACTACCAAGTTACGGTCAGCTCTTTATAGTTGATTCCGATGAAGCAGTAGACTCTTTGCAGCGTCGAAACGCAGCTCTCGATCGCGGTCTACTGGGATCAATCGATCGCATTATGCGTGACAATAATGTTTTCGCTCAATCTTATCGGATGATGGGTGAAGAGTTGGAAGCTCAACAACAACGAGAGAATGGATCCACCCACATGCAACCTCCAAGTGAGTTACAGTTATATTTACATTGAAGCCAGGGATGGATCGCCGCCGATTTAACTTCCAACGAAGTAACGAAGTTGCTGCTGTATTCTCCACTACGGTGGATGGCGAAATTCCCGAATCATATATCACCATATGTGACAAAAACACAAGGGAACTACAGTTTGTCAGTACGATGGATCCCAATGTTGAGCCTTGGGTTTACCCATTATTTTATCCATTTGGAACTCGAGGCTGGCATCGGGATCTACGCCAAACGGGTGACAATCTAAAACGTGTTTCCAGAGAATCCTATGTAAGACATCGAATGGCAATCCGTGAAAACGATGAAGGCAATGCTATTCTTTTAGGACGCCGTCTATTTCAACAATGGGTTGTGGACCATTATGTAAAAGTCGAGAAGGATCGCATAGAATTTATAAGGTCCAATCAAGCAAAAATACGTGCGGAAACCTACACTGGATTGGTTGATTATTTAAACAGTACCGCGCATGACGCGGACGCAAGAGTCGGAAGAATTGTCATCCTACCCTCGACCTTCACTGGCTCACCGCGAAATATGATGCAGCACTACCAAGACGCAATGGAAATAGTTCGAAAATTTGGCAAGCCCGATCTTTTCATCACGATGACGTGCAATCTGAATTGGCGTGAAATCAGGGAAAATTTGCTTCCTGGTCAACAACCTGCAGACCGACCAGATCTCACTACGCGTGTCTTTGATATGAAGAAAAAACACTTACTCGATTTCATCACCCGACAGAATTTCTTTGGCGAAACAGAAGCGTTCGTTTATACAATCGAGTCGCAAAAACGTGGACTGCTGCACATTCATTTACTGGTGACATTAAAACAGAAACTGACAACACCAGAAATGGTTGACAGATTCATCTGTGCAGAGATCCCCGACCCCCAATCGAATCCTAAATTGCATCAAATCGTTATGAGCAACATGATCCATGGACCTTGCGGGGCATGGTGCGAGGTGAGTGGAAAATGCTCGAAACGCTTTCCGAAATCATTTCGCGAAGAAACGACCATGGATGCAGATGCTTACCCGCATTATCGTAGAAGAGACACCGGAGCTCTGTACGAACGTCGAGGAGGATACGCCGTCGATAATCGCTGGGTCGTCCCATATTGTCCGACATTATCCCAATTATTCAACTCCCACATTAATGTGGAGGTTGTGACGAGTGTAACTGCTCCGAAGTACTTGTACAAATACGTTTATAAGGGACATGACGCAGCCGCCATTCAAGTGACAAACAATGAAAAAGGGGATGGTGAAGAACGTGTCCTTGATCACGACGAAGTGAAAGATCACATTGAAGCTCGCTATGTTGGACCAAACGAGGCGGTTTGGCGTATTCTCGACAAAAAAAATGCAAGAAAAGAGTCATCCGGTCATACGTCTTCCGGTACATCTGCCAAACGAGCACAGCGTCATGATTCCGGCGGACATGAATGAAGATGGGATAAGGAATGCCATAAGTCGTATAACAATGCTCATGGATTACTTCGAGTTGAACAGTCGGGACGAATCTGCAAGACAACTCGCATATCCCGATATTCCAGCGCATTACGTCTACAAGAAAATGAATGTTGATGGGAGAACCGTTTCCAGATGGGAAAAACGACGACGAGGACATCATGCAATCGGACGAATGTACTCGGTAAGTCCGGCTCAGACCGAATTGTTTCATCTTCGCTTACTTTTGTTAAAGGTGAAAGGAGCCAAAAGTTTCGAAGATTTGAGGACCGTGGATGGCCAAATTTGTGAAAGTTTTATCGCGACGTGCTTAGCTTTAGGTCTCATCGAAGATGACGACGAGTGGCGAAGAGCTATAGACGAAGCTGCTGTTTGGATGATGCCAGGGCTCCTTCGAAGACTATTCGTTAGAATACTGGTTCATTGTCAACCGATTCATCCGGAAGAACTGTGGGCGGAATTTAAAGACAAGCTATCGGAAGATTACGCGAGACGCATAGGAATGCAGCAAGCGCAAAGAAAAGCGTATATGCAAATCGCTCGTATGCTCAACAGGGAAGGCTCAAGTCTATCTCGATTCCCATCGATGGAACAGGTAGTGATCTTGGATCAGGACGACCCTGAGACATTGCCTCCCGAATTTATCGAAATTGGCACGCGACAATATGAACAACTCAACGATACTCAAAAAACCTTCGTCGATGCCGTTCTAAGTGCGCTCGATAACAAAAACGCCGAGCAAACTTGCTTCTATATCGATGGCCCCGGAGGATCCGGCAAGACCTTTACATATACGACTTTTTCGAATCTCGTTCGAGGTAGAAGCAAGTGCGTCAGTGCAATGGCATTCACCGGAATCGCAGCGATATTACTTCCAGAGGGTAAAACTGTCCATAAAACGTTCGGACTTCCAGTGCCTTTGTACTCTGATTCCACATCGAGCATCAAGGTGCAATCAAAACAGGGTGAGTATTTAAAAAACGTTGATCTTTTCATCTGGGACGAAGCACCGATGGCTCGACGTTACGCACTCGAGGTGGCGGACCGAACGTTACGAGACATAATGAACAATAACAAACCTTTTGGTGGGAAAATTATTGTTCTCGGTGGAGACTTTCGCCAACTCCTTCCAGTCAAGGTGCGAGGCACTCGTAGCGAAACAGTGAATCTGTCAATCAAGTACAATGCATTGTGGCAACATTTTTCCAAGTACGCGTTGACCGAAAACATGAGAGTTTTACCCAACGAAGTAGAATTCGCGCAATTTTTATTAAACGTTGGCGATGGACTCCTTAACGATCCAGACGACAATCTTCAAATCCCAGCGCGTTGCTTAGCTCTGGCAGATCGAGATATAGTTGAAGATACTTGCGGACAATTGGTGAGGGCAAGAAAATTCAAACATGTGGCAAAATGTGCCATACTCTCCGCTCGAAACTTCGACGTCGAAGAAATCAACTCAAGAGTCATGAATTTATTCGATAGTTCTACGGAACGCCTATACACTAGCGTTGACAGTACAGAAAATTGTGGTGACAACGACCAAATCAACGAAACAATCTTGCCCGAGTACTTGAATACACTATCACCTCCAAGTTTACCGCCTCACGAACTGCGTCTCCGTAAGTACTGTATCATCATGCTTACCCGAAATTTAAGCATCAACGAAAGTTTGTGCAACGGTACGAGATTACTGGTTTTGGATTTAGGTAACGCCGTTTTGCGATGTGAGATTCTGTCCGGTGATAAAACCGGTGAGATAGTTTTCTTGCATCGCATCACTCTTTATTGTGAACATGAATATCCCTTCACATTCAAACGCCGTCAGTTTCCAGTGAAAGTGGCTTTCGCTATGACCATCAATAAGTCGCAGGGACAAACGTTCGAAAGGATTAGTGTTGATCTTCGCAGAGATGTCTTCAATCATGGTCAATTGTATGTGGCTTTCTCTCGTGTGCGCTCTTGGGAATCTCTGAAGGTTTACCTCGGACCGCAGCACGATGGAATTGTAAAGAATTTTGTGTACAAAGAGTTATATCGATAAACAACATTTCATTCCAATGACGCAAGGAATGTTATTCACTCCAAGTATGAACCGTTACCAAGTTTAAAATGTTTTCTCCACTTAACTACGATTGAAATACTTATTATTATTATTATGTTATTTGTTATGTTCATTATGTTATGTTAAAAACATCGAACCGAATTAAATAATAATACCGAAAATTAGCCAATACAATCTGTAAATGAATTTAGTATTTTTTTTAAGGAGGGACTACGCGCCAGAGATTCGCTCGCCATTAATTCTTGATAGTGAGCCTAAATCTGGCGCAAAAGCGGCGAGTCTCACTGGTGGGGGCGTGGGAGGGGGCCCCCATCACATTTTTTTAAATGTGTTTAAAACCGCAGATCCAATATTTTTATTACAAACATTAATCGAACAAGAAAAAAAGAAAGTCCAACTAAACATAAATATTTTTGTAAAAATTCAGTAATTTATTTAACCCTTTTATAATGTTACTGTACCAAATGACCCATTTAGGGATCCGGAATGACCCATTTACGGATCCCAAATGACCCATTTAGGGATGTTGATCGATCTGAGCGCTGCAGCGCTAACAAACTTCCGCTCGCGCGCGGTGGCGCGCGTCATGTCCCTAGTAACCGGTTAAAAAGTCGGTTGCACGTACCGACAGGGGTGAAAAGAAAGCTAGTCAAATGTCAGTGAAGTTTTTGTTATACTCTCATGTGTCTTCTATTGTTTTAAATATACTTTCTCATTGGCGCGTTTGTTTGAGTACGTTGTAGGTCGAATGGAAAAGCGTGATGATAATAATAAATATATTTAAAAAACAACAATCGAGCATAATATGTCTGTACAATTATTCGTCACTCACACTATTGAAGGATTCCAGATTCATGGTAACAACGTGACCGCTGATAAACCGGATGAGTATTAAAGTTCGAGCCATTATCGTGAGTAAACTTCGTTGAGTGGGTAAGCTCAAAGAAGGCCAGTTTATTTCGTAAATAGCGTCTCCCATTGCCAAATTCTTTAAAAATAAAATGTAAGCATCCAGGACGCTACTATTATACATAAAAACGCCTTAAGGGGCTGCTGAAGTTGTTTTTTTTTCCTTTTTTAACTTGCTTTACCTGCTTTATCGACGGACCTAGACAATTTGTCAGTTCCGACTTAGCATTGTTAATATGCTACACATATGCGACAAATCATGGAGGATTATAATACTGACATTGTTACGTCCCGATCAGCAATTTTCACTCCATCTCGGTCAAGGAGAATTTACACCCTCCCTTTAGACGTTATTCGGAGATGACGCTTTATCGAGGTTTTGGCCCTGTTTTGAACCTAACCTTTCGGAAAATAATTCGGGATAGGGCCTAGAGTGTATATATTTGATATTGAGGAAATTTTATTCACGGTTAAAATTTGGAATTTACTAGATTTTAAGTGACGATTTTAAACAGGACAAGAAAATTCTGGATGCTAACTCTTTCTATAGGATGGAACACGATACGCGGCTATCTCACTCTCTCGCGCGTCACCCTCGACGCACGCCTCGCGACGATTTGCTATCACACTCACTCACTGTTTACTCCTGACTTATCCTAATATTTTAACGCGCACTGATATAGCTGAAATAAAATTGACCAACACGAATATATATTGTCCAAGGAAATATTCTAACCTTTCTGGAGTATGAACATACGTTGATAAATAAACATTAACAATTAAATATCCAGAAGAAATGAATGTTTTGAGATGTAGATGATAATTTTTCCAAACTTACGTTGTGATTTAAATGGTTTTACCTCAGAATGAATGGTCGAATGATTCGATTGATGAATGAAGAATAACGATATCGAAATTGAACGTCCTTCCCAATCTAGATGAATATTCGAATCAGAATCGAATGATGACGCTCGATTTCCGAAAATAACGTCCCTCCAAAATGCCGAATACTCGAGTCAGAATCGAGTGATGATGACGATCGACTCCAGAAATGAACGTCCTTCCTAGATTTCAATCATGTAGATTGATGATTTCGATGGTTAAATGATTTTCAGGAGGAATATACTCAAATTCGACGAAATGATTTGAAAAGATATGAATGATTTATTGAACTGAATTAAACTGACTACTGATTTCAAGAGTCTACAAGTCGATAATTCGCTGGTTCCTTTGTTAATGATTCTAAGTACAAAACAAGATTGAGGTCGTTGCCCCGGTCGCGAAGAAGTGCCGAATGGGCGGTGGGCGCGCGAATAAATAACCTCGGTGCCGGACACCTCCGCGTCACCGCTGTCACACCTGCGCCTCGTCTCCCCACTCTCATCACCTGATTCCTTTCTTTGGCTGTCTAATTAAATATTACCTATTTCGTAGGTTCACATCAATTTTTACACCTTAATTTGTTATTACTTAAATTTTATCGCGGATTTTATAAACACACAAATTTGAATGAAAGTTGTACGACCTTTTATTGCGAAGTTAACATTTGTTGACACAAATTGTTATCTGAATATTTATCTAATTATTTTCCTGATTTTTGGCGTTAATGGTTTTACATTTCTTCCCTGTTTTCGTAATTTTCTATATTTTCCCTCGTTATTTGCTATTCGATTATTTATTGATTATTTATTGTTTTTATATTTATTCCTCTTTCCTAATATTTTATTTAATTTTTATGTTGAATGTTATCATGACGATATGACTTAATTTTCTTCCTTTACTTCTTGACTCTATTTTATTTCCTGAATCTATTATCAATTGTTTCAAAAAATGCTATATCAATCCCGTGTATCATTAAGGGATGAAGGCTAATTATTTTTACCAAATGGATGATTTCTCCGTTTGGTATTTTATTTATTTATTGAAACTTTAAATTCAACAAATTAAACAATGGCAATTTTCCAATGTTTACTTTTAGCAATTTAATATATTTCAAATATTTGGTTAATTAACCAATTCACTGATGTAAATATCTAAAATTTTATGGGAAACTTCACAGGACGTAACAACATAAACGCTTCGGTGTGCAGTCGAATTTTGATTGAAAACTTACAAGGAATTAAGAAAATCGAATATTATAGTTTGCGAAAGTGCGTGAACGTAGTGTCTCGATTGACGTACAGGTGGCTCTGCATCGGGCCCTAGATCGGCTCTGATCACCCGTCGTAAGTTGATAGACTAAATGACCGCAGTTCACACTATGCGTGATTATCTTTTGAGTGAGCAACTTTCCGACGGTTTTGGAAAATTCGGAGAACTTCACAGAATCAGCATGTATGCCCTTTTGACGTATGCAAGATCTAGCATTTTTTATATCCTACAGAACGGATGCTGTAAACATTTCAGCGGTCATGTTGATTTCCGCGACAGTTTATAATATTCGATTTTCGTTATTTTTCGGAAGATTTCGACCGAAATTCGACTACACGCCGAATCGTTTATGTTATTAATAAAGTCCTGCAAGATTTGAAGCATACGCGTCGCATCCCTGGTAAAAGTTTTATATAGAGAACGATTTAGCCAAATAAAATTCGAATAGGATTTTATCGTATTTTATCTGCTCTATCTGTTCAAGCTTAGAGCAGTTTATACAATTCGAATCGTTATTTTTAGTTTTCTTTCGTATTTGTTTTCTATAATATAAGGGGCATTCCATACCAATTCAACAAGCCGGAAACCCTCACCATCTTAAATATGGTTGATTATTTTTTTACATATTCACCCGAGAAAATAAAAGTTGCTCAAATTTTTTTAGATTTTTTTAACCTCATTTCTCCGATTTATAAATTATTTTTCTTTTCTGGATTAAAAATGATCAAATCCTCATATCTTCTAAAATATTGATCGGATCCTAATGAACCTAGGACGAAATTCTTCAGATTGGAGCACACTTTCATGTGCATACTACAATTATTTTTTCAATTTAGTCAGGATTTTTTTATTTTATCACTAAATGTAAAAACGATTTTTCGAAACCTTGGACCCGATATTTTTTTTCAAAAAAATTGTCAAAAATACTACTCGGAAATACGAATATTTTAAGCCTAGGCAGGGAGTGGGATAATTTTATTTCGAGTTGTGAGAGCATTTGAAACGTAAAGTCTTTTTTTTAATTGTCATTTTCGGGTATATTCATGAAATGTTTCATGAATCCTTCCTGTCTGTAAACCAATAATAATAATAATAATAATAATAATAATAATAATAATAATAATAATAATAATAATAATAATAATAATAATAATAATAATAATAATAATAATAATAATAATAATAATAATAATAATAATAATAATAATAATAATATAACAGCAAGGTGTTAATTTTCCATGTTGGTAATTATTTAGTTACAAAATTTGTGGAGGTCGTTCAATCAAATTGGTGAAAGACGTAGTAGGATATTCTATTTCATTAATTATGTTTTTTTACAATAGTATACTCCTCGAATCGTTCGGATCGAGAATAATGTTTCACCCGCACAACATTGTTGGGTTGCGGAATTATGCAATGCAGTTTCTGAGTACCAGGTATACGCTTCGTGCTTTCGAAACGAGCCTGTAGAAGATCTTTTGCTGCGTCGTATTTTTCTTTGGGAACGAATTTAACTTCAACGTTTGGTATATTCACCGAAGCCCAGTCGTAAAGTTCCTGAGGTGATGTGATTTGTCGGTCTGGTGGCAGCTGAAGACTAGCTCGAGCTATCAACCTTTTCACTGTGCCACCTATACCATCGCAGGGTCCTTTGCCATGGGCAGTCGCAAAAAAGTGGTGCTCCGCGGGTACACCGTAATCTTCTTTATGATAGTACACGTTTGCGAAGTGTTTATAATTTTTAAATTGCTGGGGCGCTCCATCCGAGATGTAGTATAACTTCGCTGGCTGCTCGGAAATCGTTTTTATAAAGTCATTGACAATTTGGGAGTAGACACAGACAGCGATTGAGTCATGAGTTAAACAATCTGAAACAATAACAAGCTCTTGTGACACACAGTATCATTTATTCTGTAATAGACTACGACGGGATATATCGTCGCTTGATTATTATTCTAGTGAAAGCCTGGTGCTGCGTCTTGAATCACAAATGAATAATTTTCCGCAAAGTCGCAAACTATTAAGAATTCATCGAGTTCCAGTGTTGCTTTTAACGTCGTCATAAAGCACGCTTGTGCTTTTGCTATAAATGAATGTGGCAACAAAGTTGTCATCTTCGCGCAAAATTCTTCGACGAACTCAATTGAACTTTTTATCGATGTTTCCAGACTCGTCCTGGGCTTTGAAACCCAATGCTTGTAGGTCATACTTTCCATGTCATTTTCTTCAAGTAGTTCAACAATAAGGTCATATAAAACTTGAGACCCTGGACAGTTTCTGCATTTTCCGAAATAGCAATCTTCCTCAGGCTCTTTGCAAATCATCAAGTTTATGCAATCGCTGTAATGCGCTAACGGATTTTCCGTATTTTTGGTTAGATCTTTCATATTGCAACCTTGAAAAAAAGATATTAAGTATAATACCAATAGTGGATAAGCATTAAGATTCTGAATCAAACTCACCTATCATCATTAGTTTTACGTTTTGATGAATTGCACAGACACAAACGGTGTGCGTACCCGCAGCCCCTGCCAGTATACAATTTTTTGGTCGCAATGCAGCGAACATCGAAAATCCTATTTGAACGCCCGGATATTCTGAGCGGAAGAACGTGTGCAGTTCTTTCAAATTAGAGAGAATCAATCGCTTTTGTACGTGTGTGCGTTCTCCCTCATCATTTCGTATCGAAACATAATCTTTCATGCCCGGCATATTTCTACTGACCTGATCGTCATTATAAAAGTCAATGAGCTTCTGTCTAGTTGCGTCCGGTATAGATTGTCCTGTGAACATTTGTTTAATTTTGGATTTTCAATTGAAGCCATGAACGCATGCATTCTGTACGGTTTTGTGCCGGTGTTATTTTGTCAACATCGGCTTGATCGAATTCGATTTTGTTTCAACATCTGGCTATAAATTTGAATGTCAATGTGAAAAGCTTGAATTCAAGTTTATTTTTACCTATTTTAGGTGCCGGCGTCGCTAAGATTCCTTTACTGTGATACAGTTGTTTTGCCTTTCTCACTAAATACTGCGTTGCGCCCATGACTCGAATAATTTTCTCTACGCTCCAATTTGGTGGCATCACGGTTAGGATCTGTATTTTTTCAGCGGTACCCGTCTTTTCATCATGAAATTTTTCTTTTAGATTTGCGATCACAGCGATGAGGTCTAACGCATCTTTGTCTGAGACAAGTTCAGAATCATCCGCAGTTCCCAGCGATTGTTTGAGATTGCGGCATACTTTGCTGACCTTAGTATTAATCCAGTCAGTAGATTTCAGTTTTTTTTCGGAATTGGAGATTCGTCTAGTAGTTGGAGTGCTTCATTCTTCATATGGGAAGTTTCGTTCCTATGCTCAGTTGAGATAAGTGGTCGATCTGAGATACTGGATCACTGGCACTTGTAGAAGGCTGAGAAATTTCAATCGGCGACTGTGAAACCTCGTTACATTCGGATGTTAGTGGAGACCCTAAAACGGATATCAAATGAAATTAATATAAAAGATACGGAATGTTGTATCATTAACACTATAGAATATCATATGTTTACCAATATCAACATCAACAATGTTCGTTGGTTCACTAGTACGGAGTGCAAACCGACACTTTGAACATAACCTATAGCCTGCGTTCAAGTTCCATTTCTGGCGTATATTCAACGACGCATTTCGGAGGTCTGTCGTTTTTTTGTGATTTTTAAGATTCAGTGGATTGCAGCACCGATCACGAAATTTTGTTGGTGCCATAGTAATCAAAAGAAACACGCGCAAATATAACCTAAAATAGAAAATGCATAATATTAGATTACGTTAATAGTGCTACCTCATTAACGAAATAATTGATGACTTCACGATTTGATATCATCACTTATATGATGACACTGGGCACGCGACTCTGGATCACCGATGTTTACGTACTCTAGCGAGACGTTTGTTTTTACGCAGCCACCCGTTATTTGTACACGGACGCGTTTAACGAAGGTACATCAACGCATAGAATAAGCCGTGGCAAAATTTGTAACTAAATAATTACCAACATGTAAAGTTAACATCTTCCTGTTATATTATTATTATTATTATTATTATTATTATTATTATTATTATTATTATTATTATTATTATTATTATTATTATTATTATTATTATTATTATTATTATTATTATTATTATTATTATTATTATTATTATTATTATTATTATTATTATTATTATTGTTAAAAACAAGACAGGAAGGATTCATGAAACATTTCATAAATATACCCGAAAATGACAATTATAAAAAAAAAAGACTTTATGTTTCAAATGCTCTCACAACTCGGAATAAAGATATCCCACTCCGTGCCTAGGCTTAAAATATTCGTATTTCCGAGTAGTATTTTTGACAATTTTTTTGAAAAAAAATATCGGGTCCAAGGTTTCGAAAAATCGTTTTTTACATTTAGTGATAAAATAAAAAAATCCTGACTAAATTGAAAAAATAATTGTAGCATGCACATGAAAGTGTGCTCCAATCTGAAGAATTTCGTCCTAGGTTCATTAGGATCCGATCAATATTTTAGAAGATATGAGGATTTGATCATTTTTACTCCAGAAAAGAAAAATAATTTATAAATCGGAGAAATGAGGTTAAAAAAATCTTAAAAAATTTGAGCAACTTTTATTTTCTCGGGTGAATATGTAAAAAAATAATCAACCATATTTAAGATGGTGAGGGTTTCCGGCTTGTTGAATTGGTATGGAATGCCCCATAAATATGATACATATATTATCAGTATTAATCAAACACTAGCCAATTCATAATATTTTATAACACATTCACGTTACATCATTTATAAATGTCTATCTGATGTCACCGTGTCGTATTCTATCGTTAATATATGTTACACAATGAATCGTTCGCAATTAAGGTCCTTAATCCTTCCGATTAATTCCTTAATCGGTTAGTCTTTCGTTGTCTATCGAATCATAAGGATGAAAGTACGGAACCCGTAAAGGGATTCGTCCTTTTAATTCTTAGCATTCGATATATATCCACTCGATATTTATGGTATTCGATATTTTATGTTCATTTCCGAATGTTTGAGCAAAATATAAGTTATTATGTGTTTTCATAATGAAATATATATTTATATGAAAGGAAAACCTCGGGGAACGGATAGAGAACGCTGAAGACGAAAAGAAATATTGATGCGGAAATATTCGAATAATTATACGTACCGAAAAAATACATGATCGGATAAAGAACGATAGAAACGATATATAACAAAACCATGCGTGAACTGATAGAGAACGTTAGAAGCAGAACGAAATATTGATACGAAAAATTCGGATAGCAATATATTACGAAAACATACATGATCGGAAAGAGAACGATATAGAAACGGAAGGAAGATGTGATGCAGAAACGTTCTGATACCGATATATTACGAAAACATACATGATCCGATACAGAACGACAGACCGGAATAAAAACATGATGCAGAAACTTTCGGATAGCAATATATAACGCAATCATAAATGAACGGATAGAGAACGATAGAAACGGATCAAAATGTTGATGCCGAAACATTCGGATGGTGACGTATAACGAAATCATGCATGAACGAATAAAACAATTTATTGCTATGTAACAAAATGTATTCTTCAAAGAGTTGAAACTGATAGAGAAAAGTGGTAAGATAATACATATATCATCGATAGCGTAGGGGTAGCCTGCACGACATTAGGTCTTCGGTAGATAGGTAGATAAGTAGATAAGTAGTTCGGTAGATCGTAGGTTCGAGCCCCGCTCAAGGCAGTTACTGGAAGCAAATAGAAGAACGACTTTTTTTACTTGATATTATTTTTTTAATGTTTCCTTGACAATTTGCGCATATTCCGGTACTGTCATGGCTAATAAAACAACATAAACTAATTTAAATTTGCAATGAGGGCTGTACGAAACGATACAATTGCATAGACATCTTATCGTTCTATTTTTATTCAAACTCATACCTATTTTATAGTCAATTTATTATAAAAACGTATAGAATTTTAACCGCATTAGCTGTTTAAGATAGCACTGCGTAAATTGACAAACCAAAGTCCATATTTAAAACGATAGCTCCGATAAGAAACCATATAGTTATATAATAATTCTCCTATTATCTTCCGACACATTTTTTTCGAATCCGTTTTTAGCCGTTATAGTTGCGTGAGTAATCTTTTGTAACCGTTTTTCCCGCAATCCCGAATTTACCCAATCGAGACGGCTACAAAACCCGTCTCACTCGGCCTTAAGGGCGCCAGCCGCGAGAGCGAGAGCTCTCGCGACAAAATTTTAATTTTAAGCCGAACGAGAGACGAGAGCGACCCGGCGTCGCTCAGCCTTGGGAAATTGGTAGAGGGGGTGGTTCGGTCACCTCCGCGAGGAGGAAACAGAGATCGAGACGAAAGTATGGGAACTCAAAAGATATTTTATTTTAACGAATATCGGGAGCGTGATCGAGAAGCGAGTAGCGTGCACGCTCGTTCCCTGGATAACCAACCTTTTAACAAAACGATAGCAATAATTCGTAACAATATTCGGTAACATTAAATCGGTAACGGATAATCGGCGACGACGAATGTTCGATAGCTCATACGCCAAGCGTGGATCGCAGCCACGGTACCATGCACAACAAAACTTTTACTCCACCCGATCGCAGCGGGGATACGACGTAACAAACATTAACTTCGCCCGATCGCAGCGGGGATACGGCGTAATTAATCCAAAGAATGACTCTAGTGACGGAAGAAAATGACATGAACAATAATTAATGAGAAAAACCAATATGTTCGTTTAAAGAAAATAGGCTACGAGGTAGATCGTTAATAAACGCAATAACTCTCTCGATGGACGAGAGCTTCGAGGCGGCGGGGAGACGGGAGCAACCGGTCACGAGAAACGCTAACGGTTTTACATCCAACCCGAATATTCACGAAGCTTGGTTCCCCGCCCCTGAACTGACCGTGACGAGCACTAGCCTATGGACTCGCACGTGGCGCAAAAAAGACTATTGAATTCAATGAAGCTAATTAAACAAGAACCTTCCAGGCAAATTAGATACGGAAATAGAAAAGTTACAAACGTGAATTTACTTATTTTCCCCGAGAGCAAAATCAGCGGGCTACGCGCGAAAGCATGCCGTTCTCACGATAACGCGTCGAGCTTGCCCTATTCAATCTCTAGTCTCAAACCGAACACGTACGACGGTCTCACCGGATTATGTTGCAGTTGCGGGAGCCTCTCGAGTGATTCTCGGCCAGAAGTCCCGCGTCGCGATTGATGAGATGTCGGTATTCTCGTAGAACGTTTTGCACGGATCGGCAACAGTCACCACGTCCTTCCTTCTCGGAAACCTACGCTTGAGTCCCCGAGAGAAGTAACGCTCGCGCGATCACGGGTCCTTTTTCCCCCCATCCTATGTCTGTCGTCGTTTCGCCCTCTGCTCTATTTGTCCGAGTTCCCCGAATTACGGAGATCTCGCGCGGTTCTTTGAATTTCCTCGCGTTCGTGGTGACGTAACGCGAGGGGTTGACTACGCTCGTGGTGGGAGGTGAATCCACGAACGTCGTTGCGCGCAGACACGGGAACTTCGGTAAGACGAGCGAGGTGATGGCCTAGCGACGAGCCCGACGCTGTAGATCTCGGTAGCTGGTGGCTCGTCGTGTCAAGGCGGCTTCGGAGGGTGGAGGGCCCGTTGTCGGTAACGTCGCGCGCTACCTCGGTAGCGGCGCGGCTGAACAGCGGGCGATGTGTCGAGGTGCTGGCCATGTGTGACTATGGCGAGGTCGGTAGCTAGGCTCCAGCCTGCTGACTGTGGCTGGTAGGCGTCGAGGTGTTCTGGCAGTGGTTACGATCGCCGTACGCTCGAGAGGAGTATCGAAAAAGAAAGTAACAATAAAAATTAGTCGTGGGAACAGTTGGCTCGCGTTTGACCGTGTCTGATTGCCTGGAAGGGACTCTTCCCGGGACGAAGGACGCCGTGCTTCGTGCCGATACGTGCGAGAGCCGGACATCGGGCTCTCTTTGTAACGGGAGCAAAAAAACCCCGTTACACTTTATACAAAATGATACGATCAAATAGGCACTGTATCGTTCGGACTGCATAGTCATTGATGCACATTTTATAATACATTTATTATAAAATATATAGAATATTGATCGTAAATTTCCGATAATACTACGTAAATTCACGAACCAATGTCCGCATTTAAAACGATAGGATTTTTAAAAATCGTTATCTATAAAAAAGTTTTACTAGAGATAGTAACGATGAATAGTGAAAACTGAGAAATCGCCTATTTTCGTCGGTAAAACAGGAAGGTCCTGGTGCCCCTTAAAGTGGTTCTATGCATAGGACCAAGCGGCCCATCCATAATCCGATTTAAAAGCCCAACAGGTAATCGAAAAAGGGAAGTATTAAAACGTCAACTGACATAGCAGGTAGTGGTCTGTGCAGACGTCGGCTCTACTTCAAACCTGACTATTGTGGAGCTTTTTTGTACATTTGTTTATCGTATTAGCTTACCTCTAAGGTGACTCGGCATCCGTAAAAACAGCATATAACTACCTGCACGCTCATGACCACCATATATGAAAATAGAGATGCGCATTCTGTGCTTGATATCTTAAGTTTCGAAAGCTGAAATAGGCACAGGCAAAGCACCGCAGTACTGACTACGCATTGAACACGAAGTTCGACAAGAGCTAAAGTACAGTTACAATTGGGACGCGCAGCTTACAGCGATGTTAGTTTCTATAGGCAGCGAAGATATTGTTGGAGCGGAGTCGTTGGCTAATGTGAGGTCTGCGACTCTTCAAGGTGCGAAACAAAGCATGCTGGAAAGGTGGGAAAATAAACTCCGAAGCGTAAATATTCAAAGAATTTCTAACTCGCAGTATAGTCCACTTTATAGATTGATAAGCCAGTTAGCGGGAACCGAATTGTACCTGCAGCTTAGGACAGCGTTTGTCAAACAAAAAATCATTAGCTAGTTGAGGGTATTAAGCCGTGATATGTTAAGAATTGTCTACAACGGAGAAGCGCATGTCTTTCACACAAATCAGCTTTGCCCGATCTGTTCGCGACAAGAACCGGACGATATGGCTAACTTTCTGTTAAGATGCCCTCTATATGACGGTTTATGAAACTACCACCTGAAGGAGCTGACCTCGCATATAGAAAATGACGAAATTTCACTTTGTAATTTACTAACCATCCAAGGTACTGAGCAGTTGAACAAACTCTTTCTGTATGTTGTAAACGCGGTGAAACTTAGAGCATTTGCGTTGAACATTTAATTTTCTGGTGATAAGCCTAGATTTAACTATATTTAAGCATATCTAGAGTTTATTTGGGCGCTAAGGAAGTAAAACA
The DNA here is from genome assembly GCA_958510785.1 of Exephanes ischioxanthus. NCBI lineage: Eukaryota > Metazoa > Arthropoda > Insecta > Hymenoptera > Ichneumonidae > Exephanes > Exephanes ischioxanthus. The sequence goes on along the minus strand of OY294016.1, from coordinate 16,211,558 downwards.
AAAAGAAAATAATAATAATAATAATAATAAATCAATTTAAAAAAATGATATATATATATTGTGACGCGGTTTTTTTTACCTCGTCACAAAAGCGAGAACCACATGGACGAGAGTGGACTGTCACACGCTCCCACGGCGCACCGTTGCACCTTCTCGGGCAATTCCGTGGGCTCAGTATAAGATAGGCGTATTATTACTAATTTAAGCGAATCGGTTTTATGTACAACTACTGCGGAGTTCGAGAACTCTTCGAATACCAGGGAACGGACTACCGGTTCGAGACAGCGAAACGCAACATCCGAAGAGCGATGTACAGGAGCCGTACCCTGCTTCCGGCCTGTGGCATCAAAAGGACGATTTTCCTCACCTTGCACCAAGATACTCGTCATCCCGCCGATCGGGGAAAACGCATCAGCGACCATCAGCGACCATTTATTTGGCTGTCGCCCGCCCTTTTTGTCGTATCTGCGAAAATAAAAAATTTAAAAAAACTTAAATCATGTGAGCCAAGCAATGGTATACATACAAAAAAATTCTTAAAAAAACATGTTTATCAAAACAAAGTTATATTTTTCTTTTAAATGTCTCAAAACAATCTTAAAAAAAATACAAGATGCAAACCTAGTAATAAGGGGTACATGGAGTAATAAAAACATACTACTACTACAAGATGCAAACAATCTTGACAAAAAAAAAAATTAAGATGTTAATCATATTTATAAATCGGATGACAGTACAGTGAGATGGCGTACAAAAACTTGGCGTGCCAGTTTTTTTTACAATAGCTGTCGTACATGGTTCATTCAAATAATCGAGGGAGAGGGGAAGTAACTACACCTTTTGGCTCCCTTTGCTGGGGCAGAGTGGACAGTTCATTGGCTGAGAAGGTGACGGGCGGTTTTGGAGGTGGCTGCGTCTGCGACTAGAGCATCGAAGACGGTGTGTTTTGCGTAATTATATAGCATGAGCCGTCAAGTCAAGACAACGCAACGGTTTAGGCAACCGTTGGGGGAACCCAGCCTCCGACTGGCAGTCAAATCGAACGCAAAAAACAAAATCCAGAGAACTCTGGTCAGTATGATTCAGCATGACTGAGTACGCTGCCTGGTAACGGTCTCGGAAGAATACAGAATCGTTGCCAACTCGAACATCCATAAAATCCAGCTGTGCTCATATTCGCGGGTGTTCGAAGAACGAATCGCAAATGTTTTGAACGGTACGCTTGCGAATCGTGAGTTCATGTCCTGCGTCTATGGTATCACGTTGGTCAGCGAGACTAAGCTGCATCGACCTCGTATTAGACCTAGCAGACGTACGCTGTTCCGGCGCAGCGGTTCCGGAGCATAGAGCCGTTGCGTCGTTGGAAGTTCTGTGATCTGGCCCTCGATCTCTAATGCTCTGTTACATGGTTATCGCGTGGCTGGTTCGCAGGGACTGCTACTCATGTGTGTAGCAGGTCCAACACAAACTAAAGGCAGTAGGTAGTAAGTCGAAGACGTCATTTTTCGAGCGTCAACACGGTTGGATTAGATCATGAGATGATTAATATCGCATTGGCGGACAATGTCATATTTTGTAAAGTAGGAGACTCGATGTTCCCCGTGTTCCCTCGATTATTTGAATGAACCATGTACGACAGCTATTGTAAAAAAAACTGGCACGCCAAGTTTTTGTACGCCATCTCACTGTACTGTCATCCGATTTATAAATATGATTAACATCTTAATTTTTTTTTTTTGTCAAGATTGTTTGCATCTTGTAGTAGTAGTATGTTTTTATTACTCCATGTACCCCTTATTACTAGGTTTGCATCTTGTATTTTTTTTAAGATTGTTTTGAGACATTTAAAAGAAAAATATAACTTTGTTTTGATAAACATGTTTTTTTAAGAATTTTTTTGTATGTATACCATTGCTTGGCTCACATGATTTAAGTTTTTTTAAATTTTTTATTTTTAGATTGTTTTGATAGGCTTATTTATTTATTTTTTTATTTTTAGATTGTTTATTTTTTTATTTATACTTTTTGAACGAGACAACACATTTTAAGTACTTGGCGTACCATTTTTGCTTTTTTGAAAAAAAGTATTTGTGGTTGATTTCACCGATTTTTCCTGTAAATGCGAATTTTCTTCTTAGAATGCGAATTTTAATCTTGAGAAGGAAAGTAGAATTAACAAATTCGTTTGTACTAACTTTTATTTGACAAATAAGTATCCATTATGAACATAAAAAAATACTTAGACAAAAATTGCCATTTTGAAACCATTTGCTTCTTTTTTTTACAAAGTCGTCGAGCGCGTGTATATGTGTGATGCAGCGCGATACAAGACAAAATATATAAGCAGAATAGAAAAAGTTTCGTACGATGATAAACGAGTTTTTTGTGACAGATCTACAAGTATATATAAACAAGTATATATAATAATATATGTGTTATATATAAAGCCGTGTATTCTATAAAGGTTCTCTTTCGTTTTTTTTCATTTTCTTTTCTGACTGATACCAGAAATACTTCACTTTCGGTTTGACAGTCTCATTTTTCGACCAGAAGTGACGTCATACCGGAAATACGTCGCTTCCGGTTTGCGAATCTCTTTCTTTTATCGGAAGTGACGTTTTTCCGTATGAAGTCACTTCCGGTTGAGCAACGAGATGTTCAAGCTGGATGTGAAATTTTTTCGTATGACGTCACTTCCGCTTGAAAACTGAGACTTCCAAACCGGAAGTAACGTTTCCCCGCATGATTGTTCTTCACTCAACATGTGTGGAAAACTCTCTTATTTGTATGTTACACGTGCACAACTCGGAGAGTCCGTTGATGATATAAAACATCTAAGATAATACGTCGAATACATTTTTTTTTATACGATTGATCAACGTGTCAAAATAACGGACACGTTGATCAATCGTAAAAAAAAAGGAAATATTGGAGATTCTGTCCGATCGACCGTCACTTGCATTATTTTTGATTTATTACTATATTTAATTATTAATATTTTTTTTCGAGACATTCTTTACGTACATTCAGGTCATTCTGCTCCTAGCTATACCGATTTTCTTATTTCGAATGTTTATTTTGCAGTGAAGTCTTAAAAATTCGTATCTTCGCTGTGTTTTCGATTCAGAAAAAAAATCATTATTGTAAATTAAAAAAATATATATACGGTTGAGCAACATGTTCGGTACTTTGAGACTCGTTGTGATTTCTCCGAGAAATTCTTTATGTACATCCAGGTCGTATGTGGCTCGTTCTAGCGATACCGATTTTCTTATTTCGAATTTAAATCTTGAATGAAGTACAAAGATTCGTATCTGCGCTGTATCTGCGTTTAGGAAAAAAAATGTCATTGTTTTCTAGAAAATAGTAAAGTTAATCTAAGAAAAAAATGTTTTGTTTTATTGCGAAACGAAAGATATTATTTGTATTGTTCGTCACTAAACGCGTGTAAAAAAGTCTTATTTACATGTTGCACGCGCACAACTCGGGGTGTCTGTTCACGATATCCATCTAAGATAATCTGTCTAACTCTTAAAAAAAATGTTTATCATACTTCTTCATAATTCATAATTTATCATATTTTTATTGCTCAACGCATCCGTTAATTTGAGACTGCCAGATCGACAGTCGCTCGCAACTATTTCTACAGAAGATTCTTCAGGAGACTAAACTTTTGATTTTTCTAAAAAAAATAGTAAAGGGAATAATTGAAGAAAAAATGTTCTATTTTATTAGGAAACGAAATATATTTTATGTATTGTTCTTCACTAAACACGCGTGAGAAACTCTTTTATTTACATGTTACACGCGCACAACTTGGTGTGTCCGTTGGTGATATACATCTAAGATAATCTGTCTAACTCTGTTTGTTTTATTTTTTTTTACCGTACTTTTTAATAATTCATAATTTATTATAATTTCATTGACCAACGTATCCGTTACTTTGAGACTTTGTCGCGATTTTTTACGCATATCCAGGTCAACCGGCGTCTTCTAGCGATACCGAATTTGTTATTCGATTACTATTTTTTTTAATCATACGATCGATCATCGTGCGCGTCACTTTGAGGCTCTGGCCGATCGACAGTCGCTTGAAATTACTTCTCCGAGAGATTCTTTAGCGTACATCCAGGTCACGGCCTATTCTAGCGACGCCGATTTTTTTACAGAATTTTTTTTATTGTCGTCGAAGCATAAATTTCGTTGCTCCGCAATTACGCCGACTTTCGACCTGGATAATCGTCATGTAAAAAAAAAAAAAAAACCGAACGACATACGTTACGTATTAATATAATTCGATAATACTATATAATATGATCGACATCATGTAATAAAACAAGAAAAAAAGAAAAGAATTTATCCATAACGTATTCCTAAACTTCCGGTAATTTGTAAATCGCGTAAAACAAAACAAAAAAGTAATAAAAAAAAACGCTTATTGATTCGACACGTGCGATAAACGAGTCACAAACGAGTCACTGGCGCGTTCGCTTCGAAGGAGCCAATTTACGTGCTCGTCCAGGTAAATCGAAACCTAACTTTGGTCTCGTTCGAGTCTTACACCTAATTAACGATCATCGGAACAGTGGATAAATTCCGTCGCGATGGTTATACACGCAGTACAATTTGTTCGGGTGTTGCAATTTTGATCCCTACCCCTTTGGTCGGTAACAATTTTGTAAACTTTCAACCCCCCTCACAGAGTCACTCAATCAAAAGGGCTTTCTCCGATAAAACCACGAAGAAAAAAAAAAAAAAAAAAAAACATACAATGATCACAGATGAACCGATCAACGAGCTCGCATTGTCAGAAGTATTTTGATCGATCATGTTTTTTTATATATTTTTTTTAACCATCCAAGGGAAACCGAGGAATGGAACGAAAAAAAAGGCGCGCAATGTGATTGGGCGAGAAAAAAAAAGACATTGAGCGATACGCAAAAATTCGAGCGTCGTGCGCGAATGAAATTAATCTCTTGAGATACGATCAATGTCGCTTCGACGAAGTTTTTTTTATCGACTGCAACCGGATTAAGACAATTCGTAGCAGTTAGTGCTCGGATAATTTCGAGGACGCGAATAATAGCCGAGGTAATTCTCGACTCGAAGGGGCGAACTTGTAACGACGGAGAGCTGAGCTCGGTGTTACGTGCGATCGGGTTGTCAGGTATTTCGAAGGAGGTAGCGGTTCGTTGTCGAAGGTAGCAAAAAGTTATCTAAATCCTACGTCCAAAAGTTAACTTTAGGTTAGTTGGTAACTTGCGGATACCGTCCAGAAGGACGTATGAAACCCATTCACTGAAAAGAAATTCTATTCCGGGCTGCCAAAGAAAAATTTGATAATTTAATTCTACTATCAATTCTTACAATTCCATATGATATTAAAACAATGAGGTGAGTATTGTCAAAGTAGAATTGAGAGCAGAATTTAAAGTGGAATTGAAAGTAGAATAGAAAGTACAATAGAAAGTAGAATAGAAAGTAGAATTGAATGTAGAATTGAATGTAGAATTGAATGTGGAATTGAAAGTAGAATTGAAATAACAATCTTTCACAGCCCGCAAGCGAATTTTACTCGAATCATTGAAATTTTTGTTTCAGTGTTGAAATCACTTTTTGATAACTAATTTTTTTTGTGCTGCTTGGCAGCTAGCAAAAAGTCATCAGGTATGAAAAAGTGGGTTGCATATTTTCTACCGGATGGAAACTATAAGCCAGAGCTGAGCAAATGCCCTACGTACTTGAAGTGCGTATTAAAGTATCAAGTACTCGAAGTACTGAGCGCTAGGTAGTTCTTGAGTACTGACGTATTGAGTACTGGCAGAACTAGATTCTTGAAGTTTTGAATAGTGGGTACTGACTCAGTACTTGATGCTTCAATACGTATACAAGTACTTAATGCATTTTGATCCAAAAGTTAACTTTTTGGATTAGCGGTGACTTTCGCATACCGGCCGGCCGGACATATGAAACCCATTGAGATAATTTTTTTTTACAAATTTTTTTTTGTGCTTTCACATTTCTCGGGCACTCTCGTCGCAGGACTGCTCCACGGCTGGCTGTCCTTCGACGTCGAGGGGCAGGGATCTATCACCGTTAACAGCCGCGAATTTCTGCCGTCCGCCGTTTCGTTATCCTCCGAAATTCGATCGTCAATCCGAGCGGACACTCCTCCGTATTCGCGTCATCCGCAGGCGTCTTTTTTCTCTTGTGCTTCACTTCGGGCTTGTACATGCCGGAAGGATTGTCGTCGTCCGACTCAGAATCTGGCTCTATGCCCTGCGATCTTTTCTCCTCTCTGATACGCTGTTTCTTGTCCTTCTCGAAGAACATGTACGTGCCAACGACATCCTGATACGTTCCTCGTAGTACTGAAAAAAAAGAAAAAACGATCAGTGATCAATTCCCGTTTGCAGAAATGTAATAAGTTTATGGTAATCCGGGTACATTCTTGAATGCAAATCTGCACAGCTCTGTGTTCTTTTACTTGTGTCTGTCCACCGCTGATGGATTTTTAAAAATTATCAATGATACGTACTATTGTGATTATGTTTAAAATTGCCAACGATACATCCGATTCTTTCCGAAGGATTCATTTCGTCGGTCTTGATAATTGTGTAAAAAACTAAAATCCTGAACTGAGAGCAGGCTGGAATATAAGAACGCTTGTTTCAGCTGTGTGTATATGTGGATTAGCCGAACTGAGCAGAACTGCAATCAACAACGCACCCACCTTCTCGTTTGTACCTTGCCGTTGACTTGCATTATCGAATGCTCCTTGTCCAGGCCGATCATGTCCAGAGTCAGTTTCTGATTGCCGAACGTGTTGCTCGTGACGGAACCGTCGAATTCCACGTACACGAGTATCTCCTCCTCGTTGTCGGATAGCTCGTCCTCCTCATCGAACATCTTACGAATCTCAAAGTTCGAGCTCGACCAAAGAGTCTCGTCTTGCCAGCTCTCGCACATGGACTGAGCTTGTCCGTTTGAATTGCGAGCGTGTCGCACTTCCTGCTCTGGCGGGGTTCATGCGATCGATGTATTACACCAATACACCGAGACGAATTCTCCAGTATATGAATCCTGAAAAGAGAAAAAGTTTGTAAAAAAAAAAATTATAGATGAAACGTACAAATTCCTTTGTAAATAAATGTAAATATAATGTAAATAAATGTAAATATAATTACCCATTGATTGAGGCTCTGCTTGGATCGTAGCCGTAGACATCAATTTGAGATTAGGGCGAAAATCTCAGCATCGATCGAACGATGCTTATTGACAGTGGGCGCGTTGGAAAGCTTGGGTCCGAATTGTATGATAAAAGTTACATTATCATTTCAATCCGATCCTTCGTTTTCAAGATATATCGAAATCGCGATGCGGAAAAATTTCGCGTTATCTCCTCACACCCGTATTTCACGTTCACTGCACTATATCTCGCGAACCGCTGGACGATTATGATCGTAATTAGGCCCATTAGAAAGATTGGGTCCGAATTATATAATAAAAGTGTCCTTGAAAATTCGATCTGATGCTTCGTTGCCGAGATCGAGTCGACCGAAAATTATCGCGTTAACTCACGCACAATCGAAAATTTTTGGATCGATTGCTGATTGCGATTATCGTACACAAGAATCCACCGAACGAATGTGTTCGGAATTAAGTGAACTGGAAAGTTTGGATAGACATTCTATAGTAAAATTTTAATATCATTTCGATCCGATGATTTATTTAAGAGGTAACGTAGTGCAAAAATATACTTCCGGCATTTTGGAGTATAACTACTTGGTAGCGTCCTTCGCTCGCTTAAATTTTTTTTTTTAAGTACTTGGCGTCGAGACGCTACCGCGTCTCTTGATAACGCAACAGCTGACGGCCGCTATTCCAAAAGATATTCGCGCGCGCCGTACGAAAAGGTGTAATTGCGAAGCCGCCCTGCGAGGCGCCAGTTACCGGTACGCTGGGTTATGGGAATTAGACTAGGAGCAAGGGAGGGGGTTGTCGCGATCCCGATCGATGAGCGACAACCGTTTTTCGGGGATTCTCTCGCGAGCGGTGTAGCGTGACGGGTTGGACGGCTCACTTTCGGACTACCGCCTTGGAATTTTACGCACCCGAGCAACCAAGGAATTTTCGAGCTTCCTTCTCGTCCTTGGATTTTAGTTCTCGATACCGGTAAGCCTTTCGCAACCGATTGTATTTTAATAGTTAGACGTTCAGTATCGCAGTAGTTGTGCCTTTTTCATTCGTTATTGTGGTTGCCGTAATTTACGCAAGACTTGGTCGCGGCGTCGGGCACCGTCTCAGGCTTTTCAGTTAGTCGTACGCGTTGGATTAAAATCGCGTCGGGAAAGTATTAGACGGGCTCGCGTCGCCTGTGCGTAGTTTCTCTGCGGAATCGGCCGGGAATCGCGAAGGTTTCCATTGTGTGTGATTGCGTATTTGTTAACGGCAAGACGTGCGGGTCTCCGCGCTGTTCTTTCGCGATTGGTAAAATTCGAGGCTTCGGTCGGCGGCGGCAGCTGTTCGACGGGCAAACGGCGAAAGAAAAGCGAGAACGGCGAGAGTCCGTATCGCCCCGGCTTCCCCGGGTACGCCACGTATTTTCCAGTGCAATTTTGCCTGCACTTATTACCGGTAACTAAAGAAATGCTGTATTATTTCGTGTGTTTCTCGCGTAGGTAGATCCTCACGTCGTCGCGCGTTCGGGTTTTCGTCGGCGAGCAAGGGTCCTTCTGACCTTGTCGTGCGACCGCGGAGACATATCGCCGATCGTCGTTTTCCGTCTTCTCTGGTTATCGCGTAGTATTTGGGAGTGTGTGTGTGTGAGTAGTCCGAAATTTAGTAGGGACTCAGGGACATCGCGTTATTTATTGTATTTCTCGCCATCCTCGTATTTCGCGTCATTATCTTATATTTTGGAATTTATTGGCATTAGGCCATCCCTCTCGTCGGTGAACTGAGTAGCCGTCGGAAGTGTAGCAGGGAAAAATTGTACCGGGTAGCCTTTAAGGATTTTTGATGGAAAAGAGAGCGAGAGACTTTAATTTATTTCATTCACACTGTTTTTGCTTGAATTAGATATCTGTCCAATGAAAGATTATTTTCGTCTGTCCCAAGGTGTGTTGAGATAATCAATTTCGTTTTTTACTCAGCTCGAATTCACCGGACCGCCCCTCTACCATTCCCCCATGACTGCTTGCTAGCCGGGCACGGCCTTAACCTTCTGTTAACATCTTTCCCGATCGGGTCGCACACCGTGTGCGAATGGCGCCCATTGTTAATAAAAAATAAATCGATCGAGGGTTTTGGTTTTGTGGTTAATTACCGGTAGTGGAGGTTTTAGAAATTTTGCCCTCCACCCGGAAACTTCTCTCACAATATATAGACGTACATAGGGTAACCAGCAGTAAACTTTGCATTGGACTCCCCCCCCCCTCCATTCTTTCCTAATATTGTATATGGCCCTGCCCGCTACAATAAAGAACATACATACATACATACATACATACATACATACATACACTGAAGAAATATCATGGTACTGCATATATTGTTCGATGACTTCGCAAATGTAGGTTTTTTTAGCAAACAAAGAACAATGAAATAGTTGTGTCATTGAAATTTATATGTCCAGTAGCCTCTCGCTAAGTGCGCGCCTACGGGGCGGTAGGGGAGGTAACGCGCACTTACTGAGTTACCACCACTCCGTCAAGGCGGTGGGACTCGGCCGGACTCGGCCGCGCTCGGCAACGCTCGGCAGAGATCGTGCGACAAAGATAGCGCGCGGTGCTTAAGGATGCATCACACATTCTCAATCAAAAATTTATTACGATAAGAATTTGAGTACTTCGCGACATGCCGACAATCTGAAAAAAATCCGTCGTATTAATTATGTCAAGACCGTTAATTTTGCATGATAATAATGCCAAAAAGTTATTAACATATGATTTGTAACGGGACAGACCCCACCCCTGGCAGAGTCTGCAGTTACTTCAGAAGCATGAAAATAATAAAATTGCGCCGTGCTCTTCAACCGCACGGCGACTTGTAGGAAATGGTTCATTATCGGGAGTGGGATAGGAACCTCGAGAAGAGGACAGGTACAGCCTTTATGGCCATCCCGGGGCAGTCTCGCTTGCGAGAAGCGGACGCCAGTCGGCCATCTGGCGGCAAAGTGCCAGACTCTGCCAGGGGTGGGGTCTGTCCCGTTACATAGCCCCCCCAAAGAGTGTGATCTCGAAACGCCTTCTAAAGCGTTTCTCGAAGAGCACGCTTTGTAATAGTATGGAGCGGGGGGGAAAGCCACACCAGTATCGCCGGTCCCTGTTGAGGCGCCATTGGGGGGGGGGGGGGGCTATGTAACGTTCCTTGTTTTTTCGACCGTCGCGATGTATTCTCGACGGAGTAAAGTGTGTGAATTTCTAATCGAATTTTTCCTCGTTCAATGGATGAGTCGGATTCGTGTACTGGACGGGACAGTGTAGGTTAGGGAAAATAACGAGTTCTTTAGATGTTTTGGAAATGGCCTCAGTCAAGCTACTTTATATCACTCATGTTCCGAAACGAATTAAGTGAATAGACCCTTCATCACAGGCCAAGGATAAGGGTCTTGCTCTCTCAGTGGTGAGGATATGGGAGCCTGCCTAGCTTACAAGGAACTGAGGAGACGTTTCGCGCCGCTCGCCTCAATCCTCTCGTCTACACAGGCTTCAGTCGCCTTCCTTTTTAAACGGTCTGAAGGACCGGGATGAAAGTATTATTTCTGATTTTTTTTCTTTTAAGAAGACAAAATTGACGTTAAATTCGTACAGCGCGCTCGATGCTCGTTGTGGGGAGCTCTACACTCAACTCGCAAAACTTGTTGTTGACCTCCGTTAAGGTTTTATATGTTTCTTTTAATTTCTTTTAATTTAGTAAGTTGATTTATCCGGTAGATCTTTATGCCTGATTAATTTATCGCTTATGACACCCTGTTCCCTGAGCTGGGGGGGACGGAGCGGCGCACCCGGTGTAAGCGCAGGATTCCCGGCTGGCACCGTGTAGGTCCCTGGGATCGAAAGATCTCCACGATTCCCCCTCGGTCACCTTACGTGGAATCCGGCACTCCCACACGCACTTACGTACGAGTGTCAAACCCGATGCAGCGTTCCGTAGAAGCGTACTGACTCAAGTTGCAATTAACCTGAGACAGTGCTCGCGGATACTTCTTTAATATTCTCCACCTCAGGGCGCAATTGCCCAAAGATAAAAGAATAATTAAAGGGCCCTAATTAGATGTTCTTCCTTCTCTCGTCACCCTCTATACTAACAGTACCGGTGTACTGGGTTCTAGCGCAAATAACGACGTGTGATCGGTCTTTGCGTAATGGTAAAAATGCCCTGAGTCGCTCGCGCATCCCGCTTATAAAGCAGTTGAGACGTTCGAGGAGAAGGGTGGAAAAATTGGGTGGTGGGAATAATGTCACGTGATGTCACGTGGGGTCTTACATAAGGTGATCAAGGTGGGAAGAGAAAATCATCAAGTAGGGATGAAATCACTCGATGTCACCTGACTCGTTATGTAACGGACCTTCGGGTGGAGGAAAAAGACTCCAGAGTAGGGATGAAGTCACGCGATGCCCAGCGCATCGGGGATTGGTCGAATTTTATCTTCTTCGTTAATTGTAGTTGTTGCATTATTTCAGCAACATTAGTGAACTGAGAATGATCTCCTTGATGCATTTATGGTGTTTTATTTTCGTTTTATTTATTTCGAGTGATGGCTGGTCTTGAGTGGCGGTTCAAACATGCCAAGCCAGCCTGTCCAGAATCAGATAGGTGTCGATTTATTTCTTACTTAATGATTTTTTTTTCACAATACATTTTTCCGACAGTAAACACCGTCGTGCGTGCCAGAGTACCACGGACGGCGTCTGATATTACCGTTATCATTGTTTTATAGTCGTGAGGGATAAGGGATTCCTTAGATAAGTCCCAGGTTATCTTTTTAGCGATCTATTATCTTGTGAAGTTTTAAAATAGAGATCGGGAGGGTCTCGATTTTACCTACGCCGGTAGTTACCCGTGCGTATGGCCCGGTGTGCCGCGCTGGTCAGGTAGCGCTCAGTCCGCTCTGTGCTGCCACGCGGAGAGAGACTGTGGCACCTCCCGCTACGTTATCGATCTCCGCGCAGTGGATCTCTCCCGCAGTTACCCGTGAGCGGGTATACGCGCTTGATGCGTGGGAGGAGCCTGGATGCGGCCGCCGTCCCGTTACATCGCTCCGCCAGCTTAAAACGGACCACTGAGCATTTTTATCCAGAGTATTCGATGAATAGTGGGATTGTTTTGAGCTTCTCCAAAAACATATTTTTGCCTTCTATTTTTTTATTGCGGCCATCTGGCGGCAAAGTTCGGTACTGGACTTTATGGCCATCCCGGGGCAGTCTCGCTTGCGAGAAGCGGACGCCAGCCGGCCATCTGGCGGCAAAGTGCCAGACTCTGCCAGGGGTGGGGTCTGTCCCGTTACAGATTAGAAAAATAAATTGTTTAAAAAAAGAAGACAACTTTTTATTTCATTATTTTAAGTAAAACCTTTTATTTTTTAGAACTCATATGATTTTTTTCAGCTCTCTATCATTGTAACATTTTTTTTTCGAAAATTTGAAAAATCGATACGGTTGCGGCACGAATTTCGGAAATGTTTCAGTACCACGCTTCTATAGTACACACAAACGTTCCGTAGTTATGGCCTTAACCAAATTTCAAGAACGGAAATTTCAAAAATGATTGAAAATTCTGAAAAAATTCATGTGGCTTCTAGAAAACTAATGAATTAATTTGAAAATTGAAAAAAGGTTTACCGAATATTTCTTAAACAATTTTGCTTGCTAATAGAGGAAGCATTGTGATGGTGATAAAATTTTTTTTCGAGATTTTAATGAAAACGTGTTCAGAATGTTACAAAACATCGAAAAATCATATTTAGATAAAATGTCCGGAAGTGTGTGTGTGTGTGTGTGCGTGCGTGCGTGCGTGCGTGCGTGCGTGCGTGCGTGCGTGCGTGCGTGCGTGCGTGCGTGCGTGCGTGCGTGCGTGCGTGCATGCGTGCGTGCGTGCGTGCGTGCGTGCGTGTGTGTGTGTATGTGTGTGAATCGGACGTGAAAATTTCAAAACGCTATAACTCGAGAACGCGTTCACCGATCAAGCTGAAATTTAGCACACATCATGTGTGATCAATAGTCAACATTTGGTCGAAATTTCGTCAAAAAATGTTCAGTTTTTTTTTGTACGCCATTTCTTATTTCGTCAAAAATGTCGGTTCGCGCTCTAGCACTCACAATTTTTTAGCTATCGGGCTAAAAACGCGTATACAGATAGAATATGATCACCCGATGATCCCATTTAAATTTCAGGAAAATCGATCGAACCGTTTGAATTTTATGTCATTTGGAATTTTTTGAATTTGTAACGGCCGCAGCCTAACATTTCATTATTTTTACTTCGAATGTTTATTCGAGCGTATCGATACGGAGTTTCCGTTCGATACGCTCTTCAAAGAAGCCCTTATGGCTACCGTGCATCCGGACCGCCGCGAGCGGCCACTTATCTATTAGACTAAACACTCCGTGACTCTTTATTCCATTGTCAAGCGAGCGCGAAGCCCTCAGCTTCACGCCCGCTTCACGGCAGTTCAGCTCCGACCGACGATCAGTGCGGTACACTCTTTACACCTCCGAATTATACCTCTAAATATACTCTACGAAACTCTCCGACTATTAAACCAGTATTTTTCATATCATTTTCATTCATTCATTTATTCAACACGTGCCTGACCGAGCGACCATCTGTCACATTGGTGTCAGAAGTGACGAAACATCCAAACACGCCTGCATTAAAAAAAAAAAAAAAAAAAAAAATTTATAAAAAAAAACAATTTTTCGCGACACTTGTGTTCGAGCCGCAGCTCACACAAACCCGGAACCGACGATCGTGCTCGAGCCGCGCTCGCACCAAAAAACCAAAAGTGAAAAAAAACATAAACAGTGAACCAGGAAAAAAACACACAACAGTGACATACAGTGAACAAAGTGAAAAAAAAAACAACACAGTGAATAAAAAAAAAAAACCCCAACAGTGAAAAGACACTACAAACAGTGAAAAAAAAAACACAAAACGAAAAAGTGGAAAAAATAAAACAATAGTGTAAAAAAAAAATACAGTGTCAAGACACTTTATAAATAACCTAGACATTAAATATATACATTTAAAAGACATTTATTAAATAAAAACTTAATAATAATAATAACAAAAAAAAACGGTGCAAAAAAAAAGAGGAGACACAGTTAACAAACAAAAAAAAACAAAGAGCTTGTGAGTATCAAGTGAGAGTGCACGGAGCGTGCGGAGCGAACGAGCGGGCGGCATCGGGGTTACCGACCGCCGAAAGTTCTCGCGCAACGCAGCGGCCGACGTTATCACCAGCGAGCCGTCATCGACCGCGGCATCGATCCGCCACGGCCGTGATCCGCCGCACCGACGCGACCCTGCCCACCACTGACGCACCATCCGCCACCAAAAAAAAATTCCAAAGAAAATAGAAGGAAGGAAGGAAGGACGTCAGAATACTGTTAAATAGAAGGAAGGAAGGACGAAACAGGAAATAATAATAAAGAAAAAGGAAAGGAAAAACCATGCAACTATTATTTGCAATCATCGTGGTAATGTGAGTACCAACTTATATATATATACATATTTTGTTCTGTTTAAAAAAAAAAAAAAGCGTAGCAGTATTATTTTTTCTCAAAAAGGAAAACAATATATATACGTAATACTTCTTCTCAAGAAAGAGAATTAGTATCCCGCGGGAACCGAGCGCCGACAGCTGACGCGACGCCTGTCAGTGGCGTACGACCGTCGAGAACATGTGATATACACACATAAAAAAAAATAATAACAATTTTCCTATTCCCTCCTTAATAATTATTTAAAAAAACACACATATATTAATATAATAAATAAATAAAAAACAATAACGCGCCTCATATCAGACGGCAGCGAATATACATATGCAAAAATAAATAACTCCTTTTTATATAAATAAAATAAATAATTTTTTCTTTTTTTTACTTTCAAATTTTCTTTATTTTCTCTCCTTTACAGTTATATAACAAAATTTTTACATGCAAATAATAATAAATTAATTAAATTCATCTTTTTTGTAAAAAAAAAATATATAATAATAATACAACTCGAACGAACAAAAAAAAACTAGAAACAAATAAACAATTAACTTCTTCAGTCCATTCTTTTCTATTAATTCAAACAAAATAAAATACGTATACAAAAAAAGAGCAACAAAATCCAGTATAGAAAATATCATTTCATGTTTTTCTCGCGATTTTTCAAAAAAAAAAACATTGATAACATTTAGCTGTTATTAATTAAAAAAAAAGGGAAAAAAGAGAAAAAACAACTATTGATAATAATTCAATCATTTTTAAATATATATAAATAATAATAATAAGGAAAAAACAAATGAAGGACATTTCTTCTTTCCTCACTTCTACTCGATTAAAATAAGTCCGCCGAAACGGCCTCGGCGCACACGAACAAGTAGTGCGAATAGTTTTTTCCGCTCAGCATTGTCTGAGGGATCAAAGGTAAGAATGGTCAATGAAGACAATAATCACCCCGTACCCAACACAATGAAGCTTCGCGACGTTCAAAATCTCGTACCACACTTCAATGGCAGAAATATGCCACTTAACAATTACATATGCGCATGCAATAATGCTGCAAAACTCGTTGCGGAAAACGATCGATCCCAATTCCTGACGATAGTACAACTTAAACTGTCGGGAGTTGCAGCCGATATCACCGAATCAAAAACATACGACACATTAGATTCACTCTTGAGGGATCTCAAGAGCGCTTTCGACAAACCAGTTGAGCTATCGGACCTCGAAACCGAATTAAAATCAAACACACAAAATTACAGCGAATCTGTTCTCGTATACGCAACGCGTACGCGAAAAATCGCGAATCGAATCGAGAATAGGTTAAAAGAAGTCTACCGCGCTGAAGCCCAACAGGCCTATTTAAACGGACGAATAAACGAGGCAAGACAAACAGTTATAAGAACTTTTATTCGCGGATTAGCCGACCAAATAGGAAATATGATTATGTCAAAAAATTTTGCAACCCTCGAAGATGCCATTGACGAGGCATTAAGTATAGAAAATGAACTCATTCGCAGACAAGCAATGCACCAAACATCAAAACTCGACAAATCGGAAACCCGAGATAAAAGTCCAGAAAAAGCAAAGGTTCGATTTACTCAGACTGCCAACAACAGTGGACTTAAATTTTGCGAAGTTCATCGCGAAAATCCCACACACTCGACTTCCGAATGCTATTCCGTACAGCGTCTACGCGAAAACACAAATACACGCGCCAACAGTCGTAATTACCAAAACATCTCACGCGGTAATTATCGTAATAATTATCGCGACAACTCGCGCGATAATTACCAAAACAACTCGCGTGGTAATTATCAAAACAACTCACGTGGTAATTATCGAAACAACTCACGCGGTAATTATCGAAATAACTCGAACGACAATCGTCGAAACAACTATCGCGACAACTCTCGCGACAACTACCGCAACAACTCTCGCGACAATTCTCGCGACAACTACCGCAACAACTCTCGCGACAACTCTCGCGACAACTCTCGCGACAACTATCGCAACAACTTTCGCGACAACTCTCGCGACAACTATCGCAACAACGATCGCGATAATTACCAAAATAACTCGCGCGACAGTTATAATCCACGCGCCAATCAAAACAACTCGCGACGAGACGATTCACGAGATCGCAATTATCGAAACGATCAAAACAGTCGAGATAATTCACGCGATCGTGACAATTCACGCGAAAGACAAAGCGGTAGTAACACCCGAAACTCACGAAAATCCGATTACCAATCGAGCCTCGACGCAGCGCAAATCGAACAAATTTTCGAGCGCGTGCTCCAAAAAAACGAGCGACCCGCCTCTCGCAACAGCGCGACGGGAGGCAGGACACCGGAGCGCTCGTCCAACCCGAACTAAGAGAAGACGCAAAAGTTGCGCACACCAAGACCGACCTCCTAAAACACGTAGGATCGGCATACGTAAAAAAAATAGACGGGAGTGTAACAATTAGAAAAGCTAGAATAAAATTAGGATCGACTAATAGACATAAGCCACCAATCGTAACCCTAGAGTCACAAGACCTACATTCGAACCAAGCTGTATTTCTTGCTGACACTGGAGCAGAGATAAATCTCATAAAAGATTCCTTTGTCGCCCGAAGTACGGAGATAGACCCGCCGCTCATATACGAGCTTAGCGGTATCACCGACGGGACAGCAAAAACAATTGGTAGATGTTACATCCAAATCAAGGAATTTAACATCGAATTCCACGTAATCGACGATTTATTCCCGATTATGCAAGACGCTATACTCGGTGACGTCTTCTTTAGAGGGACGCCAGCCGATATAATCTACACCGAAGCGTGCATCAAATTTGCTGGTCATACAGTCCCGTTCGAAACGTTCGAGCGAGTGACGATACCAGGCAGATCGAAACTCATCGTACCCATCAGACTGAAACCGACCGATCTCGAGGAAGGATACATCCCGAGAATCGACGCAGGCCCACGTCTCTATATGGTGTAACCGTATTTTGCCCGTTCCTTCAAATCCCAATCGAGACGGCTACAAAACCCGTCTCACTCGGCCTTAAGGGCGCCAGCCGCGAGAGCGAGAGCTCTCGAGACAAAATTTTAATTTTAAGGTCCGAACGAGAGACGAGAGCGACCCGGCGTCGCTCAGCCTTGGGAAATTGGTAGAGGGGGTGGTTCCGTCACCTCCGCGAGGAGGAAACAGAGATCGAGACGAAATAATGGGAACCAAAAGATATTTTATTTTAATGCATATCGGGAGCGTGGTCGAGAAGCGACTAGCGTGCACGCTCGTTCCCTCAATTACCCAAAAAGTTTAACAACAAAACGATAGCAATAATTCACAACAATATTAGGTAACGGAACATCGGTAACGGATAATCGGCGACGACGGATGTTCGATAGCTCATACGCCAAGCGTGGATCGCAGCCACGGTACCATGCACAACGAAACTTTTACTCCACCCGATCGCAGCGGGGATACGACGTGACCAAAACTCTAACTTCGCCCGATCGCAGCGGGAATACGCGGAATCTTACGAAAATCGGTAAAATGAAATATATAACCAGAAATCAGAAAAGCTGAGTTATTAATTAATACCAAGAAAATGTATATACCCGGAAACTAAATTATGGACTCGCACGTGGCGCAAAAGACTATGGAATTAAATGAAGCTAATTAAATAAGAACCTTCCAGGCAAGTTAGATACAGAAATAGAAAAGTTACAAATGTGAATTTACTAATTTTCCCCGAGAACAAAATCAGCAGGCCACGCGCGAAAACGTACCGTTCCCACGATAACGCGTCGAGCTTGCCCTATTCAATCTCTAGTCTCAAACCGAACACGTACGACGGTCTCACCGGATTATGTTGCAGTTGCGGGAGCCTCTCGAGTGATTCTCGGCCAGAAGTCCCGCGTCGCGATTGATGAGATGTCGGTATTCTCGTGGAACGTTTTGCACGGATCGGCAACGGTCACCGCGTCCTTCCTTCTCGGGAGCCTACGCTTGAGTCCCCGAGAGAAGTAACGCTCTCGCGATCGCAGGTCCTTTTTCCCCCCACCCTATGCCTGTCGTCGTTTCGCCCTCTGCTCTATTTGTCCGAGTTCCCCGAATTACGGAGATCTCGCGCGGTTCTTTGAATTTCCTCGCGTTCGTGATATCGTGAACGCGAGGTGTTGAGTACGCTCGTGGTGGGAGGTGAATCCACGGGCGTCGTTGTGCGTAGACACGGGAACTTCGGTAAGACGAGCGAGGTGATGGCATAGCGACGAGCCGGACGCTGTAGATCTCGGTAGCTGGTGGCTCGTCGTGTCAAGGCGGCTTTGGAGGGTGGAGGGCCCGTTGTCGGTAACGTCGCGCGCTACCTCGGTAGCGACGCGGCTGAACGGCGGGCGACGTGTCGAGGTGCTGGCCAGGTGTGACTATGACGAGGTCGGTAGCCAGGCTCCAGCCTGCTGACTGTGGCTAGGAGGCGTCGACGTGTCCTGGCAGTGATTACGATCGCCGTACGCTCAAGAGGAGTATCGAAAAAGAAAGTAACAATAAAGATTAGTCGTGGGAACAGTTAGCTCGCGTTTGACCGTGTCTGATTGCCTGGAAGGGACTCTTCCCGGGACGAAGGACGCCGTGCTTCGTGCCGATACGTGCGAGAGCAAGACATCGGGCTCTCTTTGTAACGGGAGCAAAAAAACCCCGTTACAATGGGTAACGCTTTAGTAAAAAACAACAACGGAATTGCGTACCTTTGCGCAATTAACGCGCAAAATAGCGAGATAAACCTGATAGTCCCGACGGTAGAATTAATACCAGTCGAGATTATCAGCGAAAAACCAATCGACAACTTCACACCGAGCGACCTTCACGGTTTCTCAAAAATGGACCGTGCAGAAGTACGCTCGGTACAACTCGACAAACAGAGTAGGCTTGAAGCTCTTCAAGCTCTTCCGCAACTAGATCACCTCAGCGAAACAGAGCGAGATCACGTTCTCCAATTGGTCTCAAAATACCAACACCTGTTCTGCCTACCCGGAGATCGATTGGGTTACACAACACTGGCAAAACACGAAATTCCTACAACAGATGACAGACCAATTAACACTAAACAATACAGATTTCCACAAGTACACAAGAGAGAAATACAAAACCAGGTTAACGACATGTTAAACAAGGGGATAATAAAACCATCTCTCTCCCCTTACAACTCTCCAGTTTGGGTCGTTCCCAAAAAGCCAGACGCGAAAGGCAACAAAAAATGGAAAACCGTGATAGACTTTCGGAAACTTAACGAAAAAACTACGCCAGACGCGTACCCACTCCCAAACATCAGGGACATATTAGATCAACTGGGAAACGCCCGGTATTTCTCAACATTCGACCTAGCGTCCGGTTTTTATCAAATAGAAATGCATCCAGCAGACAGACACAAAACAGCTTTTTCGACCCCGAATGGACATTACGAATATCACCGAATGCCATTCGGACTTAAAAACGCGCCAGCAACCTTTCAAAGGTTGATGGACGTCGTGCTATCCGGTCTTCAAGGCACAGACCTATTCGTCTACCTGGACGATATTGTAATATACGCAAGAGACATCACCGAACACGAAAACAAATTTAAGAGTTTAGCGAAAAGACTGACTTCGGCAGGATTAACGCTACAAACCGAAAAATGCCACTTCCTAAACCGAGAAGTGACATACCTAGGGCACATAATTTCAGCCGAGGGCGTCAGACCGAACGCCAGCAACATCTTCGCCGTTAAAAACTTCCCAACACCAAAAGACAAAAAAGGAATTAAACAATTCGTAGCACTTGCAGGCTACTATCGACGCTTCATCCGCGACTTCGCAAAAATCGCGATTCCTTTAACGCAACAACTAAAAAAATCAGAGAAATTCGAATGGACGGACGAATGCTAATCAGCGTTCGAGTATCTGAAGGCAAACAAATCAACCACCCAAAAAGACAAAATCAAAACAAAAAACGGAGAGTGTACCCAAAACAAAAGATTTAATAATAGATACCGAAACATCAATCACCGAGTTATCGGAAAACGAAGGAGAATTTATGCAACCAATAAAAAAAATGGTTGAGGAGCTGAGCTCAAAGAAAAATACGGAGCCACAATGGCGACTCTCCAAAAAACGTCCAACCGACACAACGGATGACGAGGAGGATAAACGACAACCACGCAGACAACATAGGAAACGAGATGATACTGAAACGAAATATAAGTAGACAGACATAGACGATAGTACAACGGCAGAAGAGCAGGAAAACAAGAGCCCAACGAGGCCACAAAAAACAAAAAGCCCAACGAGGCAACAAAAAGCAGAGAACCCAACGAGGCCACAAAAAACAAAAAGCCCAACGAGGCCACAAAAAACGAAAAGCCCAATGAGGCAGCAAGAAAACAAGAGCCCAACGAGGCAACAAATCGGAAAAAGCCCAATGAGGCAACAAAAAGCAGAAAGCCCAACGAGGCCAGATAAAATAGAAAGCTTATCGCAGCTAAACAAAAACGAGTTTCGTGAAAAAGTCAGCCCTGACGGGGCAACCGGCTACTTATATGGTGACAAAAAGCGAAAAAACAATGGAACCCAGAACAAAAACGACAACCCTAAGGCACGAAATAGTGAAAACGGAACGAAACACGACACAGAATCCGAGAATGAAAATTCCAACAAAAAAGGATTCAAACCGTTGCTGACGAACATCGGAGAATCGTCCAGTGACGAAAATAGTGGTAAACCACCCGTTCAACCAACTTGCAGATCACCATCCACGGGTATAAAACGAAAAACAAAGAACTCGAAAAACGATGGAACTAGCGTAAAACGGAAAGTACCACCGAACTTCCGATCACCACCAATTTCCAGAAACGCCTCAAAACTCGAAAATTTATCATCACCTTTCAGCTGTGTTGAATATGTAACGAAATCCAAAATGGATGGACCATCACCTGTACATTCCAAAATCAGGTTACCACCAATCAACGCTGAACAAACTGCCGAGAAACACCTTGCACAAACACCAGTGCAACCGAACTTTAGATCACCATCAATTCCCGAAAAAACAAATATTACCGATTTCCGCACTGTAAAATCATCAGTGTCGCCGAACTTCAGGTCACCACCCTACTTCATTGTATCGTAAAAAATTATGTACCAAAAACGAACGATTATGCATCATTGACTTAAACAAACATCTCTATCATCAACGCAAAAAAAAATCATAATATATAAGAAAATATTCATCAACCTTTAAGTTAAGACTAGACTAAATATAGATATAAGGTAAATGGCCTCCAACACGTACAGACAACTAACTAACACTCTTACACACTAGAAGATATTCGGAAAAACCTATTAAAACAGAAATTAAAAACTTGGCGCAAACAAACATCTTTCTCGCAGAGTTAAATAAGGAAAAAAGGGACCTTTTTAAGCCACCAACAAAACTCCCCAAAACTGGAACATCAAAACAAAAATAGAATCAGACCCTTACGGCGACAGTCTACAGTACTTTAATCCACATACACAACAATATACCTCATTTGCACCATACATATTGAGACGGTACCCAAAGTCCGCCCGCCTCCAAAACCTTTTGGAGCGCCGCAAAGAATCGGAGCAGCAACGAGGATCGCGAGAAGCCCGAGCATGTCGGTAAAAAGGAGCGCCCAAGCGAGAGACTGATACCCGGGGAGTCGGCAGCCGGGAGCCGCCAGTCTTACCCCGAGACTCAACGCGCATTTCGGAGTACGCGCCTAGCACGCAGGTGTTGCGTCAGCCGCGCATGATCGCGGGAAACGAGGGAAGAGGAAGGCTGCTGACGTCACATTGACGTCATACGAGACGGAAGGGGACTCGAATTCGTGCCGTGTGCACGCCCGTCGCTCCAGTATAAAAGGCCATCCGAAAGCCAGGAACGACACTCTTGGTCGAATAGCGACTCCGATCACCAGCCAGATTCCTTCCCATCAAGCATCGGCAACTTTCTCTGGGGACAGAGATAACTGCCGCTGTCTTGATTAACCCTTTACCTAAAATACAGCGCCGGCGACTTCTCTCGGGGACGGGAGTAACTGCCGCCGTCTGTTAACCCTTTTCCTCTCAAAATACAGCGTCGGCGACTTCTCTCGGGGACGGGAGTAACGGCTGCCGTCTGTTTCCCTGGCCAATCTTGTTCTTTGTAATTTTTTTGGGATATAGAATTTATATCAGCGCGGATTTAATTATAATAAGATTTTTACCAACGATTTTGATTGTATTCGAATACAACAAAACCATTTCAATTGACATTTAGAATCAATCTCTGTCTTGAATTTTTATATTACAGCGCCTGCCCTCACAAAAATTAAAAAGTGAGCAAAGAACTCACATAGCGACGCTTTTGGAGCAGAGACGTGTAAGACTCCAAAAAGCGATACGTTACAATATATAACATAATATACAATAACTATACACACATATATATATATCAATATAATCATAGGCATAAGCGCGACACGCGTCGCGCAGCGTCGGTAGAGGACAACGGGAAACAAAAGAACCCCATATAACATTTTATTTCATTTTTTCTTATAAAAACAAATTTCAGTTTATTGTTTCTTTTATCATTTTAGTCTTTTTCTTTCTTTTTTCAAAATTTTTTTTATTTTTTAATTTCTCTACGACAATACATATGCAACGCTTTTTTTTACTATAAATATTCGTGTTAATCATTTTACCCATTTCCAGAAACAACTTCCATCTTCTACCAACAAAACCAATCCAATTTAACCAAACCATTCTCACTAACACGAACAACTAAAAGTTTTATCTAGTTACAGATATCAAAAACCACCAGCTATTTTTAAAATAACAGGAGTATACCGCAACAAACATAAAAACCAAGGGATTTCAATCATCCAAACCAACATGGACAACAACTAGGAGTTTTACTTAATCAACAATCAACAATCATCAATCAAATAACAATCAAAACACACATTTAGAAAACATTACACAACTTACACAAATGAAAATATCTTAAAAAACCAAATTACCTTTTTAATTATATCGAGTCACACTTAACAAATCATGTCAAATGTAAAATCCGTAATATCCGATGCGGGGCATCGTTTCCTCCCAGAGGGGGAGTGTAACGGCCGCAGCCTAACATTTCATTATTTTAACTTCGAATATTTATTCGAGCGTATCGATACGGAGTTTCCGTTCGATACGCTCTTCAAAGAAGCCCTTAAGGCTATCGTGCATCCGGACCGCCGCGAGCGACCACTTATCTATTAGACTAAACACTCCGTGACTCTTTACTCCATTGTCCATCGAGCGCGAAGCCCTCAGCTTCACGCCCGCTTCACGGCAGTTCAGCTCCGACCGACGATCAGTGCGGTACACTCTTTACACCTCCGAATTATACCTCTAAATATACTCTACGAAACTCTCCGACTAATAAACCAGTATTTTTCATATCATTTTCATTCATTCATTTATTCAACGCGTGCCTGACCGAGCGACCATCTGTCACAAATTTCATGATATTTTTTTTTTTTAGTCGCATTTTTTTGTGTCAAATATTCATCTACGAGTAAAATAAGTGTTAGATTCGTGATC
The DNA here is from genome assembly GCA_958510785.1 of Exephanes ischioxanthus. Taxonomy (NCBI): domain Eukaryota; kingdom Metazoa; phylum Arthropoda; class Insecta; order Hymenoptera; family Ichneumonidae; genus Exephanes; species Exephanes ischioxanthus. Next base: position 16,187,222 of record OY294016.1, on the reverse strand, counting down.
AGCGTGAAAAAGTACATGGAATTACAGTCCCGGAGCGACAACTAACGAAAAAGTTTCCCAGGCATTTCTATAGCCAAAATTGCAAAAATGAGTGATTTTAGGTATTTGTAAACAACGATTTCTTTGCTTTCCGATGGCATCGCGGAAAAACCCAGGTGTCTATCGTGATCTACAGCAAGACATACACAAAACGATGGATATGACGGGATTAAAAAGCTAGATAAAGAGGTATCACTAAGAATTCTCGAATAAAAATCGAAAGGGCAAAAAAAAAGATTCTGGAGCGCATACTTCCATGTATTTTTCCGTGCCAAACGCAGATTCGACAAAGTGAAACGCGACGATGAAATATTTTTTACGCGCTGAACCTGAATCGGTCAATCGTTTTGCATAAAACTCTAAGACGTTAACGTTGAAAAAAGTTGAAAATTGAAATTTTCATATCGCTTCCTCACAAAGTTGAAAATTGAAATTTTTATATCACTTTCTCATAAAGTTGAAAATTGAAATTTTTATATCGCTTTCTCATCAAAGTTAGAAGTTAAAATGTTCATATCGCTTTCTTATAAGGTTCCTTTATTCGCGAAGCTTCCTCTATGAGGAAGCCAAAAATACAGACAATGATTCCTCATAAAAGAAGCTTCGCGAATAAAGGAACCTTATGAGAAAGCGATATGAAAATTTCAACTTCTAACTTTGATGAGAAAGCGATATAAAAATTTCAATTTTCAACTTTATGAGGAAGCGATATGAAAATTCCAATTTTTTTAAATTTGTTTACGACTGTTTGACATTATTATAATGCAAAATTAATGTTGTTGGCACCTTTAATATAGTTGATTTTTTCTGATTTTTATACCAGTGTTTTATATCAATGTTCAAATTCTTAAGGAATCTCACTTTTGGCTGGAAAGGTACGTGTAAAGCATCCTTAATGGTAAATCAAGACTCTGTCTTTATTGCACACCACTACAATCGATCATTTTGAACTCAGGCCACCGTGGGGAACATTCCAATTCACAATAACGTCATAATAAAACAGACAATATGAGCTTTATTTCAAAACAAGAGTAAACTCTAACTTTACAATTGAAGTTTAAGAGACATTGCTTTTTGTTTGATGCGTCTCAGCACTTGCATCTCCGATTGCGACGAATGCTGATTTTGCTCGAAAAATGTTATCCCCGTTTCCAATCCGTCTGAGGTCTCCTGTGGTGTAACCGAAATATCTTTTGCACAATCATCATTTTCTGTGTCTAAGAAAAAAATAAAACCACACTGTTAACTCTTCTCACGGCCGGAACCCTTGATGGGTCAGAACGTTCAATTTTCAAGTTTTCATATCTCGTACAGTTCGAATCAAAACAATAAGTAAGAAAAAAAAAAATTGAAAAAATCTGTCATCGATCTACCATCGCCGTCATTCGGTTTCGTCACCATCTCGATTAATTCCTCACCTGAGTGAACAGGTTCCACCTCGTTATCTCCAGTAAAAGCACAGCTCTGAGGATCCTCCGGACTTATGTCTTCATGACCATCGATTCGGCGCAAAATATTGAAGAGCTCGTCACTTGCATGTTGTTCCGACGATGACTCCTCTTCGTGATGAGATGGAGACTTCTGGCCACCATTTTTTCCAGCATTTGGACGTCGTAGTTGCGGCTATCGTGTCCCATGCATCACTCAACCAGTAAATAACGTCTTTAACGTTGATGGATTTTAAACGACTCGTAACAGCAGTCCCCTCTTCCTGGCCATTTAAAATCGATGTCAAAAGTAGCAGTCTGTACCGTGACTTTAATTCTCCAGAATCCCTTGGTCCATTGGTTGGATCAGTGACGTCACGTTGGGCGGTAAAAATTTCACCGTGATTTGTCCGATTGTAAGTTGTTCAGCGGCTGGATGTGAGGCTGCGTTATCTAAAAGCAAGACAACTTTCGCAGGCAAACCCTTCCCCTCCAAAAACTTGGTGACACACGGAACAAATTCTTCGGTGAACCAGGTTTGAAAAATCGTTCAGTCCTTCCATGCACTCCGCTGATGTGTATAATACACAGGAAGACGATCTTTTGATAAGTTTTTGAGGCATCGTGGCTTTGCGGATTTTCCGATTACAATCAACGGTAATTTCAGGGTGCCGTCGCCCTTACTGCAAGCCATGACTGTCAATCGGTCCTTGTTTTTTTTTTTTTTTTTTTTTTTGTAGCCAGGGGCGTTGACTTCATTTCTGTCTGCCAGCGTTTTATTTGGCAACATCCGGAAGTTCAAGCCCGTTTTGTCAGCGATGAACACTTGACTTCGCGTCCAACCTTCTGCGAGAAGATCTTCAGAAAATTGTTTCCTAAAAGCGTCAGCTGCGTCTTTATTTGCGGATAGTTGTTCACCACAAACAATCAGCTGACGAATCCCGTAACGATCTTTCCACCGGCTTAACCATCCTTCACTCGCAACGAAATTTTCGTTACCGCCCAACTTTCCATTCAATTGAAGAGCTTTTCCTACAAAAATTATTTTTTTCAATCTCATAGAGCTGTCATTAATTTAACGCCAATAGGGCGTCACATTTACGCTTTTACATAACCGATACGTTCTTATAGTACCAACACTTTATTTTACTTCACGCGGTGCGAAAATTGCAGTTTTGCGCACGCTTTGCGTGCGTAAAACCCCCATTCTCACAGCTTGTGAAATAAAATTCTGTACGATACTCGTGCGAAAAACATTTTCTTAACTCGAGTGATTGCAACACTTGCCTTTGGCTCGTGCTGCAAACCCACACTTGTAAGAAAAAGTTTTTCGCTCTAGTATCGTAATGTACTATTATAAAATTTGGAAATAATTGACTAAGAGACCTTGAAGTGCAGTTTTTCTGATCGTGCGAAAAATAATTCATTAAACATAGTTAATTGGTGTAAGCGTTCTTGGTTGTTGAATAATACTCACTACGTAATTCAATAACTTTATTTAACTCCCTCAACAAATACAGGTCTTTCTGTTCGGGTTGCTGAGGACCAACTAACTGAATTTTGTCGCCCGGTTCTCTTTTATTTATAGATCTTCAAGCATTTGTTTTATTTTACTATCGTTCTACTACATTGGTAAATATTTGTATCATTGTCATACTTAAAGCGAGCAATGCTTTGCGTTCAGCAAAAAGTTGCTCGCGAGGAGTTAGATCCGAGGGGGAGGGGGGTTTATTCCATATCGATATCGATCATACGTATCAATTTTTATTTACAACTTAACTTTCAAAATGGTGCCCGATACCGGAATTCCGTTTCGCCTATTTTCACAAAACCAAGTATAAAGAACCTCGTGCAATCCATTAAAACCCGTTCCTTTACGCTTCGATTTGATACTCTGTTCTCTACACAGTTTTTAAATTTCTTCGCGCTTCTGTTTCCACCTGCGTATAGTGGCAGGATGTATGTTATATTGTTGAGCAACGTTTCGGGAAGACGATCCTTCGTCTAAAAGTTTTAAAATATCAAGTTTCTGTTTCGCGGAATAACTAATGCACTTTCTTTTATTGGATTCAAATTCGTCTTTATTAGTTCCGGACGCCATAACACATTTCTAATTACGAGAGAACAAAAAAACGTCGTAAGCCCGTGAGTTCGGCAGGCACTAATACCAACTCAAATTGCAAAAAAATTAACAGTTGCGATGCTCACGCGCTCAGATGCTTGTTTGGTCAAGTTTAAACGAGATCTAACACAGGATGCGTAGCAAGCGATCTTTCGACTTCCAAAACAAGCAGCTCGACCGAATACATGTAAAATGTTACATTGTTGCAAGAATGTAAAGCATGTCTACTAATTATTTTGGTATCGATTTTTCTTTCACAATAATTTCGAAGCGCGGACAATATGTAAACATGTAAAGCACTTCATTTAATAAAATAAGTGACCTTGCTGAAATACATGAATGGCAATTGGAAAAAAATAAGTAAAAATGAAAAAAAGAAATTGAAAGAAAAACATCTGTCAATTTACGAGACGGTGTGGCTTATCCCCCTTCGCCTGCCACTCGCTCGATTGCTGGCCTGGTGGGCGGCCCGCCAACCGAGTGAGTCTCTTGGCGGGGAACCCTTCTAGCGACCGATCGAGGGGAAGGCGCCCAGGCGCGCACTTAGCGAGCGTGCACTTGGCGAGAGGCTACTGTATTGACCTTTTGAAAATGCCGTTAGACGAACTACTTAACTTGAATATGTCGATCTGATGTTCGACACATTCTGAATTCGCGTAAAAGAATTCGAGGCAAACTCTTCGATATTGTCAATTGACATAATCCATGCGAGGAATTGCGAAATAATACCAATGATCATGACAAACATTAGGAACGAGCCGTAAGAATTGTAGAAGTACGTTTTCCAGCCTGGCCGCCAGTGCACCGGTCGCCACAACCCGATAACTAGAAGCACCATAAAAATATAGTTCATCATTTGCAGCGTTCCAACAACTCGTGGAAAATATTTCTGATGATGAACGATCCTTCGAAGAACAAACCTGACAATAACTTGTGGGCTCAGGCGTATTATCGCTAGAGACAATGCCACAGCACAGAAGAAGAACATGTATTTTTTTCCGTTGCAAAATTAATGAGCTATTATTTTTCTATATCTCTGGCAAGGACAGAGCCCGGCTATCGACAATCTCTTCTTCCCTAAAGGGCTGTTATGAATCAAGAAATGTCCTTCCACCGTACAAAGGGTTGTTTAATTATTCAATGGTTAATGATACGTTGTACGTACGCGTATGCGTCTTTGCTACGCTACTGACATGAGTCACCATGATTATCTATCGGAAACCCGAGGTTACTGCATTTACATGCGGTACTGTACTTGTTTGTAGTACACCGCTTGGTGTACCGTGCAGGGCGTCCTGAAGAATCCCTAGTTCCTGCCGACCAACCCCTTTGACCTATTTATCGATTGAAACGGTGGAATTACAGTGGATAACTATTATTTCAATGGACATTATCGATTCACTCATTTGCCCTCATCAACGGATTACTTTGTCCAGCATTATATTTGCTTGTTGAAGGAAAAAGAAATTTTTTTTCATATAATTAGATCTCGACGTGCGAACCTTTAGACTGAACACTGGACATTGTCCGTCGTATAAGGCCATTTAAGGGTAGGCTAAATACCGACAGTCTCACCTAAAAACTTTGATCCCACTTTCCTCCGAAATAACTAATTAAAATTGAATAAAAATTTAACAGTCGCTGCAGAATAACTGAACAAAGTGCGCCCCGCTTTTTAAAAAAATAAAATCGGAAAAAAAATTACAGCGTAGTTACCATGCGGAATCTATAATAATAAAATGGTGAGTAATTATATTTCTACTTCACAGCCGTCAAAAACCCGAGCGGGGCGCACTAGTCAGCAAATGAATACACACTTTGATACATGTTTGATAGCATGCGGCAATATCTTTTGGTAACGCCTGGAGATCGTGAGGTCGTCACGTGACGCACTATTTGACCGTCAAATGGCAAATTTTTTTTTGTATTACCGACACTCGGTAATACAATACTCGGTACGAGTACAAATTTTGAATATTCGGTAGTGACTAGTCCGTCATTGACTATTAGTTAGATATAAATAAACAATATATATGTATTTACAATAATAAACAAAGAAATCAAGTATATGTATGCATAAAAGTCAGTATAAAACTAAAAAATGTAAAAAAATTTGTTGCTGATTTGTGACTGAAAAAAGCCGTCATTTCACAACTAGACAGGTCAAGTGACCGAAACCGTCACTTGACCATTATACTGGACTGTCACAAGGTGTCCTTCTAAATGGCCGTTATTTTTACTTACAAGGGGTACCCTACGGCTGTCGGATTTTTGTAATTTTTCGTACTCATGGTACGTGAAGTTCAGAATACGAATATTAATTTTCCAAAGCAGTTCGACGCCGTATTCAGAAATTTTCGAGAAAATCAATTTTGAAGTTTTCCGTGTGCTTTATGTGTACTAAAGATGAAATAATGTTCTAACTGGACTCGTGGCGAAGCCGGTAGCGCTCGAGTCTACTAATCACGGAAACTATGGTTCCAGTCTCACTTCGAGTACTTTTTTTTTTATTCGCATACCTCCGTTAGGGATGTGCACGAACCCGCTTTGTTCGAACAGTTCGTGGTTCGGTTCGGTAAGCTATTGATTGAACCTGATCGAGCCAAGCTCGAGCGGCGGAGATGTTCGAACCTGGCGAACTGTTCGAACCCGTCGAACTGTTCGAACCCGTCGAACTGTTCGAACCCGTCGAACTGTTCGAACCCGACAAACAATTGGAACGCGTCGAACGGTTCGAACTGTTTAAACACTGAGAAAGGCTTAAAAGCACGAGTATTAGTACATGTACCGCGATGACTTCCTCGAGATTTACCTTGACCGGAGCATTTCTCTCGCGATCTAGGTCTACCCTGAAGACTTTCTCGAGGACTAGCTTAACAACAAATTTGACCAGAGCGTCCCTCTCGCGGTCCACGTGTATCGCGAAGACTTCCTCGAGGTTTAGCTTGACCGGAGCGTTTTTGTCGCGAACTAGGTCTACCCTGAAGACTTCTTCGAGGTTTAGCTTGACCGGAGCGTTTCTGTCGCGAACTAGATCTACCCTGAAGACTCCCTCGAGGTTTAGCTTGACCGGAGCGTTTCTGTCGCGAACTAGGTCTACCCTGAAGACTTCGTCGAGGTGTAATTTGACCGGAGCGTCCCTCCCGCGGTCCACGTGTATCGCAAAGACTTCCTCGAGGTCCAGCTTAAGGATGCATCACATATACATTCTCAACCAAAAGTTTAATATGTTCAAATTTCAGTACTTCGCGACATGCCAAAATTTTGAAAAAAATCATCCGTATTAATTATGTCAAGACCTTTGATTTTGTATATTAATAATGCTAAAAAGTTATTAACAAATTATTATTTTAAAAAATCAGACAACTTTTTAGTTTCCCAATTGAAATGAATTCCTTGATTTTTAAAAATTCATATGAATTTTTTCAGAATTTCCTAGCATTTCAAAATATTTGTTTTCGAAAATTTGAAAAATCGATGTAGAGGCACGAATTTCAATCATGTTTCAGTACCACGATTCTATAGTACACACAAAAAGTTTCGAGGCGATTGCGCCAAACGTTCCGTAGTTAGGGCCTTAAAAAAAAAATTTGTAGAAAATCAAAAAATGGTAGTAAATTCTGAAAAAATTTATGTGGCTTCAAGAAAATGAGTAAATTTATTTAAAAGGAGAAAATGAAAGTTTGAAGATTATTTGTTGAACAATTTTTTTAGCAATTTGTTAATAACTTTTTGAGATTATTATTATTCGAAATTAATGTTGTTGACAACTTTAATACAGTTACTTCTTTCAGTTTTTTATACCATTAGGAAGTGGTCAAATTCTCACTGAATCTCACTTTTGACTGGGAACGTACGTGTGAAGCATCCTTAACAGGAGCGTTTCTCTCGCGGTATAGGTATACAGCAAAGATTTTCTCGAGATCAGCTTGAGGAGAGAACATCTCTTAAGATCTAGCTTGAGGAAACAACGTTCTCAAACCTGGATCGCGAAAGCAATGCTCCAGTCAAATTAGACCGAGGAACTTATCGTGATGCACCGCGAGAGAAACGCTTCGATCAAGCTAAACCTTGAGAAAGTCATCGCGGTACACCTAAACTGCGGTGGTAAAGTAGACCTCGAGGAAAGCTTCAGGGTAGACCTAGATCGCGAGAAAAACGCTCCCGTCAAGCTAGACCTCGAGAAAGTCTTCGCGATATACGTGGATCGCGAGAAAGACGGTCCGGTCAAGCTAGACCGCGAGGAAGTCTTCACAATACACGTGGACTGCGAGTGGGACGCTCCGGTGAAGCTAGACCTCCAGGAAGTCTTCAAGGTAGACCTAGATCGCGAGAGAAATGCTCCGGTCAAGCTTAACCTCGACGAAGTAATCGCTGTACACTTAGACCGCGAGAGAAACGCTCTTGTTAAGCTAGACCTCGAGAAAGTCTTCGCGATATACGTGGACCGCGAGAGAGACGCTCCGATCAAGCTAAACCTCGAGGAAGTCATCGCGGTACATCTAGACCGCCAGACAATCGCTCCGTCCAAGCTAGACCTTTTGGAAGTTTTCGTGTATTAATACTCGTGCTACAATCAACATTACAATATTCAACAGCTTCGAAGAAGCCTTTCTAAGTGTTTAAACAGTTCGAACCGTTCGACGGGTTCCAATCGTTTGTCGGGTTCGAACAGTTCGACGAGTTCGAACAGTTCCCTGGGTTCGAACAGTTCCCTGGGTTCGAACAAAGTTCGAACAAGTGCCGAACTTTAATGGTGAGCTCGAACAGGTTCGAACAGGTTCGTGCACATCCCTAGTTTCGTTAGGCTGGTCGACGGCACATTGGCTACAGCGCGCGTAAAAAGGTCACGGGCACGCCGTGTCTACATCGGGCGACCCGTTTCGCGAACCTTCTCGGTTACTTTGGCTATCTGGCGTACTAGCTTCGTTCTAGCGAACGTTTGTATCTTTTGTTTTGTCTCGCGTCCAGCGTACCAGTGAATTGGCTACATTTAGGATAACATTTGCTGGCAATCGCAACTTTTTCATGTCTTCCCCCCTTTTTCGTTACTTCCTCGCGTATCTTCTCGAATCCCTTTGGGTTAATTATTCGTCGTTGTAAATGTCGTATTTCACGTCTCGTTTACATTTAATTTTCGGCAATTTAATTTTCGGCTACATTTAATTTTGGCAATGGCGTATTTCCTCTGGCTACATGCCATTTTTTGTAATAGTATATTTTTCCCTGGCTACATTTAACTTCCGGCAATAGTTTATTTCCTCTGGCTACATCTCATTTTCGGCAATAGTTTATTTTTCCCTGGCTACATTAAAATTCCGGCAATAGTTTATTTCCTCCGGCTGCGCTTGCTATTTATCACAGTTTTGTCTACGAGTTTTGTTTGCGAAAATTATATTGTCAAGCGACGAATAAAAACATTAAATCATCGCATTGCGTTTGGTCACTCGCCCGTCCACCTCCCTCTATCATTTTCTCCCAGGTGGGCTGAGCTAGTCGGAGTCTCGCCGGTCTCGCCTTTCACGTTTCCCTTGCTCGTTCCCGTAATTCGCCGCGAGAATTAAATAAATGCCGCTCTTCGCGGTGGTATCGAGGTACCTGACGCCCAAATGCGTGCAGAATCAGGGCCTACTATCGGCCATGCGGGAACGGTGGCGTTCGTGCGGTATCGGCGATTATCGAAATCTCGTTGTGGGTTCGAACCCCGAGATTCGGTACCGAGCCGCGCTTCCAACCCGAGCAAGGAAAATCGCTCGTTGGAGAGTTGGGGCTGAAGTGTACGGCAAGGTAAAATTTCTCGCTACAGTATGTACACGTATGTAAATGTATATAGGTAACATATATAGTAATGTCTCGCTGTAGAAAAGGAGCACTCCCTTAGGTCTATGCATAATTTACAAAAAATTTATTTTACCTTGGTTCGGGTTTGATACTTAGTTGGAACATCCCGGCGTTGAATCGCTCCGAGTACATGATACAAGGTTGTCGCACTATCCGGGGGGCTGCTATTTCTCTGGCCGCGTCAGTGGCCTGTGGGCTATAGCGCAGATTGCGAGGGGCTGGCGTCTGTTGGCCAAATTCAGCGTCTCGGGAGCTGGCTCAGGTGTTGACGGTGGTTCCTTTAGCTCCACGATCTCGATTGGGGGTCTGTTCTCGAATCTGACGTCGCGTCGGGTAGGTCGTCGATTTCGCCGTCCCGAACAGAAGGTTGACGTGCACAACAACTTGAGCTTTGACAACAAGGAAAACTTCCAGGCTATACCCAGAATGATTAGTAAACTCCCGAGCCCTAGGCCGGAGTACCCGGTGATGGTCTCGAGGCGGTGCATCCTTCTGTTGACGGTTTTATGATTTATGAGTTCGTTGGCGTGGTTTATTATAGCCTGTAGTTCGATATCCCCTTCAGCGGAGTCAGGACTCAAATTATTGTTGGGTTTAATAGGTGTCGGTGCGTCGAGGTTGGATAGCAGGTCGGACAGGTTTAGGGGGTCGGTGGAGTTCACAGAAGCGAGGTACAGGGCTGAGACGTTCAAGGTAGCCCTCGGACCGAATTCCGTCACGAGAGTCGACGTGATCTCATCTGAGGCAGTGAGTATTACCGACTTGGTTTTTGCCTCGCAACGCGGTCGTAAATGGAGGATCCCGGTACCGTTAACTACTATGGCCTGTGTAGGGTGGTTTTCGCATCTGATGCGGACATCCTTTGGGCGTTGCTCCGGAGAAGACCCATTGATTACTGGTATGCACGCGCGACCAGTGGGTGCGTTCGCTGTGCTTCATTCTCACATCACATTTCCCAAAATCCTGGAATCCGTGGTTCTGCGAGAATTTTAACTTCGCAATCGCTGTGCAAGTCTATTTTATAGTGGACGCTAGTTTTACCGCAAATATATTTTTCGGCAAGGTTTTTCCGGCACGTTCCTAGTTCTTTGTCGTCGAGCCTAAAGTATGTCTCCATGTCATCGCTGATTGCGGTGAAGGGCGATCTTGGCTTGATGTATGCGAAGCTTGCCCCTTGCGAGTTTGAATATTGATAGATCGGGAGTGGAATGTTTTTGAAGAGAGTATAGGTGTTCAGGTCCAGGAGGGGTATCGCCACGATGTAGACCAGGTTTCCTTGGGAATGGTAGATCGTGACTTCCGACAATTTTAATAATTCCGGTACGTATCTGGTTTGCAGGGATACCGGGAATTCCGAATTTATCCTGACGCGTTGTGTGGCTTTAGCGCCCATAATAATTTGTTGGGGAGGCAGAATTCGGGGGTGCACTTGTCCCTGTTTGGCGAATAAAATCGCGTCTGTCAGTACGGTGGTGTCTAGTTCATTTTCAACCAGATAGTGCTCGGGAGTTGCGACGGCATCGCCCAGTTTCGCGTTGTGTTGCATCGATGCCGCCTTGTCTGCGAGTATTTTAGTGCGTGGGTCATATTAGCGAATTTATACGAGAGGTCGATCGCGATATTATCAATTTTGATTCTGTCCTCGTTAAACCTTGACTTGATGACGTGGGTTTGATTTGCGACCAGTTCGATTATTGACTTGGTGCTGTTTTCGAGCGAGTCGATTCGTTCGTCATAGAATGCGGCATCCGCGGCGTCCAATGTCCCGAAGAGAGCCCGGCTAATTGTGCCGATGAAGTCCAGCGGAGCCCGTTTCTTCCGGGTCCCAGGTGTCTCCTGGTAGTCCTGCGTTAGTTCCTCCACGTCCCTTTGTTCTCCCTCCAGGGTTTGCATGGTGTCTAACATGGCTATCAGCCGACTCTTAACAGTGCAATAGCTTTGTAAGAAGTGGCACTCTCTTGAGAGTTTCGACCACTCGTTATCGAGCATCTTGCGTCGTTGTAGGAATTCGGACAAGTTGACGTGCGTGATGAGATTCCATGCCGTTTGATGAGTCCTTACCGATCCCCAGGGATCGGAGTATATTCCGGGGTTATCCGTGATCTTAGTCACAGTATAGTCGCTGTCCGGGAGTCCATACCTGGAATCAGCATTTTGAGTATGAGAGTGTGGATCCGGTGACCGGATGCAGTTTCGTTCTGCTCTAGAGCGACGTTGTTTCATTCATTATTTTCTCGTCGCGTCGTCCACATGGATCAAGCTAGACAGAATTTTGGGCTCGCCATTTACTGGGTAAGTGTCTTTTTTCGTGTTAGTTATCTTAAAGGTTTGGACTTAGTTATATTGCTAGTCTGATTTTCTGACGTGTTTTTATTTTATTTTATTTATTTTATTTATTTTATTTATTTTATTTATTTTATTTATTTTATTTATTTTATTTATTTTATTTATTTTATTTATTTTATTTATTTTATTTATTTTATTTATTTTATTTATTTTATTTATTTTATTTATTTTATTTATTTTATTTATTTTATTTATTTTATTTATTTTATTTATTTTATTTATTTTATTTATTTTATTTATTTTATTTATTTTATTTATTTTATTTATTTTATTTATTTTATTTATTTTATTTATTTTATTTATTTTATTTATTTTATTTATTTTATTTATTTTTGCAGCAATGGGAGCAGCAGCGACGTTTCGTCCTGATTAGGCGTGAGCGTAGAGAGCGCCAGGTCTTAATTTCGGTGCGGCGGTTTTTTGAGAGGGCCGTTCATGCCCCACGTCGCGATTCCTGGAAGGATGCGCGAGGCCTCGGCGTAGCCGAGATGTTTGAACGGGCCCCTTTTCCTCCGTGCTACCGATTCGAGGGGCATTACCTTGCGTCAGGGGAATGGTTGCCGCCCGGTCCAGCTATTCGACCGGCTGGCGTGTCCGACAGCGATTCCGACGAGGAGGTGTGGGCCTATGTGTCTGCGCGACACTAACCGGCTTGACCATCGTTTATTCTGAGTTTTTACATTAATAATCATCTGAATTTATTGTTCAATCATCGGGATTTTAATGATTAATCAAATCATTTTGTCCATTTTTTTTAATTGTAATTTTTTTTCTCGAGGTTTTTTTACAAATAAATTGAAAAGAATTGTTTTGGAAATAAATTGGTTTTTTGTTACTTCCTATCCCTGTTGTGCGGTTTTAGCTTAGTATATGATGGTGTCAGATGGGCGCTGGGGCCCCTCCCCCCTCCATCACACATATGCCAGGGAAGTGCAGTGTGTGCTGAAGGTGTACAGCGATCATCCCGGAGTGGCGCGTGCCGACGTCGAGGATGCAGGTCGGCTTGCATTACCCGCGGATATGGGTCAGCGGTTTCTGTTACGTCTGCTCGAATCGACGTTGACTCGAGGCTTTGTCATCAGTGGAGTCGCGGGTTCGCATCATGGGGTGTCCGTCTATCCAGTTGGTTATGTTTCGTGCATTTTATTTCGGGGTTGTGCCCGCGATGTCGCGTTCCTGAGTGCACTACCTTTTTGTTTTGTTTTTGTGTGTTTTTTTTTTGCGTCGATGGTTCGCCTCCCCAGTCCCTACTGGGGGTTGCACATAACTCGTGAGGCGATAGTTCGCCTCCCCAGTCCCTACTGGGGGTTGCGTATTTATTACTGTACTCTATTATTCTTTATGTATTGTATTCCTTATGTGTGTACTATTAATGCCATCTGATAACTGCGAGATTGAGGAGAGAGGATGGCGGGAACGCGTCGTGGGCCGCTGGCTGACTCGTGTTCGCTCACGGTTGCTCACGTTGCATCCTTCGACGTGCCGGGAGCGAGGGATTTTCATTAGTTAAGTCGCGGGTTCGCACGATGGAACAACAGGCTAGTCGACTGGTTGTTCTTCGGGAGTATGTCGGGGTGGGTTGTCGGTGGCGATGTCGGGTTCCTGACAGCACCGGCAGGTGTCGGGGGTGGGTTTCGTGTTATCATCGGTGGGTCGAAGAAATTACCGAATTCGAAAATGACTGTTACGTCACATGTTATTTGTGTGACTCGGTGATCCACCAATGTGCTTTGGAGTGGCATGCCAAGCGCTGTCTAGCGCGCCTTGAATCTTTATTTCCCTTTCGTTTTCGTCCCCGCGATGCGGTTGAAGGGGCAGGGGCTGCTTAATTCGTGGTATCAATGGTAGTGGTGATAAGAATTAATAATAATAATAATAATAATATGTTCGAGAATCCGACGCCTCAGCTGAGTTGAGCGAGGCGGCCGGGCAGCTGTCGAGTGGCAGCACCTCCCGGCCGCACTCGGCCAAGCTCACGCGCGACGCTCGCGCAAGCGCGGTAGAGGAAGATGCCGTCGTGCCGCGTGCAACCGGCGTCTTCTTCATTCTTCTTCGTTAATGGCCTCGATCTAAGCTCACGTGTTAACGAGTCGCTTATTTTTCAACCGGTTTTTGCTCAAATTCAACTCACGGGTCTGCTCATTATTACGGTACATCATCACGGGAAATAACTCAGCGTCAGGTTGAGATATTATTCAGCTCATTCGGAGCATAACGCGAAGTTATTCGTCCGGCAAAGTGCGAAGTGATTTTCGCCGGCGAAGCTCGCGTTCTCAACAGGTGTGCGACGCGTTGAGTCGCACACGGTTCAGCTCACCCGGTCGTGTCTCGAATTAATATAATTGTGACGATTCAACTCGGGATTACTTCGGCATTTGTTACGGATTCAGCTCATTGCACAGCGGATTGTGCATCTGTGTGTACCATTGTTGCTTGAAAATATCCATTTATTTTCTTTATTATATTTTTTTGACCATCTTTATTTTCCTACCCGTTTCGCTAAAACTCAACGACAACGACAACGACAACGACAACGACAACGACAACGACAACGACAACGACAACGACAACGACAACGACAACGACAACGACAACGACAACGACAACGACAACGACAACGACAACGACAACGACAACGACAACGACAACGACAACGACAACGACAACGACAACGACAACGACAACGACAACGACAACGACAACGACAACGACAACGACAACGACAACGACAACGACAACGACAACGACAACGACAACGACAACGACAACGACAACGACAACGACAACGACAACGACAACGACAACGACAACGACAACGACAACGACAACGACAACGACAACGACAACGACAACGACAACGACAACGACAACGACAACGACAACGACAACGACAACGACAACGACAACGACAACGACAACGACAACGACAACGACAACGACAACGACAACGACAACGACAACGACAACGACAACGACAACGACAACGACAACGACAACGACAACGACAACGACAACGACAACGACAACGACAACGACAACGACAACGACAACGACAACGACAACGACAACGACAACGACAACGACAACGACAACGACAACGACAACGACAACGACAACGACAACGACAACGACAACGACAACGACAACGACAACGACAACGACAACGACAACGACAACGACAACGACAACGACAACGACAACGACAACGACAACGACAACGACAACGACAACGACAACGACAACGACAACGACAACGACAACGACAACGACAACGACAACGACAACGACAACGACAACGACAACGACAACGACAACGACAACGACAACGACAACGACAACGACAACGACAACGACAACGACAACGACAACGACAACGACAACGACAACGACAACGACAACGACAACGACAACGACAACGACAACGACAACGACAACGACAACGACAACGACAACGACAACGACAACGACAACGACAACGACAACGACAACGACAACGACAACGACAACGACAACGACAACGACAACGACAACGACAACGACAACGACAACGACAACGACAACGACAACGACAACGACAACGACAACGACAACGACAACGACAACGACAACGACAACGACAACGACAACGACAACGACAACGACAACGACAACGACAACGACAACGACAACGACAACGACAACGACAACGACAACGACAACGACAACGACAACGACAACGACAACGACAACGACAACGACAACGACAACGACAACGACAACGACAACGACAACGACAACGACAACGACAACGACAACGACAACGACAACGACAACGACAACGACAACGACAACGACAACGACAACGACAACGACAACGACAACGACAACGACAACGACAACGACAACGACAACGACAACGACAACGACAACGACAACGACAACGACAACGACAACGACAACGACAACGACAACGACAACGACAACGACAACGACAACGACAACGACAACGACAACGACAACGACAACGACAACGACAACGACAACGACAACGACAACGACAACGACAACGACAACGACAACGACAACGACAACGACAACGACAACGACAACGACAACGACAACGACAACGACAACGACAACGACAACGACAACGACAACGACAACGACAACGACAACGACAACGACAACGACAACGACAACGACAACGACAACGACAACGACAACGACAACGACAACGACAACGACAACGACAACGACAACGACAACGACAACGACAACGACAACGACAACGACAACGACAACGACAACGACAACGACAACGACAACGACAACGACAACGACAACGACAACGACAACGACAACGACAACGACAACGACAACGACAACGACAACGACAACGACAACGACAACGACAACGACAACGACAACGACAACGACAACGACAACGACAACGACAACGACAACGACAACGACAACGACAACGACAACGACAACGACAACGACAACGACAACGACAACGACAACGACAACGACAACGACAACGACAACGACAACGACAACGACAACGACAACGACAACGACAACGACAACGACAACGACAACGACAACGACAACGACAACGACAACGACAACGACAACGACAACGACAACGACAACGACAACGACAACGACAACGACAACGACAACGACAACGACAACGACAACGACAACGACAACGACAACGACAACGACAACGACAACGACAACGACAACGACAACGACAACGACAACGACAACGACAACGACAACGACAACGACAACGACAACGACAACGACAACGACAACGACAACGACAATAACCGCAGGTGGCGGGACGGCGGGAAACCCCCTCTCGCTCGGGATGTGACGACCCCGGGGATACCGAGTAAGATACCGAGTAAGTCGATCCAAGGCGATCTCAGGGACCGGGCCACGTTCCGGCACGGTACGGGGAGTCGCGCCCCCGAGAGACCCTTAGCAGGAAGGAATAAACATCAATGAAATGCACGGACAAAAACAGGTAATACCTCAGGTGGTAACCCCAACACAAGGGCAATCCACCCTGGGCGACGGTCGGGTTGAAGCCCCGGCGGCCCATGGCAGCAGCATGGATTCTGAGAGCCGCAGAAAGTGCACTGATTTGGCGACGAACACGGCGACGACGAAGACGGATGCGAAAAACGGAAAAAAGACAGGACAACACAGAGTCTGCTGAGACGCGGCAGGACGGCTAGTGTGTCGAGCACAGGAAGCGTGGCAAGCGGCGTCTCCGCGACTGACAGCGACGGAAACCGAAAACGGACCACCACGTCACCGAAACGAGACCAACAAGACCTGACAGAGCTACGTCAGCTCATACACAGAACGGCAACGAGAATGGCCGAGGCAGCTGCAGTACAGAAAAACATGAACATGACGGTCAAGAATGGGATCAAGACAATCCTCGAGGCTGCCGACGACGCACTGAGCAAGTGCCCTAGGACAGCCCCGAGAGGACGCATAACGGAATACGACACGACAGAGACAGAAACGGAGACGAGAGAACAAGAGACGCCACGGACAAAACGCAAACGGGAGGCGACCGGGACCACCCCGAAGGCCTTGCAAAAGAGAACTCCGAGACCGGAAGCGGCCGCACCCTGGCAAACCGTGACAAAAAAGAAGACAAGAGCGACGGAACGGAATAACAAAGCGAACGAGACGGAACGGAAAAACAAAACGAACGAGACGAACGCGAACACTCAGGCTGACAGGCGCAAACCGGCTCTCAAACACCGGGGGACGACTGTGACAGTCAAGCCTGAGAATGGCAAAACATACTCAGACATGGTACGAAAAATACGGACGGAGGTTGACCCAAAGAAAAGTCACGTGCAGGTGATGGATCTGAGGAAGACCAAGGAAGGGCTGTGTCTTCTGAAGATACAGTCCAACCCGAAAGGACGAGAAGACTTCCGACGCGCACTCCAGGAGGCGATCGGGGAAGAGGGCAGCGTCAGGGCCAGGACCTCCAAGGTTCAATTGGAGATCATGGACCTGGACTGCGTCACGACAGAGGACAACGTGAAACGGGCACTGGAACGAGAGACAGGACGAGACGCGGACTTTAGTGTCCAAATCTTCGGTCCGAACCGGGTGGAGCAGTACATGGCGGTGTGCGACCTCGAATCGCACGAAGCCAAGGTGCTGCTCGGCCGGGGGCGGATAGGGATAGGATGGGTGCGATGCCGCGTCCGAGAACGACTGACAGTGACGAGGTGCTACAGATGCCTGGGTTATGGGCACACGAAAGCGGACTGCGCAAACAAGGACCGGACAAAAAGCTGCAGGAAATGCTGTGAAACGGGACACTACGCTACAGACTGTACGAACCCACCGCTTTTCCCTCTGTGCACGGACGCGGGCCAACACAGAATTGGATTACGAACGAAACTGAGACAGCCGCTATCTGGGTGAGGGGTGCTGCCCGATCTCGGGTAACCGATCGCGGCGTGGGGGACGACTACGTCTGGGTTAAGGTCGGCGCTGTCACGTACGTCAGCATTTACCTGACCCCAAACTGCATCGCGGCGGAGCTCGAGAGGAAGGTGGCGCTCCTCGAAGACGGAATCAGGGATCTGCCCGGAGACGTTGTGGTCGCGGGAGACTTCAACGCCAGGGCGATCGAGTGGGGCATGACGAGGACGAACAAACGAGGACGGCTGCTACTGGAGATGGCCGCAAGGCTAGACCTAGTGGTAGCAAACACGGGAAACACACCGACATACAGACGACCAGGATTCGGAGATTCCATTCCAGACGTAACGATGACGTCAGACAGAATCCTGCCACTGATGGGGCGATGGCGGGTGGTCGAGGACTACACGGCCAGCGATCATCAGTACATCGCCTTCGAAGTGGCAGGGCGGACAACGATGGCACGGACGAGGATTCGGCACCTCCCGCGGTGGAACACGAAAAAACTCGACATACAGAAGTTTGCGGAGGAACTGGCGGCAGCGCCGGCCCCGATTACAAACGTCCCCCCGGAGCTGACCGGCCGGCGAAAGGCGGAAAGACTGGCAGACGAGACGGCCAAACTGACGGAGCGGCTGTGCAACAGCACAATGCCGAAACGACATTACAGACGCAATAAACAGTCACAATACTGGTGGACGGACGAGATATCCGAACTGCGGAAGAACTGCCTGGCAAACCGAAGACGGGTCACAAGGGCCGGTGGTAGGCCAGAAAGGGAAGCCCTCCAGGCCGTATACAAAACAGAACGGAAAAGACTTACGAACGCAATAAGAGACAGCAAGGCGCGATGTTGGAAGAAGCTCTGCGAGGAGGTGGACCGGGACCCGTGGGGAACGGGCTGCAAGATCGTAACCGGTAAACTGGGGGCCCGAGTCTCGGCGGAACTCAAAGACGCCGAAACCACACGACGGATTGTTGACGGACTCTTCCCGACACACCCGACACGCACTGTTGTACCCCGAATTATTTTATCTATTAAAAAATTAAAAGAAGATTAAATAAATTTGGAAAGTATATTGAGAAATACTTACTGGCAAATCCACCGCGTCGCGAAGCCGACTCGCGTAGGAATTTGCCGAGTAAGTATCGTATGACGCCCGGTTAATGCACCCGGCGTTGAGAAATCGTGCTGAGCGAGAATCGGACGATAGCCGATTCTCGATGTCGAAATAAAGGAAGTCAATCAAAATTGCAGACGTATCAATTTGCACCTCGCGGATCGCGATCGGGAAATTGACAGTCTGAACTCGACTAGAGAACAGAGAGGTTGGTCTCAGAGTTAGGCTCATGTTCAAAAGAAATCAACGATTGTAATAAGAAATACTGGCAACGATCAAATTAATTATCTTTCTTTGAATAAACTTGTTATTTAGTTTGTATAAACAAACTTGAGTTATTACTCTTAATTTGGCAACGATCCCAAATACCTTTAAAATTATATTTGTTGACCTCGCGTACAACAGCACGAACGCAACGGACGACACCGAGACAGCGGCGGTGTCCGTCTTCACCGCGGAGGAGCTCACCAGAGCATCCAACGCGATAAGGACGGGTAAAGCACCAGGACCGGATGGAGTACCTGGAGAGATTATCCGGCTGATGGTTAACCTGAAGCCAGAGATATTTCTGGACCTGTACAACACGTGCCTGAGGACAGGGATCTTCAGCGTCCGCTGGAAGGCGGCGAGGCTGTTCCTTGTCCCAAAGGGTAAGGGTGATCCCAGCAGGCCATCGGCCTACCGGCCGCTGAGCTTACTAGACACGACAGGGAAACTCTACGAACAGCTACTGAGACCAAGACTCACAGCCGCGATACAGACCGGAGGTGGCCTCTCCGACCAACAGTACGGCTTCAGGAGGGGTCGATCAACGATCGGAGAAATCCAGAAGGTGGTTGACTCTTTCCGAGACACAGACAGGCACTGCCACGCAGCGCGACCGGTCGTGCTGCTGGCGACACTTGACGTTAGGAACGCTTTCAACTCGGCCAGGTGGGTGGACATCCTGGAGGCGCTCAGAAACGGCTTCAGGGCGCCACCGTACTTGGTTCGGGTAGTGGATGATTACCTACGAAACAGACGAATAAACTACGAGACAATCGAAGGACAGGTGACAAGACAAATCACCGCGGGGGTCGCCCAAGGATCCATACTTGGACCAGATTTTTGGAACGGAGTCTACGACAGCCTGCTCAGACTGGAGCTCCCGCTCGGCGTTCTCCTCGTCGCATACGCCGATGACGTAGCGGCGGTGATCACCGAGCGGTCTCCGGAACTGACGCAGTTTAAATTGAATCAGACGATGAGACGGGTCGGACGATGGATGACTGACCACGGATTACAACTCGCAACAGAAAAGACAGAACTGATGTTCCTCACGAGGAAACGTATAGAGACAAGACTAACCATGACGGTCGGGACAGACGAGATCGAGACCGGAGGGGAAGTCAAGTACTTGGGGGTGACCCTAGATACAAAGATGACCTTCTGGCCTCATATACAAAGGACAGCCCGGAAGGCGGCTGACAGGATAACATCCCTAAGCCGCCTGATGGCAAACACGATCGGACCGAGACCGGGGAAACGACGACTACTAATGTCGACGGCCCACTCGATCCTCCTATACGGCGCTGAGATCTAGGCGGACGCCCTGAAGACGAAGAAATACTGCCACGCAATGACGACAGTACAAAGACAGAGCGCGCTGCGGATCGCTTGCTCCTACCGGACTGTCTCTGCACAGGCCGTTCTGGTGGTAGCGGGCGTGATCCCCATAGACCTTCTTGCTTTCGAGCGCAAGAGGATTCATGAAAGGAACGCAGACACGAGACGACAGGACGCGGCAACGACAGAAAGAGACAGTACGATACAGACCTGGCAACAACGCTGGGCAGAAGAAACAACAGGCACCTGGACGAGAAGACTGATAAAGGACCTTAGACCGTGGACCAAACGGGGGTTTGGGGACGTAAATTTTTACGTCACCCAGCTCCTGACGGGACACGGTTACTTTAGACGGTACCTACACAAAATGGACAAAGTACGAACGCCGGACTGCAAATACTGCGGACACGACCGGGACGACGCGGAACATACGTTCTTCGAATGTGACCGCTGGACAGCACTCAGACTGGAACTGGAGACGACGGTTGGTTGCATCACCCCGGACAACATAGTCGAGGTGATGCTCCACAGAACAGAGTGGTGGCAACTAGTTGCCACCTACACAGAGACAATACTGAGACGGAAAAACGCAGAATGCTGCCTGACATAACAGAGCAGACAAACTGACGTAAGAGACAACGAATAAACGGAACGACGGAACGTACACAGACGCACACAGACAGATCCCCCAACCAGAAGTAATATTAACATAGTTCCTGGTTGGGGGAGGACCGAAAGGAGAGGGCGGTTTAGTGGGTAGGCTACGGGAGTCCCACATATCCACCAGCTGGGCTGGTGGAATCCGTAACGTGGATTCCGCAACTTCTGTTTTCCTTTACGGAACCCGTATGGATTCCGTAAAGGAAAAAAAAAATAATAATAATAATAATTATTATTATTATTATTATTATTATTATTATTATTATATATAATAATCTTCGTGATTTTCTGACCCCCTCTTTTTATTGTATTTTCGAGTAGCGTCCGTCTGGGGAACGATCAATATGATTGCCAGACCGGTGCCCCATACGCCAATCCGAAAATATTTGGTCTCAAAGTTGAATTTTATTTTTTGTTTTTTCTCCTCTAGCGATAATTCGCGTGCGAAATATGCCCATGTATACACGCGTATGCATGCGAGTACACGTGAGCACTCTATCGGAAGTATTTGTTCCCTTCATGTGTTGAAAAAAAAAAAAAAAATCGGTATTTTTGTGTATTTTACAACTTTTGTGACACGCTGTTTTTTGTGTTTCTGGGTGTAATACGGGCCAAATTTGGTCATTTTTTGCGCTCTCAAGTTGCATTTATCTGGGGAACAACGAATATGAGCGCTCAACCGCCGCACAATGCCTTAATTCGAAAATATTAGCTCTCGAAGGTGGATCGAAGTGCTGAGGATATTTTATTTTTTTGTCCCTCGAGTCATTTTACGCGCGAAATGTATCCATTTCTACACGCCTGTGTATGCAAGTACACGCGTGTATTCTATCGGACGTATTTTGTTCCCTCATATGCTCTGAATAAAAAAATTACGGCTTTTCTGTGTATTTTAGAATATCAGTGAGATGTTGTTTTTCATGTTTCCGGGCGTAATCCAGGTCAAATGTGGTCATTTTTTGTATTATTGAGTTGGGTCCGTCTGAGGAACAATAAATGTGAGCATTGAACCGCCTCGTTACGTCTCGATTCAAAAATATTTGCTCTCGAAGTTGGATCGAAGTGCTGAGGACATTTCACATTCTGGCTTCTCGAGCCGTATTACGCGCGAAATGTGTGCACGTGTGCGCGCGTATGTATGCGAGTACCTGCGAGCACTCTATCGGATGTATTTTCTTTCTTTGTATGCTCCGAAAAATGTCTAATTATAGTTTTTGTGTGTATTTTACTGTTTCGGTGAAATTTTGTTTTTCGTCTTTCCGGGCGCAATACGAGCCAAATGTGACCATTTTTTCCATTATTAAGTTGGGTCCGTCGGAAGAACAACAAATGTGAGCGATAGATCATTGCGCAACGTCTTGATTCGGAAATATTTGCTCTCGAAGTTGGATCGAAGTGCTGAGGACATTTCACGTTCTGGCTTCTCGAGCCGTGTTACGCGCGAAATGTGTGCACGTGTGCGCGCGTATGTATGTACTAGCAATCGGGCGCGAAGCGCCCGATTGCTAGTACATACATACGCGCTAGTAATGTAATGAAGCGCTAGTAATAATAATAATAATAATAATAATAATAATAATAATAATAATAATAATAATAATAATAATAATAATAATAATAATAATAATAATAATAATAATAATAATAATAATAATAATAATAATAATAATAATAATAATAATAATAATAATAATAATAATAATAATAATAATAATAATAATAATAATAATAATAATAATAATAATAATAATAATAATAATAATAATAATAATAATAATAATAATAATAATGTTGTTGTTGTTGTTGTTGTTTGTATTGAGCGATACGAGCACTCAGTCATGGACCATTGTACTCGGGCCTTGTGGGGCACTCGCAATGCCTTTAATTGTCCACGTTGCGTTCCTCAGACGCGGAACACAACCGACAGGCGTTGTTCGGGTCTTTTCTTGACTTTTTATCGCAACCTACTTCTGCGACTTGACACCTTTCTTCGTAGGAATTGCTGGTTACACAGGGTATCACGGTCAGTCCCCCGTCCCCCAGCATCCCTTCTTGGGGGTTACCGGTTGCACAGGGTATCCTGGTCAGTCCCCCGTCCCCCAGTGCCCCCCTTCTTGGGATTGCCGGTAGCCAGGGTATCATTACCTAGTCCCCCGTCCCCCAGCATCCCTATCTGTAGCCAAGCTAGGGAAACATGGTCGGCCTCCTCAGAGCCCCAGGTTGAGGAGGCAAGGCTCAAAGTATTCTAGGTTAGTCGCCTGGCATACCTAGAAGCATCGTTATGACGCACCATACCCCGGTGCCATGAAGCCCGAGCACGATAGCTTACACTCGGGCCAGGGATAGCTATTGCGGAGCGCCGAGTCTGATACACACAAACTCGTCGTCCTGGGCGATGGGTACGCTACGTCCCCTACGCCGATACGGTCTCAGGTTCGATTCCCGTCGTCGGACTTTCGTCGCGTCTCGCCGAGAATGAAAACAATGGAGTACAGCTATATACATCCGACACTCACACTTGGAATTACCGTGTGCGAGTGACCGATGTATATGTCTGGAGCTTCGTCTCGTCCATGTTTTTTTCCCTTCTCGTCGAAACATACGAAGCCGGGAATCGAACCGTCGACCTCCCGATGCTTAGGCTTAGAGGCGAGCACGCTAACCACTAGACCACCGCACCGGTTTATAATAATAATAATAATAATAATAATAATAATAATAATAATAATAATAATAATAATAATAATAATAATAATAATAATAATAATAATAATAATAATAATAATAATAATAATAATAATAATAATAATAATAATAATAATAATAATAATAATAATAATAATAATAATAATAATAATAATAATAATAATAATAATAATAATAATAATGTTGTTGTTGTTGTTTTGTGGAGCGGTGCGAGCACTCAGTCCTTCTGGATCATTGTACTCGGGTCCCTTTTGGGACACTCGCAGAACATTAAGGTTGCGGCGGGGGTACGGCCTCTTCCGCAAAGCGGAGAAGCCCGCCAATGCCCGTCACCTCCAACTGCAGTGCAGCCAGAGCTGGGGCTCCAAAGGTTCTCAGTCGAGCCCCCTCTAGCCCCTCGCACACCGCTATTAAGTGGAGGGAGGTCTCCTCCTCTAGACCGCAGAAGCGGCATAGCGGGTCTACCTCCCACCCCATCCGCTTCAAATGCTGCCGGGTGAACCAGTGGCCCGTAATAAGGCCCACCAGCCACCTCAGCTTTTGCCTATCGAGGGCTATCAGTTCCGAGCCCAGTCTCTCAGAGGGGCCCGCGAAAAGAGCCCTCGCGTGTCTGGACCCTGGCGCCGAGATCCACCGGATAGTGAACTGCTCAGCAGTCCATCTCCTTATGATCTCCTTTATAACGCCCGGGGCTACCGGTACAGACGTAGGGGTGGCCGCTGAGGAACCTGCCGAACCCAGTCTTGCCAGCCCGTCTGCTTCTGTGTTGCCCTGTATGCCGATGTGTCCAGGCACCCAGAGCAGTTTGACCCTATTAACGCCGGCAATGCGCGATAGGGCAGCAATGCAGCTACGTGTCAGCTCGGACTTCACCTCGATGGAGTCGAGGGCCCGGAGCGCGGCACGGCTGTCGCTACAGATGTAGATGTTACGTCTGAGGTAAAGCATAGCTCGTTCTCAACGCAACAAGCAAGTATTTTAATTTTTTTATGTGGGGCCGCTTGGCTCCGTCCCGTACGGGCCCGGTCCCCGAGTACCTAGAAAAGGGGAGAAAACAGGAAGGTTCTCGCGGAGAAATAACCGAGAACGTAATATGGAAAACTCAAGATGAATGTATTCCTAAAACTAAGTACACGGTACAGATTAAACTATTTTTCTCTCTCATCCGTCCATACCCGTACTCACTCCTTACGATAGAACGACGGCTTCTTCCCCCGACGGGAGGGGGGGGTTCTTTGATTGTTGCACTAGCCTAAGGTTCCCGTACACGGGTCGTAGCACTGTATTGTCTCTAATAGGAGTCTTTACACCTTCGTAGGTTGATTGAGTAATAATAGTAAGTAATAATAAGTTTATAGGCTTAATAAAACACAACGCGGTTTAACGCCGCTACGGAACACACTCGGAAGTATTACCGCGACCTTTCTGCACTCTATCTTTGAGGCTAAGTCGCGTGGCTTATTCCCGAGGTTTACAGACCTACGCGAGCTACGCTTTGTGGAGACACTCCGGACCGATCTAGCTTTAATCGTCGCTGTCAGGAGACTAGTCTCCCTGCGTCGTTCGAGGATCCTCCAACGCCCGCAGCGAAGTCCCGTCCCCGCAATTCAGCGATCGCAGGGTGTAAGTTTCCCCGGCACGCACAGCGATTCAAAATCGCTGCGCGTGTCGCGAACTTCGGTCCCGCTGATCCGCAAAAACCCAAGCTCGGCCGCGATACTTAATATTATAACGACAATATCATTATCAGGCGATGCTGAGGATGCGCCGCGTGAGCACACCCGAGGTGTGGAATCACACGGCGGGTGAGCTCAGCGGCGCAACCCAACACTCAGCGTATCACGTCGCGATCCCGAGGCATTCATAAAAATGGCACGAAATCGGGACGTAACACCCCTCCCCCCTTACTTTCGTCGACGCCCCCGTCGGCGCTACATATAAGTTTGCATATGATTAATTAGCCTACTTTACTCACTCGTGCATCCGTCATCCCTATAACGTAACACACACACGCAACCCTTTTTTTTTTTTTTTTTTTTTTTTTTTTTTTTCTCTCACTCACTTCCGGTGTACCCTCGTCGAGCAGGCCGACCTCGGCCGGCGCTACGGCGTATATGCCGGAGATATGGCGAGACGCCGTGCATTCCCTCTTGTCCCAGTCCCGCGATGTCTGCTCCCGCAGATACCGCTCTCTCCTGTCCGTCGTTGTTCCCCGAGGTTCCGCCGCTACCGACGGACGTGCACGACCCGGAGAATGACAAGGACTTCGAGTCGCCGCTGGCCTCGTCAGTGTCTGTAGAGCCATCGACGTCCTCCTCGGCGTTGTCCTCCTCCTGCCCGTCGCCACCGTCGCCGGCCCCGGCGCACCGCCGAGGCCAGAATGACGGTCCGGATACCTTTATCATTCGTTCCTCCTCTGTCGAGCTGCCATCCGTGGTGTCATTTCCCTCCGATGATGTGCCGAGCCCGGCACCAGCGTCGGCCAAATTCATTACGGCATCCTCATCGGCGGTTTCTTCCGATGTCTTTTTGTCGAGCAGCTTCTCCGACGGGTCGAGTCCAGAGTCAGCGTCGGCTGTATTGCCGACGGTGACCTGTCGCTCGATCTCCTCCTGCTCCATTGCAGGGTGCAACGGGTCGAGCTCGGCGAGAATATTGTCCCCCTCGCTCTGCTCTTCATCCACCTGCGCCGGCAACTGAGACGTTGATGCCCCGTCGTCAACGTCCAGGAACATGAGGTCCTTACTCATTCTGGGGAGCGAGACGAGAGGCTCCGTCGCCGCGCCGTCGTCGAGCGTCCACTCGTCCATTAGATTTTCCACCGTGTGTGGATCCTCCCATTTCACGAAACTGAGAGGAGCTCCCGGAACGAGGCATAGCCTCTTCGTCTGGCTGCTCGCGTTACGCGTCGTCCTGTTTGTTTGGGTCCCCACCGAGGTTGCGGACACCTCGGTGTTCCTTTTTCTTTTATATGGTCCGGACTGCCTGAAGATCGCAGGCGTTGACTTCTCCAGAGCTTTCCAATAAGTCATCGTTGCACCGTCCGAGACTGGTGCCCGGGTACGTCCCGCGATTTCGGTCGTTGTCGCCAGAACGCTCGGCCCGACGGCAACCGGGCGAGCCGGCGCCGTCGGTGCCGAGGCGCGCGCGGCAACGAGCCTTGTCGCCGCGCCTGAGGATTCGCCTACGTGAGGCGTTTTTGCCGTCTTTCGCCCGGCGACTAATTCATCGAAGATTTTTTGGTACTCCACCAGACATGCCCCAATGTGGCCGGAGTAATCGCCGCCACGCAAATTCACACCACACAACCCGCACGCCAACACCTCGTACTTCCTCGCCGATGACGGGATCGAGCGCTGCGCACATGCGCCGACATCCGGGCACCGACGGGTCTCCCTTTCACAGATGGCACATTTCCCGTTCAACGCGTGTTTCGAGATCACCCGACGGAGCTCGTTCATGTTCGACATGATCTCTTTTTTTTTTTTTTTTTTTTGGAATACTCTATGTATCTATATGTCCCCTCACAATATAAATGTGTGGCCCGACGCTATTCACTGTCACTTTAATTGGCTATTTGGGTACTCGCGATCAATGTTTGCCGGAACTTATTTTGCGCTGTTGCTTCGACGAGAGCTCGAGAACTAATGAAATCATCGAAACGTCTTGCCGCGTACTTTGAGGGTGTCGATGCCTAATCGCTCACCGCGTCGTGGCGGGGAAGGGAGCGGTCCGGGATGTTTAGACTGCGAGTTCCGCGCTCAAGCGGCAACGGTAACTCTACCCTTGCGGCCGTGCTGCTGACTCCGCCGGCCCTTATCTCTTGCTCACTTGTAACCGTTGGCTCCAGGGCTCGATGTCGCGTTATTTTCCTGCACAGGCCCATAGCTCCAAGGATTATTTTCCCTCGACAACAGTATAGCACTGTGCCGGCCATCATCAATGCTTGGGTCATAAACCCATAGAAGAACAGGGTATGCTGCTGTTGTCTTTCTCTTCGGTGTTCGCCTATGGACTGAATTCTTTCTTCAATGTCATAAAGCGACTCGCCGTCTTCCAGAGTCTTCCAGTCCCGTAAAATGTTTCG
This sequence comes from Exephanes ischioxanthus, assembly GCA_958510785.1. NCBI lineage: Eukaryota > Metazoa > Arthropoda > Insecta > Hymenoptera > Ichneumonidae > Exephanes > Exephanes ischioxanthus. Next base: position 16,158,815 of record OY294016.1, on the reverse strand, counting down.
GTTTATTATTGTTTTTCCTTTGGGTAACAATGAGTCGATTATTGTGTCGGTATTTTCTTCCAGCACAGGGGCGACTATTGTTAGGTTCAGGTAAATTCCTGGTCGATAGTAATATTCTTCCCGGCCTTTGTAGGTGCGTATTCCCGTTAGAGTTGTGCCGCGCGTCCTCCCGATGCAGTTTGGGTTGATGTACAGAATTCCTGCGCCGTTGAGATTCACATGGGCCTCGGGTTGATCGGGACACAGTATGTGTATGGTCTCCTGTCGTATGAACGAAAACAGCCACCCGCCCTGGGTCGGCAAATGACCCCAAAATGGGGTGTGCTCGGCACGGAGCCGCACGTTGCACCGTCGTAAAGCCTCGGCTGTTGGTGACGTCAGCATTCGTATCTCACATTCTTCTGACGTGGCTACCTCGTTCACCGGGATTTCCATATTACACATGTGCCTATTGCCAGTCACCTTACACGCGCTCACATACATACTGTCCGCGAGAAAGTACGCACGATGGTCCGCGGAGACAGCGATATATGGTGCGACCGGGGTCACATGCGCCGAGCCCGTACCGTTGTTGATATCCTGGGCGACGGGCCACGAGTGCATCCTGTACAGATGATAAGCTGTACGATCCAGCAGCGGTATATGAATTAGTATCATGGCTCGTCCCCCATGATACACTAAATCCGTTCGGGTGATTTCGGCTAATGCCTCAGCTCGAAGATGTTTCGCAGGGATGGGGAACTCGTACGACCCCGCTGCCCGCTGCACCTCCCGCGCGACGGAGGATAGCTGTTCCGTGGTAAGAATTGAAGGGTCGAGACGCCCGCTGCGAGCGGCGGCGATAGCCCGTATATATTTCTCGCATATTCGTGCATAACGCTCGACTTTTCGTTCCACCTGAAACGAGTAATTTATCAGTGATTGGTTATATTTCGCTGTAATTGCATCGAGGTCGAAACGGCGCATTTCTCCCTCGATTTCCTCCATGACGTTTTGTATGGCCGACATTCTGCTGGACGCCTTCAGATGTTCCTGATGGAGGTCCTGCAGCCTTGAATGAGTTATATGCATCTGTCGGCCAATCAAGTGCGTGATATTTGCCTGGTCCATGAACAGCTGATCTATCTCTTTGTTCATGGCCGCTGCATCGTCCGCGTCTAGAGTGCCGAATAATGACTTGCTGAGCGTGCCGATTATTCCGAACGGGGCCGCGCGTTTGGTCAGTGTGCGCGGTAATTGCTCTTGGGGTTCTTGTTCCAATGTCGAGTCCTCCGAAATTTTTCGGAGATCTGTTGCTTTCTTACGCGCCTGGGAAAACAACTCCCGAAGAGTGTTAATCTGCAATAACTCGGGGCAGGATGTCGGCGGCGCTATTCTCCGGCAGACCGCGAAGGTTTCCTCAATGTAAGGCTCCTCAGCTGGGAAATCCCGAAGGAAACGGCCCACATCCACGAAAACGGTGACCCGCCAATCAGCGTGTTGGAGACGGAGGGACGATGTTCGCTCGTAGTAGAGTCCTGAGGTGCCGTTCAACGCTGTGACGTAGTACGATGGGTCAGCCGTCCCAGCCTTCTCGCCGCACCACAGCATCACGAGCAACAGGTAGCCCAGTCGCATGGCGTCCGTTGCTACTTCCCCCTCTGCAAGCAACAACCGGTCACTTCACCCCTTTTCTTAATTAATTTTTTTTTTTTTTTTTTTTTTCTTTTTGCATCCATCCTTTCCCTAGTTCATTCGTCCTTGACAAGCCCACTACAATGTCGTGCTGTTGATGAACAATGGTATATTCGCGCTTCCACACACATGCCCGTACACGTACACGCATGCATATACATATGCATGTATATCCACACACGCTCATGAGCACCCTTTTCCCTTTTTGATTCCTTTGATTATTCTATAGCGACCTTGAGTTTATCGGTGTGCTTGCGGATTAATTTTCCTGATTTTGCTTCTAAGACGGCATTTTTCCGGTCTGATAACTCAATTATCGGAAGCGGTCCCTCCCAACGTTTATCAAATTTACTGTCTCGAATTTCCTTTTCCACATAAGCTTTGTCTCCTACCTTCCCGCCGAAAGGTTGGACTGTTCGGTCATAATAAATCTTCGAGCGTGCCTTTGCTTTGTTTAAATTTTCCCCCGCGATCTCCCGTATCTCGGCTAGACGTTTAATTAGTTCAGATAAAAAGGAATTATAAGACGGGAGTTTGTTATCGTTAGGGAATTGACTCGGCATACGCGCTAACCTCCCATAAACAAGCTCGAAAGGGGTGAAATTTGTCCCCTCGTGAACGCTCGTATTATACGAGAATTCCGCAAAAGGCAGTAACCGATCCCAGTCGTCGTATGTATCGGCATAGTGTTTGACGTATTCCGTCAGCACGATATGACTCCTTTCGAGGGCGCCATTCGTTTGTGGACGATAACCGGAAGTCGTTTCTTGTTTCACTTTAAAAATTTTCGATAGCTCACGTAGCAGATTACTCGTAAATGCCGCGCCTCGATCCGTTAATATCGCTCGAGGGGCGCCGAACTGATTGAATAATCGTCTCGCTATGGCTTCGGCTATTGTGGTCGCTTTCAGGTCGGGTATAGGTTCGGCCAGGCAATATTTCGACAAGTTATCCTGCATAGTTAAAATGTGTCGATTGCCGTGTGGGGAGGTTGGAAGGGGTCCTACTGTATCCAATGATACTTTGTCGAACGTGTCGACCGGCGTGTCGGTAATGAGCATCGGCTCGCGTGTTTTCGCACGAACAAGTTTCTGTTCTTGGCAAGACTTACACCGTCGAATAAAATCCTGAACCTCGTTTTTCAGGTGGGGCCAATAAAAACGTTCCCGAATTTTTCGGTACGTTTTTGTTACCCCTTTATGGCCTCCTGCGAGGCTTTCATGGTACTCGGCGATAATTTCATTCCTGTTTTCCGGCGCCGGTACTATGATTTTTCCATAGCACAGGACGATGGTTATGTTTTCTTCGGAAAATAATTTCTGCAATCGGAGTGACCAGTCATCCTTTTGCATTATATCCGTTAGGTCCCCGGCGCGTGAAATTCGAAGTGTCTTAATCTCGGTTCGGCGCAATACATCCCTCAGATTAATTAATCCTAGATCAATGTTTTCTATACACGTGTCGTGGAAGTATTTTTCTTTCGCGACCACGCTGTATATATTGAATTTCCCGTGTGGGGTAACCGCGATCTGACCGATGCGTAATTTTTTTTCCTTTATCGACGAGGGATCAACCATTCCTAGATCGGATAGTAATTTTCCGATTACAGTGGTTAACTCTCCGTCCGCCGAAATAAAATGGACATAATTATCCCGCACGTAAGTCAGATTTTCCCGGGTCCCGGTTATGGAGAATGGTTTTTTATCTTTGTTTACGTCCGGGGCGGCCGGAGTCATTTTCTCTCTCTCGCGCGCCCTTGTTCTCGCTGCTGGGTAATCGCACGTGGCTATGTCATTCACTACGTCGGTGACGCAATGTCGTTCCCGGGCCACTCTCGAGATTTCTTGCTCTCGAAGCGCTGAGGGGGTACAGGGGGGCACGGATGGAGGTACAACGCGCGCTGCTGGCAGCCATGCTGCCTGCGGCAAGGACGCGTTATCTTCCTCCGGAATGTGGGAGAGAGACGGCCGATGATGACTCGGGGTTGAGCGTGCCATAGGCCTTGAGCCCGGCGCTGGTGTGGAGAATGAATAGCGGGGCTTGGAGACGATCGTTTCGTGTGCGTCGGGTGCCTCTTGCTCTCTCTCTTTCTCCTGGGGCTCCTCGCTCTCATCGTCTGCATCGTGTTCTTTTTCGGCGGCGCTAGCCTTGATGCTGGACAATTTCCCTTGTTCAAATCGGAGCTGCCTTTCCGTCGCTTTTTCGACCCGCTCGGCCAGCTCCTGAATTCGTCGCGATAATTCCAGATCTTGGGTGTCATCGTCATACGGGTCGAGTTCGTCGAGCACTTCTCTGGTTTGCTCGTCGATTTCCTCGCCGTCGGATATGGAGGCAGGCAGCATGATTTCGGGTGTTCGATTGGAGGTTTCCAAATCACTTTGAAATTTTTCTTCGAGCTTAGCGATTGACTCATCGAATTTCGCGAAGGAATCCTGCAGGGATTTTGGCAACGTTGCAGGTAAAGCAGACGCTTCATTTTCGGACTTATCGTCTTCGGAGTCGCTAATCCCCGGACTCGCGATTACCGCAATATTGTCGCCTTGCGGCGGGCCCTCGTCTCCCGACGTGAGGTGTTCAGGGGCCTCAGTCGCCGGCTTCTTTATCACCGGGGGAAGGGGGGGGGGTTTTCCTACCGAGAATTGGCCCCTTGGGTGGTAGCGAGTGTGTCGGCAGCATACTGTGCCCTAACCGCTGTATTGGCGGAGCAGACACTTCGCCGGAGCTCGTGCCCGCGGCCTCGTCGTCGCCAGCGATGGCGGGCGACGTCACCGCCCTTGCCCTAGTGCGAGTCGCAATCGCGCTCTTATCTAACGGCGGAGGTTTTCGAGCTCCACGCGTAGAGCTGCGCGCCAGCGTTGTCGGGAAATATGATGCGTCCAGCTGCGGAGCCGACGCCAACCTTGGTCTCCCTACGGCCCGAGGGGGCTTTGTACCCCTTTTTGGACCGGTGGTTAATGGAAGAACCTTGGGAGTCGAAACATCTGAGTCCGAGTCGCTTGAGGTGGAACTTCCCGGGATGATCGGATTACGCGACAGCGCATCTGCGTTTGCGTTTAGTCGCCCGGGTTTGTAGATGAATTCGTAGTCATAATTACGGAGTCTCATTCGCCATCGTACGAGTCTCTTCCCTGGATCGTTCGTGGATCCGATCCATTTTAGAGGCTCGTGGTCGGAAACTAATTTGAATCTTCGCCCGTATAGATATGGTTGAAATTGTTCTATGGCATTGATGACGGCCAGGCATTCCTTCTCGGTCGTACTATAGTTTGCTTCTGCCTTATTTAGTACGCGTGAATAGTATGCGATTGGCAGGTCGTGACCGTCGTATTCTTGACTCAGCACGGCTCCGATCGCTATATCGGAGGCGTCCGTTGTCAAGACGAAGGGATTAGAAAAATTGGGATATTGCAAGATTGGTTCTCTACAGAGAGCCCTGCGTAAATCCCGGAAGCTCCGATTTTCCGTCCGCCCCCACTCGAAATGAGTTCCCTTTTTGAGAAGGTCGGATAGGGGTTTCGCCCGTGCTGAAAAATTGGCGATAAATCGTCTGTAATACCCGGCGAGTCCCAGGAACTGCCGGACATTTTTCTGATTTTTCGGGGTTGGGAATTTTTTTACGGCCTCGAGTTTCCGAGGGTCGGGTCGGACTCCGTCCCGCCCAATAACATGGCCTAAATATGCGACTTCTTTCCGCAAAAATTCGCATTTGTCGGGTTCCAAAACGAGGTTTGCCGCCTCGAGGCGCGCCATGAGACGTCGCACCTTCGTTCGATGCTCTTCGAGCGTCTTGGCGAACACAACGATGTCGTCCAGGTATATGAACATTTCTGTTCCCTGGAGCCCTCGCAGAACATTATCCATTAAACGCTGGAATGTCGCGGGAGCGTTTTTCAATCCCTCGGGCATACGTACGTACTCATAGTGCCCGTTGGGGGTAGAAAACGCAGTTTTCGCGCGATCCTTGGGATCCATCGGAATTTGTTGGAAACCGCTCGCCAAATCGAAGGTGGAAAAATATTGCGCACGGCCTAGCTGGTCCAATATATCGACTATATTGGGCAGAGGGTAAGCGTCTGAGATGGTTTTTTCGTTAAGCTTGCGGAAATCAATTACCATGCGCATCCGCGGCCTACCTTGTGAATCGGGCTTTTTCGGCACGATCCACACGGGGGAATTATACGGGGACTGCGACGGCACGATTACGCGATTTTCTATTTTTTTCTGAACCTGATTCTCAATTTCGTCGCGATGTACGATTGGAAATCTATATTGTCGCGTGTGAATTGGAAGCTCGTCCACCGTGGGGATGGTATGCGCAACTCTAGCCGTACATGGCAATTTGTCTCCCGGTAATTTAAATCGCGCGGGAAATTCCTCCACGAGTCGTGTAACCTCCTGTCGCTCGATCTTCGTTAGATCCGTTAACCGGAGTGCTTCCAATATTGCTGATACGCGATCCACTGGCGGGGGCGCGTCCTCCTCGGTCGTATCTTCCTCTTCTAAGCTTGCATTAAAGCCCGGTTCGCGAATGTCGAATGGAATTAGCTCTTGCGGAACAACCCTGATATTTACATCTTCATCGAGGGTGTTTACGGCGAGCACATGACAAATCCCGTCCTTTTGAGATACTATAGCTTCCCCTATAAACAGCCCTTCGATCGTGTCCATTCTGGGAAGATAGCCTTCATTTGTGCCGGGGTTTGAGACCTGGATGGGAATCTGCTCCCGTGTGCGCGCTTTTATCCGAAACACTCTCGGTTCGGAGGGAGCACTAGTAGTGAGCACGCGGGTTTCACTAGCAATTGCACCCTCAACGAACGGCTTCGGACGGATCGGATCGTTCGCGGTTACCAGCGTGTTGTGGTAGAAGGAAATTTCTGCCTGTTCCTGTCGCATGTATGGTTTTCCGAGCACGCCGTTGCTTTCGGTAGGGAATTCGTAAACAACGTGAAATATTGTTGGCACGTCTCTAAAATGAATTTCTATAGTGCCGAGAGTCATCGATCGTTCCTCGGTAGTCCCTCGGTATGGAACAGCTCGCGTCGTGTCGACGGTGAGATCTTCATTAAGCGCGTCTATTTTTATCAGATTTAAGTCGGAGCCCGTGTCGCAAAAGAAATTATCGGTTCCGTGTATAAGCTCCGGAGCGGACAGCCTTATTACAGGGGATTCCTCTTCCACCTTACCCTCCGGATCTAACGTCAAAATTACTTGAGGGATTTGAGTATTCGTATTGACGCTTGTTTCGGGTTCGCATTCGTGTCGTTGGCTAGGCTCGCCGTTGCCTCGGCGCGACGAGCCTGTGGGGAGTTTAAATGTTTCACTGGAGAACGCGATTCACGGTTTCCGCGCGCATCTCGGGGGGCATTATCTTGCTGCTCGGGGGCTTGCCGCGGTGCCCAATCGTCGCGGCGATAGCAAATGGATTTTGCGCCGCACGCGTAGCAGTAGCTCGTCGTGGCGCCATCACTTCGAGGGAAGCAGCTGGATTCGGCTCCGCATGCGTAACAATATCCAGCCACGGCTCCTCGTGACCCGTTCGGGCTGCTGGGTCTGGGAGATCCCGGCCTGGCCGGCTTCAATATTCCCGTTCGCGGTTTACCCGGCGGACCGGGGGATGCTAATCGCTCCCGCGGTCTCGCCGGTTGGAAGTAGGAGGGCGACGGGGACCGCGATCGTGGGTCGTAAAAATCGACACGCGTGTGCCCGACAAAGGTGTCGTCGCCTCTTCGCCGCTCAGGCCCGTGTAGATCGCCCGAGCTTTCCAACGCATATTTTTCGGCGATGTCGAAGGCTTCATCAAGATCGGCGGCGCCCTTAATGTAAACCACCTCCTTTATGCGGGTGGGTAGGGCGTTGATGAACCCTTGACGCGCGACCCCGGCCAGCGGATCCTCGGCTTCCGCTGGAGGATCTCTTCCTTTCTCCGCTTTCCAGGCCGATCGACTACCGTAATACAAAATGCGAACCCGATCATAGAACTGTCCGATCGATTCCTCCTGCCGCATGCGCAAATTCGCGAGCTGAGTGGTGTAATAATTGCAGTCTTTACCGCGTGTTAGTCTTTTACGCAAGATCTCTATCAGGTCCGCGATAGTTCCGATTGTTCGCCCGACAATGCATCTGCGCGCGTCGCCGCTAAGCTTAGCGATCACCGCGGCGACAAAATCGGCTTCTCTTCCCTCGGGAATAAGGGCTGCCGCGTTACGGACGTCCTGGACGAAATCGTTAAGCGGGATATTCCGCCCGTCAAACGCTGGGACTGTCTCCCGTTGATCTCGGAGCGAAAGCCCCTCCACCATGTGGGACAAGGTGACAGATACATCGACCGCTCCTGCCACTGGGTCCGGCATGATTTATGAGATAAAAAAAAAAATAAAAAAAAAATAAAAATAAAAATGAAAATAGAAATTTGATCAGTTAACCTGAGTAACGAGCGGGTCGATAACTCCGTCGTAATCAATGGGTAAATCCGTCACAACGTGAAAAAGGCAAGATAGCGAACTTCCCGGAAGATGAATCAAAATGGTTCCCGAGATCGGTGTTACCGATCCTGAGGCCAGTCCCGCGCTCGCTGTGCTAGCAGAGTAGTTCGCGGTCACAAGCGCGCTTGATTTAATCAGATTTAGACCAGCTCCCGGATTTAGCTTAAATTCTGCAGAGCCGCCTGTGAAATGAGGGCCGTACAGGGTACAGCTATTGAAATACCCGCCCAACGCCTCGCGCCGAACCATGAAACCTATTCCCCAATCAGACTGGTTCTTAAAACGCGCCGATAACTCCGTCCTGGATGATCGGGAACTGTTCGACGACGTGGAAGGGAGTGGTGGTGTGCCACAGGGTGATGGTACCAAGGGATTGGATAAAAACCCCGGGAGAGGCCTCGATCGTAATGCTATGGCTTGCGTCAATTTCCACCCCTTCCGCGAGAGCGTGCAACTTTACAATGTTTAGTTCGTAGCCGAGATCGACGAGAAAATTTGCCGAACCGCCCCCAAATTGCGGGGCCTGAAGGACCCAATTACCGTCCCACGCGGGCGAGGAATTTACCGGTCCGGACCGAGTCATCAGACCGCAATCACACCGCCAAGCAATTTGAAATTTGAGAGTATATGAATATGACGTATGGGAATATGAATAAGATATTCTACTAGATTATTAGTAGCCCCCAAAAAAAAAAATTGTTGCTAAATTTAGTTTAAAGTACTCGGGGAACGCAAAGCAGTATCCCACCGCTGCCACCAAATTACTTGTTACGTCTGAGGTAAAGCATAGCTCGTTCTCAACGCAACAAGCAAGTATTTTAATTTTTTTATGTGGGGCCGCTTGGCTCCGTCCCGTACGGGCCCGGTCCCCGAGTACCTAGAAAAGGGGAGAAAACAGGAAGGTTCTCGCGGAGAAATAACCGAGAACGTAATATGGAAAACTCAAGATGAATGTATTACTAAAACTAAGTACACGGTACAGATTAAACTATTTTTCTCTCTCATCCGTCCATACCCGTACTCACTCCTTACGATAGAACGACGGCTTCTTCCCCCGACGGGAGGGGGGGGTTCTTTGATTGTTGCACTAGCCTAAGGTTCCCGTACACGGGTCGTAGCACTGTATTGTCTCTAATAGGAGTCTTTACACCTTCGTAGGTTGATTGAGTAATAATAGTAAGTAATAATAAGTTTATAGGCTTAATAAAACACAACGCGGTTTAACGCCGCTACGGAACACACTCGGAAGTATTACCGCGACCTTTCTGCACTCTATCTTTGAGGCTAAGTCGCGTGGCTTATTCCCGAGGTTTACAGACCTACGCGAGCTACGCTTTGTGGAGACACTCCGGACCGATCTAGCTTTAATCGTCGCTGTCAGGAGACTAGTCTCCCTGCGTCGTTCGAGGATCCTCCAACACCCGCAGCGAAGTCCCGTCCCCGCAATTCAGCGATCGCAGGGTGTAAGTTTCCCCGGCACGCACAGCGATTCAAAATCGCTGCGCGTGTCGCGAACTTCGGTCCCGCTGATCCGCAAAAACCCAAGCTCGGCCGCGATACTTAATATTATAACGACAATATCATTATCAGGCGATGCTGAGGATGCGCCGCGTGAGCACACCCGAGGTGTGGAATCACACGGCGGGTGAGCTCAGCGGCGCAACCCAACACTCAGCGTATCACGTCGCGATCCCGAGGCATTCATAAAAATGGCACGAAATCGGGACGTAACATAGATATGCCTGCCCTCGTATCCCCTTAGCAGAATCTCTTCCGCACAGGTTCTGATTGCAATCATCTCAGCCTGAAGTGTAGTAGTGTGGGTCCCCAGTGCCAAGGATATCCTCGTCCTGGGCCCCGCGCACCACACTCCAGCGCCTGTCCCCGTCGGGGTTTTGGATCCATCCGTATACCAGACGAGTCCCCCCGGAGACAGCAACCCGACACTGTTCTCCTCCCACTCTTGCCTGGTCGGGAGGGTAACTATGTAGTTGCGGCGGAAGTGGTAGCTACTGGGGCCGCGGTCACCGCCTATGGCTAGGACCTCCTCGAGATCCCTGTTCCCGTTTAGCAGCGACGCGTGTCCCCTGCACGCTCTCTTCCACTTTCCGCCAAACTTTAGCCGTACGGCTGCACCCATCGCTTTGACCTTAGCCACGATGTCTAGGGGCGCTATGTCCAGAAGCGCCCCCAGTGCCAGGGTAGAAGTTGTCCGAAGCGCTCCTGTGATCCCCAGTAGTGCAAGCCTATAGACCTTGTTAAGCGTCTTCCTATTGGTTTCCCGCTGCAACGCAGGCCACCAAACTACCGACGCGTATGTTACCCGGGGCTCTATGATGGCTGTGTGAATCCATTTCACCACAGCCGGTTTTAGTCCCCAAGTCGAGCTGAACATCCTGCGACAAGCCCAGAAAGTTGACGTAGCTTTCCGGGTCTGTCTGTCGATGTGGCTTCTCCATAGGAGCTTGCTATCCAGGGTGACGCCAAGGTAGCGTACCTCTGTAGAAAAGCTGAGCTCCGTGCCAAAAATGGAAGGGGGGGCTCACTTCGAGTTTCCTTCTATTCGTGAATAGCACCATCTCCGTTTTGCTCGGGTTGACCCTCAAGCTCTTCGATGTGCACCATGTTTGTACGTGGTCCAATGCTCGTTGCATCTTCCACGACATCTCCCCCGGGTGGGTGCCGATGACCAGCATCGCCACGTCATCCGCGTAACCCACCACCGTCACCCCTAGCCTCTCGAGCTCCGCAAGGAGCCTGTCAATGACCATCACCCACAGGATCGGAGAGGTTACTCCTCCCTGCGGGCAGCCCTTCTTGACGAGCGCACTCGCGGATGACTCCCTAAGACCTGCGGTGACGGACCTTGTGCTAAGCATGCAGTGGATCCAGTCGATGACGGAGACCTTCACCCCGAATCCCCTGGCTGCTTCGCAAATAGAGACGAAGGAGGTATTATCGAACGCTCCTTCGATGTCAATGAACACTCCCAGGACAGACCTACCCATTTGCACGGCCCCCTCCAGTACCTTGACGGTATGGTGGAGCGCTGTTTCCACGGATTTGCCCACCTGGTAAGCGCACTTTCCCTTAAGTACCTATCAACGAGTCTCTCCAGCGTTTTCAGGAGGAAAGACGTCAGACTGATGGGTCTAAAAGACTTGGCTCGGTCATAGGTGTCCTTCCCTAGTTTGGGAATAAAGACGACCCTGACCTCCCTCCAAGCGGATGGAACGTAGCACAGCGCGAGACATGCGCGGTAGATACGTTGAAGATGTTTAATGAGGCCCTCCCCAGCCTCCTGCAAGAGGGCGGGGAAGATCCCATCCACCCCAGGGCTTTTGTACCGGTCGAAGGTATCTATGGCCCATCTGATTCTCGCGGATGTGACAACTTCCGCTGCCGTAGCCCAGTCCCGGGCGGCCGCCCCTACGGGTGGGTCCGCCGTGCCTGTGGGTTCCCCCGGTTCAGTAAGAACCGACCCAGGGAAGTGAACCTCAAACAGGTGGGCCAGGGTCTCCTCCTGACTCGACGTAGTTCTCCCGTCGGGGAGAACAAGACCGTCGAGCCGAGTCGAAGGCCCCGATGCAAAGATTCTGCGCAGTCTGGCCACTAAGGGTAGGGCCTCGATCTCACTGCAGAACTCGCGCCAGGAGGCCGCTTTGGATCTCCTGATTACTTTCTTGTAAGCCTGTTGGGCCTCCCGGTAGGAGTCCCAGTCAGAGCCCGTGTTCGTTTTTAAAGCTTTGTTCAGCAGCTTCCGGGAGCGAGCCCGTGCCCTGGTTAGGTCACGGTTCCACCACGTCACCTTCTTTCTGCTGGACCTGCTTTTAAGGGGGCATGCTGCCTCGTATGAGTCGATCATAGCGTTCCGTAAGAAACGTACTTCCCGCTCGATGCTCCCTTTCGTCCCCGGCCTCTCCCGGCCCCCCGCAAGCTTCCCGTCCAGCTCCGCCCCGTAGGCAGTCCAGTCGGTGGCTTTGGGGTTCCTGTAAGAGTCCGGAGGGCGTAGCGCTGCATTCCCCAGTAAACTGAACCTGATCAGACGGTGGTCGGAGAGAGTTACCTCCTCACTCACCCGCCAGTCCAGGATGCCCCGTGCCACCTCCGGTACAGCCAAGGTCAGGTCTAAGACCTCCTGTCTGCGTGAGGTGATAAAAGTCGGCCTGGATCCCCTGTTGAGAATCTCTAGCCTAGTAGTGGAGAGGTACTCCAGTAGTGCAGCGCCTCTCAAATTGATGTCGGAGCTTCCCCACACCGTGTGGTGTGAGTTCGCGTCGCAACCAACGATTAATTTTAGACCGCTGGCCCTTGTGTAGTCGACTAGGGCCGCGAGCTCATTTGTAGGCGGAGGTACCGCCGAGTCATAAGGTAGGTAGGCCGAGCAGATTACCAACTCGGTCCGCCTGCCCTCCACATTTATTGAAATCTTGGCCGCTGCTAAATCCCTGGTGCAGAACTGGTTCAACTTGAGGGCGCTGTGCATCTTGTTTATGAAGATGCAGGCCCTCGGTCCCAGCTCCACGTCCGCGTGGATAAGCGAGCCCAGATTCCTATCAATACCTTTAATCAGTCCCCCGTTAATCCAGGGTTCCTGTATAAGGGCTATGTTTGTCTGCTCCACTGCTAGGTCCCGACTTAAAACAGCCGTGGCCGCTTTGCAGTGTTGCAGATTGATTTGGGAGAACCTGATACTACCCACAGCTACCAAGGCTGCAGGTTCGATCTGTCTCCTAGCAAAGTGGGGAAGGGAAGGGGGAAGGATGTGGGAACTGGGTGGGTTCGGGGTTGGGGGGTTAGGGGATGGGGGGTTCGAGGGGGGAAGAGTCCGATGTTCAGCCATCGCGCTCTGCCTCCCTCTCGGCCGAGTCCGCTGGCCCCACTACAGTCGTAGCCGGCGGCTCAGAGGTCCTTGGCGTGGTGAGGTCCAGCGTCCTCTGGACGCCTTGCCCCCTCCCCGTCAGTCCCGCCTTGAGCGCCAAGCTCGCCATAGAGGGCCTGCCCCTCGTTCCTTTCCTACTCACTGGTCGGAACGGAGTGCGCCCGACCGCCGGGGTCCCGCGGGTTGTGACCCCTGAGCCCCTTGCAGCCGGTCCCTGCTCCTTCCTCCAGTGAGAAGGCGGATATTTCTCCGCGCTAGGCATTTTAACTTTCGCGGGAGCCATGATGTTGGTGGACGGCAGCACAGGCGCCCTCAGTAGAGGGGCACCTGCGCTGGTCACCCTGGTTGCTGGGGTTGTACTCGGTACGTCGGTTCTCTCAGCATGCCCAGCCACCGGTATCGGACCCGACCTGGGTTCCGAGACCTCTGAAGCTCAGGCCCCGGTGCCGGCTGTGGCTTTCCCTCCGGTCCTGTTCGGGGCATCGCCGAAGCGAGCCCGCCCCAGTCCACAGTGGGGAGCGTTGCCGACCCTGGCCAGAGCCTCCATGGATGAAGCGTCCACGCTCAGAGTGAAGTGAACGTTACCGTTCACCTCCCGCCGGTCCCAAACTCGCCATATGTCGGTGTTCAGGGCCGTGTTCTGGCGCTTCAGCCTCCTAAAAAGCACCTCGGTTTCCTCCTTTGTTCCGAAGAATACCGCTGAGGTCTTTTTAAGTCTGGGGAGGCCGTCTCTCTCCATTACCTGGAGTGAGGCGTCCTCCCATGGTTTGAGCGTCGGGACAATATCCTTCAGCCACGCTTTCGCCGTGTCGTCGGAGCAGGTCACCCACATGGCTCCCTGTTCCCACCGGTGCCCATCGAAGCATGGTAGCGCCTGCCCAGAGGGTAAGGCGTCCAAAGCCTCGAGAAGCGCCCGTGTTAACAGGTCACTCTCCTCCTGCTTGAGAACCGTCTCAGGGTAGTTTGACGGCACGATGGCCATCTTCCTACCAGCTGAGACTGCGTCCACATAGCTAGTCGGTATGGGGTGAACTCTGCCCTTCTTCACAACTTTGCGAGCCTCCGGTGGTGTTGGGTCTGCTGGCCTGGTCCGCTTAGGGCCCCGTCCCGCCGCCCCCCCCCCCCCCCCCCCCCATGTCCGCGTTCTCGCCTACATCCAGGCTGCTGCCAGTTGTCCCGTGAGGTTCATCTGGTGCAGCCCCGCCGTTGCCCGCCGTCGGCTGGTCGCTGCGGCCCTGCTCGGAGAGGGCTAGAATAGCCTGTCGGTTCTTCCAGGCCCTTCTCCTTGCCGCGCCACTGCGCCCGGCTCTGCGGCGCTTCTCCTGTAAGGGCTCGGAGGTCTCGGCTGGCGCTGAGCCCTCTGTCCCTTTCTCCTTGCAAGCGTTCGTGTCCATCGGTTCCACAGGGGTCGGTTGAGCTTGCAGTCCCCCAACACCCCGGGCCCCGACAGGACAATCGTCCGCCAACTCAAGTGCCAGTCCCTCTTGCGAGGTCCTGGCACCAACAAATTCTTTTTGTGGTGTCGATTGTTCATTCATTAGTGTCCCACGAGTAATCAGGAAGGGGTAGTCGACCTACACAGAGCCTGTTGCGTAGGCAAGGCGACTTAAATATAAGTGGGTGGCGCCTGGTACCCACAGAGCATCGTTCGAGACACTACCTCCCAAGTGCCATGCATCCCGTCGGCACGATGAGCTTACACCTTAGGATTCGGGAAGTTGGTCCGCGGCAGGGCTTTTGTTCTTCCGGTCGGCTTTCACCCCGGCCAGGTTCCCTATAGCACCCGCAGGCCAGTTCCCTTGAGATCTCCTGCCTTGGTTACCGGTCGTCGCATGGCGGCCCGGTCCCCAGGCTGCAGAGATCCCCGAGCCCTGGTCCCTCCTATCCGCCACCTGGAGACGCGCTCGGTTGGCACTCAACCGAGTTACCCGCTCCCCTTTACGGGTGTTGGGTAACATCCGAGATAATAATAATAATAATAATAATAATAATAATAATAATAATAATAATAATAATAATAATAATAATAATAATAATAATAATAATAATAATAATAATAATAATAATAATAATAATAATAATAATAATAATAATAATAATAATAATAATAATAATAATAATAATAATAATAATAATAATAATAATAATAATAATAATAATAATAATAATAATAATAATAATAATAATAATAATAATAATAATAATAATAATAATAATAATAATAATAATAATAATAATAATAATAATAATAAAATGATATTAGTGGTGATAACAATGGTGTCAATACAGTTTAGTGCCATTATATATATTTTTTCTATTACTGGGATTAGCCGCGAGATGAAAGGTGAGTTTTTGTTTTTTTTTCTTTTTTATTTTTGTGTATAAGACGGCCGTGTGTCGTCCGTTTTGCCGAGCCTGCGACACCTGACACGGATGGGATGGTGAGCTTTCGCGTTCCCGGTTATCAGCTGAGATTCAGTCATAGTATAGTTTGACCTTGTCCACGTGTACGGTCTGATATCTGCCGGGCTTTATTCTCAGCTTGAGGTTATTGCGTGGCTGTACTTCCGATATGCGATACGGTCCGACGTATTCATCGTCGAATTTGCCGTTCTTTACGGCTTTTTCAAGCCAGACGTAGTCGTTGATTTTGTACGAGTGTTGTTTAGCTTGCCGCTCGTAATATTTTCTTGACCGGTGCTTGGATGCGATTAAGTTGCTTCTCGCCGTACTGTTCCAATATTTCAATTTTTGGATTAGGTCGATGAAGTAATCATCGTATGTTCGGTCCTTTGGCTCGTAGCTAAATTGGGATGGAGTACGGGCGTTTTTCCCGAACACAAGTCGAAGGGGGAGAATTTGGTGCTCTCGTGCATGCTTATGTTGTATGAGAACATCGCCGACGGTACCCAATTATTCCACTCTCGGTGTTGTCGGATGTATTGTTTCAAGTATTCTGTTAATACGTGGTGGCTTCGCTCCAACGATCCGTTGGATTGCGGGTGATAGGCCGACGTGCTATAGTGCTTGATTCTAAATATTTTAGCAAATTCTTTAAAGATTTCGCTAATGAAGTTTCTACCCTGGTCGGAGATGATGACCCTCGGGGCTCCGTAGATACAAATGTATTTCATGACAAGCGCCGATGCGACATCCTTCGACGTTGTCTCGGCTAAAGGTATTGCTACGGAATATTTAGTCAAGTTGTCTTGCATGGTGAGGATATTCCTGTGCCCAGATCGAGTGACTGGTAGTGGGCCGTAAATATCTATTGACATTTTTTCGAACGGTTCCGACGGAGTGTCGGTGATCACCATGGGTTCACGGTGTTTAACACGCACCAGTTTTCGACGCTGGCAGTGAACGCAGTGTTTCACGAAGCGTTCAACGTCTCTTTTTAGATTTTTCCAATAGTATTGGCGAGAGACAAGTTGGTACGTTTTGGTGATTCCTTTGTGACTGTAATAATGTAATAATTGTAATATTTCGGTTCGCTCTAGCTGCCCCGGGACTATTAGGTAGCGCGTACAGATGATTATTTTCATGTCAGTGTTTTTGAAAGCTGAATTTAGTTCTTTGATGATAGCCTTTCGGTCCATGGAATCGAAAGAGTCGTTGTCTAATGACATGCGAAGGACGTTTACGTCGTGTTTCCTCATTAGCTCCCTTAAGGTGGTCAGGTTAGCTCGAATCGTTTCGTTGTCAATTCTTGTGCAGAAATATTCGCCAAACACGAGTCCGTACGAATATAATTCTCCTATCTTTTGTACCGTTACCGCCCCTGGTGCGGCACCTGTTACCTTTTCCCAATCTATTCTGCTTTTTTCGACAAGCAGTTTAGTGGCTTGGGACGTGAAGGTCAGGTCTTGTGGAAACCAGTATGCCACGCACGCTGGTTTTTGTGATACATGATCGTTTATGACTCGCACCGCGGTCGGAGTTTCTTCTATGAGATCCGACGCATCGTGGGCCTCAGCGTTCGGGTTGAATGTCCGAGCAGCAGCTTCGGGCCCCAAGTCAGCCGGGGGCAGGTTTGGGTTTTCGGATTGGGGGCTTGGTGTCGAACCTGGGCCTTGAATTGTAGACCCAGTGTCTCCTAGCGGTGAGTTCTCTACTTCGGTTTGTTTACTGGGCGAGCTGGGGGAGGCTGTCGAGGTTTCCGATTATGATTCATCGATTGGAGGTTCGTATAGGGATTCGAAAGTTTCGGATCCCCGTATTCCTTCTTCGGATGAGGACATACTCATATTAGCCTCCGGCGGAAAGAGAGGTAGCCGAGGTCTGAGCGCTCCACCCCGGTCGGGATTTTCCGGAGTGCTGGCGGTAATACCTGGCTCCTCGTTGGTCGCTCTAATCCTCTCGCCTTCGTCTTCGGACGAGTCTAGGATACTGCTAAGTTCGTCCGGAACGTGCAGTATCCGACGTAGTGAGTCTTCGTCTACTTCTTGGTCCGTTTTCGCCTCGTCTTCCGACGAGTCGCAGATGCTGCTGAGTTCTTCCGGAACTTGAAGAAGTCTACGTCCTTCTATAGTTGTGTCGAAGTCGGTGGATTTATCGAGGGGTTGATCGAAGGGTTTTAAAAATTCTTCTTCATACGGTTCGTCCCAACTCGTCCCGTCGTCTTCCCCGCAAGTATTCTGAGTGGGGGTGATCGTAGTTTTCCACCGATTTCCTTTTTGGTTGAGGGCGCTTTGTCTTATCAGAATCATCGCATGGGGGGTGCGGGCGTTTTTTTCGCCTGCGTCGTCCCCTGTTACCAGTGTCGTTTTCTGAGCTGGACGAAGTGTCGGCTTCTCGTCTGCAGGCCATTCTAGTGGGTCTACGAGACGTCGCGGGAGTGATGTTTCCGGAAGGGGGGTCCGAGGACGAATCTGTTGGTCGAGGTCGCTTGATTTTTAGCGGTCGTACCGAGGCTGGTCGGACATCCGCGATTTTACTCGTTGGGTTTCGCGAGAGCGCGTCGGCGTTAGTGTTAGACCGGCCTGGTTTGTACTTGATTTCGTAATTGCCACCATCTAGGATCTCCGCCCATCGGCGCAATTGTGAGTTAGGGTCCTTGAGCCCCTTGATCCAAGTCAAGGGTTTATTATCAGTGACTAGTATAAATTTCCTACCGTAGATATACGATCGGAAACTCTAGCGCATATATTATGGCTAGCATCTCGTTTTTGGTCGAATCGTACCTAGTTTCGGTATCGGTGAGCGTCCTTGAGAGATATGCGATGGGACGGTCTTAACCTACGTCGCCCTGACTAAGCACGGCACCGAGCGCGAAATTCGACGCATCGGTAGTGATGATAAAAGGCCTATAATAGTCGGGGTATTGGAGGATAGGTTCCTCGCATAATTTGTCTCCAAGTATTTCGAAGGCTTCCTGTTGCTCCTCTTTCCATTCAATGACGTGTTCTTTTTTAACAGTAGTGTCAATGGTTTAGCGATAAGGGCGAAATTCTCTATAAATCGGCGATAGTATCCGACTAATCCCAAGAATTGGTTAATGTTTTTCACATTCTTTGGGATTGGACATTTTTTTGCGGCGACCAACTTCTGAGGGTTGGGTCTAACTCCCTCTCGACTAATAATGTGGCCGCCGTACACTACCTCCGGGCGGAGAAACTCGCACTTGTCGAGTTGGAGAGATAATTGAGCCTTTGATAAACGTCCAGCGAGACGCCTGAATTTTCTTGCATGTTCGGCCAGCGAATCGGCGTAGATAACAATATCATCCAGGTATACGTACATCTCGATACCTTGTAGACCAGTTAGGACCTGATCCATGAGGCGTTGGAAGGTGGCTGGAGCGTTTTTTAGCCCGATGGGCATACGATTAAATTCGTGATGCCCGTGTGGCGTAGAGAATGCTGTTTTGGGTCGATCGTCAGGATCCATCGGTATCTGATGGAAACCTGAGGCGAGGTCAAAAATTGAAAAGTATCAAGCCTTGCCCAGTTGGTCCAGAATGTCGGTAATATTCGGCAACGGATATGCATCGCCAATCGTCTTCTCATTCAACTTGCGGAAGTCGATTAGCATCCTCCATTTTTCTACGCCGTGGGAATCGGCCTTTTTGAATGGTGAGGTGGAGAGTTGGATTATATCTTTAACCAGGAGGTCCTCGACTTGCTTACTAATTTCCCCTTTCATATTTTGAGGGAATCTATATTGTTTAGTGTTTATTGGTAGTTCGTCCGTGGTGTGAATTTTGTGGTTTACCACTTTTGTTTTTCCGAGCGGCTGACCCGGTATATGGAACAGGTACGGCCGCTCGCTTATCAGCGAGATGACGTGCTCGCGCTCGTGCTGTGTAAGGTGATCCAGCCGCAGCAGAGACAGCAAGTCGGCCATCATGCTGTGGAGATTCCCTTCGCTCTCGGTGCGTGCTACGCGTCAGCTAGCTCCGTGCTCGGCCTCGGTGATTTCTCCGAACGGCTCGGCATTTTCTTCGGATAGTTCGGTGTATTCCTCGAAGGGTTCGAGGTTGACGCGAGGCACTACGAGCGTTATGTCCGTATCTATAGTGTTAATTACATAGAGGTAAGCGAACCCGCCGAAATTCTTGACCAGAGCGTTGCCGCAGAAGACTCCGTTGGTGAAGTCGATCTTGTTGACGTATCCAACAGGAAGGTCGTTCGCGATATTAATTTTCATAAGCTTCTTGTTTCTCGCGGAAACATCGATAGTTTCAGTATCGACGAAAGGAATTATTGTGTAAGGTTCAGGGACTAATATCCACCCGTTTGCGTAGCTTATATCAGCCTTATATCGACGGAAAAAGTGACGTCCGAGCAGCCCATCTTCCGTTATGCGGAAGTGGTCTGAGACGACGTGAAATTCAACTAGAAGCTCGTTTACTTCGAGTGTTACAGAGCCGAGAGAAAAGTCTAGGCCGTCTGTGACGCCAGAAATTTCGTAGATGGTATTTTTATTTATTTTCGTTCCAGGTGCTAGGAATTTCCTTTTTATTACCGATATGTCGGGTCCGTTGTCGACGTAGAATATCGCGGTGTCTATATTTAAATCAGGAGACGAGAGATTTACAACGCTGGTTTCCCGGTATGGACACTCGCGAATATTCGCTTTACCGATCTCGACTCGCATTTTTTCTGCGCTTTCGGCTGGTCGCTTGACGTCGCGCCTCGTCGAGCTCCTTCGGAGTTTAAAGTTTCCGAGGACTTAGATGGACTTCCGAGGACTTGTTTCGATGGTCGCGGATTACTGTGATCACGCTTGTTTGTGGATTGGTCTCGCGAATCGCGCGACGTTCGGGAGGCAGCCGAACTGTCCCTATCCTTTCGCTTTGGGAATTCACTGATTATAGTAGAATTTCCTAATTATTAAATTCGAAATTTGTTTACTTAAATAAAAATTTTATTTTATTTGATTTTATTGGAAAAATAAAGGGATTCCGATGGAGTCGGAACTCCTTGAATTGGAATCGAAAATAAAAATTTTCGAATATTTCGAAAGAATTCGAAGTTTATGTATTTTAATAAATATTTTATTTTATTTTATTGGAAAAAGAAAGGGGTTCCGATGAAGTCGGAACTCCTAGAATTGGAATCGAAAATAGTAGTTAGCGGTGCACTATGGCGACCCCCACTCCTATCCCCACTCCCATCCCCACTCTTTTTCCCCCACTCCGCGGCAGTCCGAAATTTTTTTCCGGCAGCCGTGGTGTGCGGGGATAAGAGGTGTAGGGGGGGGGGGGGAGGGGGGATAGAGTGTTTGGAGTCGTCATAGCGCACCGCTGAGTGTATATAAAAAATGTGGCCAATAACTGTGCGGCAGTGGTAACTGCATGGCACAGTGATTGGCAGCCGACCAATAACTGGGTGGCCAATGACTGTGCGGATTGCCAATCACTGTGTGACAGGTGTGGCTTTAGGGCACAGTGATTGGCACACCGATTATTCGCCGAGGCGGCAGTCAATTAAAAGTTATTAAATAAAATAAAATGTTTAATATTTGTTTAAAATAATTTTCGTCGATTAAAAAATTTTGGAAAAATAATCTTTAATTTTACCTTTCAATTTATTCCAAGATACGTGTCACGCAGCTGCGGCAGTTTTCTCGTATCACGCATGTTTTTTATTACGTGTCCCGCACTCCTGTTTTTTTCACGTATCCCGCACGCACTCCTGTTTATCCCGCAACTATTGTTTTTATTTTCACTCCTGTTTATTCTCACCCACAAACACTATAGCGTTAACGTTCGGCGTCGTCGACGTCGTTGCCGTCGTCTTCGTCATCCTCGCCGCCGCTGATGATCATCTCGACGAAACCCTTATCATCGAGATAGTCGTTGTCGAAGGCGTTGTCGTTATCGTTGTTAAACCGTTGAGCGACGAGAACTGCGACATCCCGCCGTTCTCTGTCGAATGGTTTTATTATATATGGGCGATTGGCGCGGCGACGTGTGATCACTATGGCCAGCAGGCCTTCGCCAGCACATGCCTCCTCCACCAACGACTCGGCACCACCTGATGAATCGATGTGATCGAGACCGCGCAAATGACACTCGATGCACAGGGCTGGTATCCCGGCACATAAAGAATTTGGGTGTTGGAGAAAAAAAATCTCGAAAAAATCCGAGCGCCCCTCGTCCACTAAAAACACTTCGGAATAACCGTCCTGCACATCGAAATAAATAATTTCACCACGCGTCACACAGCCATGTCGAACTACGACGCAGGACATGCCGATATATAATTGCTCCAGCGTAATTCCCGAGCCTTCTCCGTTGATATTGTAATATTTCTGTAGTAGTTTTTGTAACTGCTCGTACGTACTCTGCATATCCGCGGAGCGTACTTGCAAACTATTTGCACAAACCACTTCAACCACTGTACATACAAATTCTTCACCCACAACGCCGTCTTCGTATCGCGGATACATTTTCGAAAAAATTCGGTGCACTTAGAAAAATATGTAACGGTGTACGCGACACGAACTCCGAAGAAAGACTGTCGATAAAAGACGCTTGACGCACATCCGCGGGCTGCATCATCTGCGAGGCGAACGCAGATCCGTGAATACACGGTCAGCAATATTGCACGTGTTCCTCGCGGTTCACAGTCAAGCGCAGCAGGAGGACCTGAACGCGTGGGAACATGTATGCTGTGAGCGCGGTGACTCGCGCCTCCGGACGATAGCAACAGATGCGCACGTCGCGAGGACACCTGCAAATGCAGCATCAGCAGTACGCCGTCGATGAAGGTCGCGCGCTCGACGGCACGTGTCCCCAAGCGCGAGCCGCTCGCAGGAAGTCGCGAATGCGCCGTCTGCAGTATTGCAGACGTTCTTTCAGGTTCGCGGTCAAGCGTGATGCGATGCATGTGTATAGGTAATGGATGAGTTTAGACAACCGGATGAAGCGTTCATACGAGAATCGGATGAAGCATTCATATGATACCACGAAATCAAACCGTGGGTAAATCTTTTATACGGACCTGTTTATACCCGTATCATATATCTCGCGGAATATCGTGAGAAATTGTATTTGCACGCTCGCGATCACGCGTTATTATAGGTATGAAAAAAGTGCAAATCAATAAAATTTTGAACATAAGTCTTTATGCCACGGAGCCGTCACATATCACTCAGAAATATAGAATTTAGTCAATCGGTCAGTCAGTCATAAGACAACCAACGAGAGTACTGCATCACCGATTGATAATGGCAGATTACGCAGTTCGCACGAGTATTCGCGATTTTTTAAAATTAGTTAAGTTGCGCAGTATTCATCTCAGACGCCACTGCAATGATCAGTGGTGCGAAGAGTTACGGAATTTATCGGGCGAGAGACTGTTGAGTCGTCTACGATATATTATATGGTGGTCGCCTCTACGTGCTATCACCATAGCATATAATAGAGGTATATTAAACGGACAGTGCGTGGTAATGTGTGTGTTTAAGGAGTTGCAACGCCGGGGCCTAGAAGATGCCCCATGCATCAGGGGACTTGTTACTGAAGCCAGAGGTAGGTGTTTCACGTACAATAGATAAATAGATAAATCATCTTATAAAAATAAAAAAAATAGAATTAAAATTTTTTTTAAAAAGTCTCGGTGCGGGATTTGAACCCGCGTCTCCTGGCGAACGCCGCTTAAATCAGACTTCACTATATTATACGCGAAATATTCAAAAGAAGTAGACAAGTACGCGCTAAACATAAAACCGTTTCTAAAATTTCTCGAAAATTATTTTCAAAAATGTTTTCGAAATTTTTTGAAAAAAAAGTCTTTGTGCGGGATCAAACCTACATCTCCTGGCGAACGCCTCTTAAATTAGACTCACTATATAATTCACTAAACATTCAAAAAGTATACTTTTAACCTCGAAGCAATTTGACTTTTCGGTAAATAATTTAAAAGTATAAAATAAAAAAAAAAAAAAAAGTCTCGGTGCGGGATTCGAACCCGCGTCTCCTTGCGAACGCCGCTTAAATCAGACTTCACTATATTATACGCGAAATATTCAAAAGAGGTAGACAAGTACGCGCTAAACATAAAACTATTTCTAAAATTTCTCGAAAATTATTTTCAAAATTTTTTCGAAATTTTTTTGAAAATTTTTGTTCTTTTTCGAAAATTGTTTGTGCAGTGATTAACGTTTATATTATCACATAATTATAGCCTATCGCGAGCTTATGGATGCAACAAACGAAGAAACTCTCAATGAAGCAACTCGTGCTATTGAGGAGGCGGAGGCATTAGATCTTCGCATGCAGACAGCCCTCGACGAAGCAACGCATGCTATAGAAGAAGTGGAGGTAGCTCTTCACACGCAGAGAGCCGTACATCGTAAGTATGCAAAACAAAAAAAAATTATTCGCATCTGAGATGGGGTCATTACATTTAAAAAATTGCAGGTCCACTGTCAGGGAATGGCGTCGATATTGCTCGTACTGCGGACGTGATAGAACAGCCACAGCAAATACAGGACATCCCGTTAAACCGTAAGTGTTCGACAATAGATATGATTTGTACCACACAAAAACGGCTATTTATACTGATAGTTTTTATTTTTCAGCGCCGGTAACAGGGAATTGCGAAGTAGCCTATTCGACGATAACGCTTTCCAGCGCAACCGACGACGAGTCTCAGTCTGGTTCTATAGCAGATGATGGGGAGGAGACCGTGTCGGGATCATCAGGTCTAGAGGGCCTAGAGGGTACCCCCAATCAATTGTCTAATAACGTCGCGGATGAATCATTAGAAGGCAGTCAGTCCGCGAGCGGGGAACGACAACAGGTTATAGATCTTCCCGAAAATCAACTAGGTCTATATGGAGGGTTGTGGCCAGATGAAGGAGAAGAAGAGGAGCAGTATTTTCAGAGAATCGGTTGCTGGATTCAGCAACTCCCGGATGATAACTCAGGTAATCATTTTTACTCTGATCCTAAGATTTTAAAAAGTAAGTAGAGTGTTTTTTGTGATACAGGGACTTCAGCAGCCCTCTTTATTGATGAAGATACTTTATAAACGTATCGGTTTCCAAACGAGGTACCACTGACAACTATCTCTAATTTTCAATAGCGTTTTACCTCGACAAATTCCAGATGCTCATGTGTGTTTTCTTTTTGCAGAAACGCAGGTAGGAGCCGGAAGACCACGAAATTCTGCTAGGAATGAGTCGTTTGGAGACGTACAACCACCCGGGGACCGCTTAGAAATACTTCAAAATATCTCACGTTATTTTAGACGCTTTAAGCTTAGGGGTCGCGAACTGACAATACGTGTTCGCCAACCACCCTCAGGAATAAACGTTATGGACTGGATTCAAGGAGCTTTTCGCGATCTATTGACACAAATAACGACCAATTGCGAGGGTGGCGATTATGCAGGCATTTCGTTCACATCAAGCAGCCTGACGCAGGGACCTACATGGCTTTCTTTTCGGCCTGTTCGGGACTATACGTTCAAAGACATATGGGGGTTAATAGCCAGCGTCGCTCAAAGCGCAGCATCTATGAATATCGATGACACGTGTAATATTAAAGCGTGCATTGTCAAGGGTGTCGAGGGTAGGGGTAGAAAACGTCTTACGTACGAGGGTATCGCGAAAAAATCTATTCTAACGATCCGGAACGACGATCGGTTGTGTTTGCCTCGCTCATTAGCAGCAGTTCTAGTATACGCTGAACGTGGTGAGATACGATCAGGAGATTTACACTCCGAGTGGCAGCGCATTAGGCAGGCAAACGGTTCATTACAAAGAGAGAGAGCGCTCGAACTTACCAGAGCTGCAAATGTCCATATACCGAGAGACGGATGCGGCGTACATGAGATCGCGCTCTACCAAGATCATCTGGCGCAGGACGGTATCGCGATTGTAGTTTTTGAGTTTCTGACTTTAGGTCGTCGTAAGAAAACAGCTCTATTCAATGGCACACAAAAAGTTTTGGAGTCTGCAGGAGAAATTCGGCATACTCTGTATATCTTATATTACGAACGTTCGCATCATTTCGAGCCAATTCTCAATCTCAGGGCAGCCGTCGGTAGCTCGGGGTTTTGCACCGTTTGCAACACATTATATCGCGTGTTTAATCATCGATGCTCGAAAGCACAATGTTCGCGGTGCGGAGCAACACCACCATGTGACGCGAGTTCAAGCGAGGCAATCAGGTGTGTTGCATGCAATCGCGACTTTTTCGGAGAGCAATGCTTACGAAATCATAGAACGGGAAACGTAAATATGAACGGAGGCCTCGGTAGAAAACCTTCTGTTTGTGAATCCCTTCATCGCTGTCGCAAGTGCTTCCGCACAGTAAGACCTTTGGAAAAAAAAGGAAGCGTGTATGATTAAACGGTGCAGCCGTTTAATCATCTGTGTTTTATCCAACCAATACGGGGCGGCTCTACAGATTCGAAAAATATCTTTATTTTATATGATTTTGAAGCGCAGCAGTGCACATCTGTGAAAGGCGACGCGAGCACATTCGTTCACGAACCGAGTTTCTGTGTTGCCCAACGCGTTTGTTCAATGTGTTGCAACAATGATTCTATAGCCGATCCGTGCGAGCATTGCGGCATCCACGAATTCGTATTCAAACATAATCCCGTGGGTCAGCTTGTAGAGTTAGCTATGCAGACTGTGGGGGGGGGGGGGGGGGGGGTCGCGAACGATTGTAATCGCTCATAACGCAGGAGGGTTTGACGCGCAATTCATTCTACGCTATCTAATTGAGGAGAAAAAAACGCGACTTCCCACGCTGATAATGAATGGCACGAAGATTATTACAATGAGGCTTGGAGAATTAGTGTTTCTTGACAGCTTGCACTACTTTCATATGCCTTTGAGCGCACTGCCCAAGGCCTTTGGGCTAACAGGTACTATTGTGAAAGGAACTTTCCCTCATCTGTTCAATATTCCGGAAAATCAAAATTATGTGGGACCCCTGCCTCCTCTAGAGTTTTATTCTCCCGACACCATGCGTACAGCGGAGCGCGAGAAATTACTTGCATGGCATCGCAAGCTGCAGGACGCCGATTATCTGTTCGATTTTGCGAAAGAAATTGTCAGCTACTGTTCGATGGATGTTACTATATTGAGACGAGCGTGTATGGTTTTTCGCGATATGTTCATAGACAGTGGTAGTGTTTGCCCTTTCAACGAGAGCACGACGATAGCATCAGCCTGTTTTCGTATTTTTCGAAAAAAATTTCTAAACAACGATACGATCGGTATTATTCCGACAATCGGGTACAGATGGTCTCACAATCAATCACAAAAAGCAGTGTCGTGGCTCGTGTGGATGGAGCACTTGCTTGGCCATAATATTATTCACGCAGGCTGGTCGCGCGAATTTAAACTACCGCAGAATCTATTGGTAGACGGCTACTACGAGACCCCTGGCAATGCACACGTATTACAGTTCCACGGCTGCTACTGGCACGGGTGCCAGCGCTGTTTCCTCGTGAATAGGCATCGTCGGCAAAGCGACGGAGTGTCAATGGACGAGCGTCTAGAGAAAACTATCGCAATAAGTAATAGAATCCGAGCGTCTGGTTACATGCTAACGGAAATTTGGGAATGCGAATTTGACGGTATGTTAAAACAAAATGAGGAAATGCGCGCATTCGTGGAGAATCACGCTTTAGTTACACCACAACCCCTCAACCCTCGCGATGCGTTCTTCGGTGGCCATACAGAAAATATGGTAACGCTCTACGACATAAAAGACACAGAGCAGATAAAATACGTGGACGTTTGCTCTTTATACCCATACATTTGTAAGTATGGTAAATACCCCGTAGGCCATCCGAAAGTTTATGTGGGTGATGAATGTATGGAGTTGACGGGTCCTGATAACACTGATCTCACGCGTGTCGAAGAGCTTGTCAAATGTACTGTATTGCCGCCGAGGAATCTTTATCACCCTGTACTGCCAGTGCGTATGCATCATCGTTTGTTATTCGCTCTGTGTCGTAGCTGTAGCGAGGCTATGAGTCTGGTAGAGTGTACACACGACGATCCTGCAGAGAGGGTATTCGAGGGTACGTGGGTGGTCGACGAGTTGCGAAAAGCTGTGTCGTGTGGGTATGAAATCACGTGCATTTCTGAAATCTGGCAATACGAGATAACGCAATATAATAGAGATACGAGGGAGGGGGGTCTTTTTGTAGAGTACATTAACACGTTTTTAAAAATCAAACAAGAAGCCAGCGGATGGCCCGAAAGCAATATGGAGGAGGACTCTGTCGCACAAGAACGATATCTCACTGATTTCGAGCAGTCTGAAGGTATTAAGCTGGATCGCGGGTCTATAGCGATAAATCCGGGGTTACGATCGGCGGCTAAGCTCTGTCTGAATTCATTTTGGGGAAAGTTTGGGCAGCGGGAAAATCTGCCGCAGACTGTGATAGTTTCATCGCGTGAAAAACTCATGGAGTTGTTGACGAACCCCGAATACGAGATCACAGGTATTCTCCCTGTAAATAATCAAATACTATATGTGAATTATATTAAAAGTGACGATGCTGTGATACCTTCCGGTATAGCGAACACTGTTGTCGCGGCGTATACGACAGCTCAGGCCCGCTTAAAGCTGTACAGTTACCTCGAGCGCTTGGGTCGTCGTGCATTGTACTGTGATACGGACTCTGTAATTTACGTGACAAAGAATGAGCCAGGTGAATACGAGCCGCCTATTGGGCAGCTTTTTAGGAGATTTAACCGATGAGCTGAGTTCTTACGGCTCCGGTAGCTATATCAAGTCGTTTATTTCGGGTGGTCCTAAATTTTACTCGTTTATAGTACGTGCTTCTGACGGTACGGAGAGCGAGGTTTGTAAAGTCAAAGGCATAACACTTAATTTTGCAAATAACGCACTGATCAATTATCAGTCGATACGCTCCTTTGTAATGGGCGAGAGAGAAGAACCAATTGTACTGCACTACAATGCGATTAGACGTACGGCGTTTCATCACGTGGTCACACGGCCGGAAATAAAATCTTGTAAACCATCGAGCGTCAAGCGAAGACGCGACGGCGAATACGGCTCTCTACCTTATGGCTAGAAAAGTTAAAAATATTTTATCTTCATGTAAACAAATTATATAACTGGGAAATAAAGGCTTTATCATCTACAGCAGTATCGAGATTTGATTCAATCATCGATATGGACGTGAGGTGGAAACATCCCTGGACGGCTATGGTTTGTGGTCTAACCGGTAATATGCGGTAAAACATATTTTGTGAAAAAGTTTTTAAAATTCATTTCGCGTATGAACAGCGAGCCGTTCGAGAGAATTATTTTCTACTATTCCGAATGGCAACCAGCATACGCCGAGTATGGAGCATCGATCGAATTTCACGAAGGTTTGCCGCAATCTGCTGATTACGCGAATGATCCGCGTGCCAAGCTCATAGTTATCGACGACTTAATGCGTGAGGCATCGAACAACAGTGTTATTGACTTATTCACCAAAGGCAGTCATCATAAAAATTTGAGCGTTATTTTCATAACGCAAAACTTATTCCACCAAGGTCACGGCCAACGAGATATCTCACTGAACGCTAATTATATCGTTGAAATTAAAAAGCAGCTGTACTTCCGGGGAACTACCAGTTTTGCGTTTATGATGACGAATAACGGATCGCTACGCTACAAAAAGAACGTTGCGATATCGACTGCCCTTCGGTATTCCAGCAAGGAGCAATGTAAATCAGATTCAAACGTTAATCGCTGTATTGCCGATCGCGTATTGTACATTCTTCGTAACAACGCGTCTCTAAAGGCTTCGGGGATGCCACGTAGAAAAGCAGTGATTTGCTCAAATAATTATCAGTCAACCTCTTGGAATGGCCCGTGACGGATCACCACTCTGCAAGAAGCACATTGCGATATTGCGAGCCCTTCAACATTTCAACAAGGATCAACGTGAAGCCTTTTTACGTAAAACAGATCCTCGTATAATACGGTGCATCTGCGAGTGCGCATTGAACATTCTTCATGGTAATGTACCTCTGAAGTCGAATCAGAGGAAAAAACTACGTCGACACGCGTCTGTTCTTCGTCGCTTAGCTGCAAGAAAAGGCTGTTGGAAGAGTAAAAAGCGAATCGTGGTTCAGAGTGGTGGATTTCTGCCTCTTTTGCTTGCACCAATTTTGGGCACCGTCCTGTCAAATTTGATTGGTGGGCGCTGATAATCGAACACGCAAGAAAAATGGTACTAGTGCCGGAGGAGAATCTATTACAGATGAGCGCACAAAGTATCCGACAACCTGTTTTTGGCGCTGACGTGACGCATTCGCCAGAGGCACAAGCTATTGGAGCCACCTTGAGTAGATTGGACGCTGAAATGAACGAAATCTTGAATTCTAATAAATATAAGGATGAGAGAGAAAAGTGGACCGCATATCTGACTGTACTATAACGCTATCTTCATTTTGTCGATGGTGAGCGATCTCATCAGCAGCTTGATCTCATGAAAACGAAAGTACCCGCTTTGAAGGAAGAGGAGGAGGAGGAGGAGGAGGGGGAGGAGGAGGGTGAAAAAAAGACTCCTCGCCAGGCATGAATGACTCCATCATAATTGAAAGCGTACCGCAAAAATTTCGGAACAAAGCGAAACTTCTACTGCGTCGCTTGCACGATGCACCGTCGTCAAAATTTTCTTGGAACCCCGCAGGAATCGTTTCTATCGAGGGAAAACCAATCAAGGATTCGAATATTGTTGATCTTGTGAACGATGCTATGCGAGCAAGAGAAGTCCCAAAACCAGCGGGACGCAAAACCTTCGCAAATTTTTTGAGAACGATACGAACACCTCGAGAATTTGTGGGAAATGAGGAACTGTGGGCGGAATCAAGGGCCAATTCAACATTACGGGCGCATGCAAGCGGTAACAGTGAAGCCGAGGATATCAACGATACCAGCGATCAGTCTTCGTACTACAGCGATGATAAGAGCACCGAAGCTGGACGTGGTGTGCAGAGTGGTTCTGGTAGTTATAGCAAGAAAAGACGTGTAACTTGGGCTAGGCTTAAATTATAAACATGAAAATATTGGAAAAAGTGTACTTTGATCCCTCCCATGAAGCATCATTTTCGGGCAGTGCCAAATTAATGCACGCGGTTCGGAAGAAAAAAATCTCCGGTAAAAAGACACTACAGTGGCTCGAGTCTCAGGATGCTTACACAAAGCATAAGTCTGTGAGACGCAGGTTTCCACGGCGCTTTTACAACGTGCGTAACATTGACGATGTTTGGGAGGCTGATCTTGTAGATCTTCGTTCTATCAAGGATTACAACGATGGCTATGTTTATCTTCTTGTGGTCATAGATGTTCTTAGTAAATATGCATGGGTCGAGCCTCTACATGATAAGGCTGCTACGACCGTGACTAAAGCACTCACGCGTATACTATCGCGAAAAGTCAGTAATGGTAGATCACCGATTTGTCTCCAGTCGGATAGAGGTAAGGAGTTTATAGGTTCCGCATTCCAGGCTTTCTTGAAGAAGAAGAACATTCAGTTTCGCGCTGCAAGAAACCCCAATATAAAAGCCGCTGTCGTGGAGCGATTTAATAGAACTCTAAAAGAAAGAATGTGGCGTTATTTCACGTACTCTAGAGAAAAACGTTACATTGACGTTCAGAAAATAAACAATTGTGCTTGGATAGTGCCGATTGCGACGAGTGTCTGAGAATAATAATCTATAACGCTTGTACCAGTGAAATAGCGGAATCGCCGTGTTAATTTGGTGTGCGAACCGTGAAGTTAGCTTGGCCTCTCGGTGAGCGCCTTGGAATGTCACAGCGCTGCGATACCAGTAGTGACACCTCCCAGAAATCCGATAAACCGTTAGGACGACTCGATACCCCGACGCCTAGATCGCTATCGACACTTCAGGGATTCCTCACATCGACACCTGTCAACTCTAAAACGAGCAACAGCACTAAAACAAAGGAAAAATCTACTCGAGGTCGGCCTAGCAAGACACCGTTTTTTAACGCAACAGCGACTCCTGATATTGCGGCTAAGGACCCTCGAAAACGCATGTTTTCCCAGATTTTCGCGGATAACTCGGAGGAACTAAACTTTGATGGTACGCTGACAAAAAAGAGCACGATGACTCAGCGCACACCGCCGCAGAGCTCTGCGGCACACCAACACGTACAGCAATCCAATAACAACACTAAGGCACCAAGCAGTACACTCGAAACACAGAGCGAAATGCCCGTCGTAACGCCGGCTGAAACCGTGGGACTTAGTGACATTATGCGCGAAATCTACGCTATGAGGCAGGAAAATGCGGAAAATTTTTCATCTCTGAAATCGGAAATCTCCACGAATAACTCGGCATTACGCGAAGAGATACAACAACTTAAAATGCAAATAAAAGACAATAAAAATGAGAATAAAAAATCACTGACATCGGTCGACGCAAGACTATCTACCCTGGAAAAACAAGTGAGAGAGCCGCCTCCCCCGAAATGCGATGCGGAGCTTGAAAAGCGCCTACTTGCAATCGAAGTTAAGTTGTCCACGACACCAGCTGTTAATAACGGTGCTCCAATGCAAATCCCCGAAGAAACGATGTCTAAGATCAACATGTTGGCGCGCAACGTCGAAGCGCAGGACAAACTGAACAGGAAGAACAATATCATTATCAAAGGATTTAAACCAAAGACTAATGATTCAAAGAAGAAAGTGGACGATTTCTTAACCAAAGAATTCGAGCTGAACGGAGTCGTTATGGGAGCCAAAACCATTGGACCTGGACAGAAATTGGTGCACACAAGTCTCACAAACTTCGAAGCAAAAGTGGAGATTATGAGAAAAAAACGAAGAGTGCTCGAGAATACTCAAATCTTCATCGAGAGTGATTTAACATATTCAGAAAGAAGCACTCAGAAAAAGCTACGTGACATCGCCCGCACCGAACGTTACAAAAACCAAAACGTTAAAATTGGCTATCAAAAAATCCAACTAAATGGTATCTGGATGCGCTGGGACGAACAGTTGGGAAAACTTATCGCCTTACAACAACAATGCATGGAATTGCAACAACAAAATACTGGGCCTGTACAACACGCAACGGAAGAAAATTCTACAGCTGTCCAGGTGTCAAAAAACTTCCAGCCGTGCAACAACTGAAGATTATCTTTTGGAACTGCCACGGCATAAAAAATCTGCCTCGATACCCGAACGAGAGGAAGGGCCAGATCATCGGCATCGCTGAAACCTGGATAACTGCGGAATCTGCCAGCCTCCCGACACAATTTGCCAACTACACTGCCACCTGGTCGAAAGCTATACAGGACAAAGCAAGAGGACGAGGAAGCGGGGGTTTGGCGCTTCTTGCCGACAAGATTATCGGTAACGCAGAAATTCTTGATACTTCCGAGCGGTGGATCTTTGCAAGTCATTATATTCATAAGACTAGAATAATAACCGGCATCGTATATTTCAAACCTAAACTCGACTTAACAGTCATTTTAGAATCTTTTCAGATCACGCTTGACACTTTAAATAGAAAATATCCGGATGCTATAACAATAATAGGCGGTAACTTCAACGCTCGAATCGGTGATTTAGATGAGGTGCCCGCTGATTTACTCGAAAGGACTAACCTGCACGTTCACAGAAAATCACTTGACGTAAATATCCTGCCGGAAGGTATCTCTCTTTTTAACTTCATGACTTTAAATGGTTATATCTGTCTCAATGGAAGAACACCCAGCGATAATCCACCTTCTATCACGACCGAGGAACTTTTAAAAAATATTGCTAAAATAAAAAAAGCGAAAGCCCCTGGCCTTGACAATCTTGGGAACGAGTTCTACAAAGTTCTTCCACCGAATCGATTGAAATTTCTCCTCGTGTTGTTTAACAGAATTTTAGACGCTGAAAAAACCCCTCATGCGTGGGGAGAAGTAGCTTTGACTATGATCCATAAAAAAGGTAATAAAAACGACCCGCTAAACTACCGCGGAATCGCCTTAGTTAATAGCATAACGAAGTTGTTTACCCAGATAATTAAAGAAAGAATTCAAAAGTGGGCAGACGGAGTAAACCTCTTACCTGAATGTCAAGCTGGGTTTAGGGCCGGGCGCAGCTGTACTGACCAAATCTTTGTACTCACGAGCGCAGTCCAAATGCAACTCAGACTAGGAGGTAGGACAGTTTTTAGCCTTTTCGTTGACTTTAAGAGAGCATTTGACTCCATTCCACACGCTCCATTATGGGCCAAATTGTTTTCTCAGGGAGTCAGTTCAAAAATACTAAGAATAATAAAAAGCTTGTACGGTAGTGCGACTGTTCAGGTGAAACAAGAGGGTTTGCTTTCCAACAAAGTGCAAGTCACGGAAGGCGTACTGCAAGGCGAGACTCTGAGTCCTCTACTGTTTATTTTGTACATAGCTGACATCGAAACTTTTATGCGAAAAAGAGACCTTTATGGGCTCAATATCGACGGACATTCTGACGTCATTATGCTTTTATACGCCGACGATCTTATCATTCTTGCACACTCAAGAATCGACCTTCAAAAGAAAATCCGTGCACTTGATGACTATTGCCAACTGAACGGTCTCACTGTCAATACAGGCAAAACGAAAGTGATGATCTTTCAAAATGCGGGTAAAGTAAAGGATAGCGAAAATCTAAGATTTAAATTTAAAGACGAAATATTGGAAATTATCAGTAAATACACTTATTTGGGCGTACCGATTGCCAACTCCTCGCTAGGATCAACGGCTGCGAATGAAGCCAGTGCGAAGGCTAAACTCGTTAACGGCACAGTTATATTGATTATTTCCAGAGCAAAATGTGACTCATGGCAAAGCATTCTCAAGCTATACGAGAGCATAAGTAAAGCAACGCTTCTATATGCTGTACCAACCTGGGGTCTTAGATATCTTGACAACTTAGAAGTAGCACAGACAAATTTTTTTAAGCGTCTTCTACTACTCCCGATGAACACTGCGAACTGTGCACTCAGGCTCGAGCTCGGTTGCTCCAAAGTCGCAATTACGGCGTTAAGAATGACCTTGAGTTTTATTATAAGAATTTTAAAACAGGACGAAGCAAGTCTTCCCAAGATTTGCCTTAGTAGGCTGGTGCACCTCGCTAATGGGCCAAATCCTAACTCGAAATATAACTTTGCGGCACAGCTACGAGAACTCCTGGAAAAAATCGGCTGATCTGACATATTACACGAGACATCCGTGCAACACTGGGAAAGTAGAACAAGCGAGATTATTGAGAAATTTGAGGTATTATTTAAGGCAAAGGACATAGAAGACTGGGACAATCTGAGATGTAAAATTCCGATTCCCAGGCTATTCGATACTAGTGAAACAAATTACCTAACTTCTAGATGCGCTGTAACTATTATAAGAATGAAAGCTCAAGTTCGCCTATTTAACGAATATAACTCTAGATTTACGTGGAATGGATTAACCTATAGACTAACTCCAAACGAATTATGCACAAT
Organism: Exephanes ischioxanthus; assembly: GCA_958510785.1. Lineage (NCBI taxonomy): Eukaryota > Metazoa > Arthropoda > Insecta > Hymenoptera > Ichneumonidae > Exephanes > Exephanes ischioxanthus. The sequence continues at coordinate 16,123,829 of OY294016.1, read as the reverse complement.
TTGCAACATGAATGTACCGGAGACCCTAGAGCATTTTATTGTTTACTGCCCAATCTACGAATGCTACCGAAATAAATATCTAAGTACATATCTAACCGAGAACAGTAACTGGATAACATTCTTAAATAATCCAAATATTGAGGCGTCAAAAGCACTCTTCTTTTATACGACGACTGCTCTAGCTCTCCGTTCAACGATTTTAAATGAATAACTATGCACCACAACACAATCTACCTGCAGTAGAGAAGGAGAAAACAAAATCTAGGTTAGTTATCATAATTAAGACCAGAATTTGTGTATATTGCGAAACTACCTTATTTAAAAGTTTGTAAGAGCCCCTTGTATAATATATAATAAAAAAAAATTTTGTAAATGGCTCACCCTTTGCCAAGGGGATTTACCCCAAAGGGCAAATAAAGACTTACTTACTTACATTGACGTTCTGCAAGATATCGTCTCGGCATACAATCATGCGCAACATAGCAGTATAAAAATGGCTCCAGCCTCTGTGACGCTTGCTACAGCTGCTAGGGCTCGAGCTAATCTGATACAGCGATACAAGGATCCGGAGTATCCCAGGCAGCCTCCTAAATACAGGGTAGGCGATATTGTACGCATCAGTAGTGCAAAAGCAGCCTTTGCAAAAGGTTACGAGAGTGGCTGGAGCAGCGAACTATTTAAAATACACCGTGTATCATATACCAGACACCCTGTGGTATACATCTTGCGTGATCTTCAGGACGAGGATATCGACGGCATCTTTTACGAGTCGGAATTATCGAGAGAGCGAACGACCGCTCAGTCCAAGAAAAATAAGAAAGGAAAATCAAAATGAAAGACGAATTTTATATTGTTTTACCTAGCAACAGCAGTATGGGATATTACCCTGATAATAAGACAACGCGATACACTACGCATTTACCGCAGTGCTTGACTTTGCACGGTGGCTGGACTGTTTCTTTAGCTGAAATCCAAATACCCCTGACGATGATGCATGTACCACCTGAGGGTGAGCAGAATTTTATCAGCTTTATAACTAATGCGGTGACGCCTGGCACGGGTGTTGACACTGACTATAAAGAAGATCGAGTCTCCATACCTCCGGGTGTGTACCGTAGTGTAGATGAATTACTCGAAACAATTAACGATATACCATGTGTGTCCGACCACTTGAAGTTTCAATGTGGGCGCAATGGATACGTGACAGTAACCCGCATTTGCGATAGGTGTACGAATTTGAAACACTCTTTCTTCTTTTCCGTCGTATTGAACAAGATTTTAGGATTCTCCCATAACCATGGCGTCGTCATTCGAAGTGACACGAAGTACATTGGCCAGCGACCGGCCGGTCTAACGAACGGGCTTCCTAATACGCTCTTCGTTTATACCGATATCTGCGAACCATACATCACCGGAGATGTGCACACACCTCTGCTGCGTGTCGTTCCGACCGCCGTCACGGATAATTACAATTACGGGTCTGTCAAAATTAGAAACTTTTCACCACCGCGCTTCATACCGTTATTGCGCACGAGTTTTCAAACGATAACTATCGATATAAGGGATGAGTTTGGTGAGCCGATACCATTTGAGTACGGGACGTTGACGGTGACATTACACTTTTGACGCATAGATTGACTCGCGAAATGGATTATTACGACACATACTTTGACGCACAGATAGGCGGCGGGGGAGGGAGGGCGTGCTATGGTGGTATCAGTCATGTCTACATTGGGTCACCGAACCAGCGAGGCCACGGTATTGGTAGTTTCCTCGGAGGTCTCTTTCGCCGAATCATACCGCTCTTGAAACAAGGAGACCGGACAGTCGGCAAAGAAGCACTACGTTCTGGTATCAATGCAGCCAATGACATATTGGATAGGGGAATTCATCCACGAGAGGCCTTTAAAACGCGCATGCGCGAATCAGCCTCAAATCTAAAGAGGAAAGCCGAGGACAAAAATGATAACCTTATGCAGGGATCAGGCTATAAAGCTACTAAAATTAATAATCTACTGCATTCGCTTGGTGGTAGCGCAACACGTCGCGTCGGTGTGAAGAAAAGAAAGAAACCGCTGACGTCGAAAAAACACTCGGGGCACGTGAAGAAGAAGAGGAGAGGAGGAAAGAAAAAGGCATTGAAAAGAAGGAACACAAGTGACAAGAAGAAGAAGAGGAGGAAGAAACCAAGAACGGTATCTGACATTTTTGCTTAGATAGACAGACACCTGAGAAAAAAATGGCATTCTTACACGCTCATTCGTGTGAATGTCTAAAGTCGAAGCTCGAACTATTCACACTACCACCGACCCTAACTACGATTGAGGGGACGCAATGGGTGTACTATAAGCCAATTTCATCGTTGACAGATAACTCGCCTATCGAATTTGTAGTGCCGGGCCAGGGCGATGAGTATATTGATCTTGCCCATACTATGCGCGTTGAAATAATACCACCTCGGAAGCCCAAAGAAGGCGATGCCCCTAAAGCAGGCCCCGTTAATAATTTGCTGCCTTCAATGTTCAATCAGATCGATGTGTTCTTGAATCAGAAACTTGTATCGCCGCCTAATAACGCTTACGCATACAGAGCATACATTGAAACACTCTTAAATTATGGAGATGACGCAAAGGCCTCTCATCTCACAAGTGTTCTCTGGTACGATGATTCACACGGTGGAATGGATGATGTGGGTGATGCTAATGCGGGCCTAGCTGTACGAAGAGGTCTTATGAATGCTAGTGGCAATCAGATTGATCTCCTCGGACACCTTCACTGCGACATTTTTAATCAGGAGAGATTTTTGATAAACGGTGTTGAGATGCGTATACGCCTCGTGCGCACCAACGATGCTTTCTGCCTTATGAGCCCTTCGAAAGACTGTAGCATGAAGATTGTCGAAGCATCGCTTCTTGTACGGCGCGCCAAGATAGCACCCGGTATACTCCTGGCCCATGCAAGGGCTCTCTCCAAATCTACGGCCAAGTATCCAATGACTCGTGTGGAAGTTAAAGCAGTATCGCTGCATGCGGGCGTTCACGGCGATACTCTGGATAATATCATACTAGGGCAACTGCCTAAGCGTGTAATTATCGGATTTGTCGATAATAGAGCCTTTAACGGCGATCGCACACTGAATCCCTTTAACTTTCAAAATTATAAAATCAATTATCTTTCTTTGTATGCTGACGGTGTGCAGATACCGTCAAAGCCTTTGCAGCCCGACTTTGGAGCGAGAGAACAATACGTGGATGCGTATCACATATTATTCTCCGGTACTGGTATTTACTTTCTCAACCAGGGTAATTGTATTTCCAGCACAGCCTACCCTAATGGTTATTGTCTATTGGCATTTGACCTAACACCCGATCTTTCGGCAAATAGTAATACTCATTGAAATTTGGTGAAACACGGCAGTGTCAGAATAGAAGTCCGTTTCGAAGAAGCTCTAAAAACAACGGTGAACTGTATTGTGTATGCGGAATATGACAATGTGTTGGAGATTGACTCGTTCCGACAAGTGATTGTAGATTTCAGCGGATAGTGAACTATTTCGGCGGAGTCTTCAGTATTCTCCGAGAACTCGAGGCGACAGGTCAACATCATAACTTGTAACTCCCCTACACAATAAAGTCTCCCGTGTGGCCCCGGTGACGTCACACCGCGAGAGCCCGGGAGATCCTGTCAGCCGGGAAGACCGCAGCCGTCGGACAAGACCGCTGAGAGGCAAGTAGCGCCATCCGACGAGATCGAGCGGCGGCTCGATCGATGCCGAGCGACGCGCACGCGCAATGGCCAACACCAGCAAGGATTCGGAAGCACAGCGGCGCTGCCGAGCGGGCTTACATCGAAAGCACGCTCAAGGTCGAGGAAAGGCGAAAGCGAGGGAAAATCAGCCTCAACGATTGGACGAAAATGACGACACGACGAGCTGCACACGGCACCGACCGAGCAGACTGAGAGCATATCATTAGCTCGGAGGATAACACCGGATAATCGTCACGACTATACCGATCCGGCATTGGAGGGCAGAGGAAGAGCAAGGCCATCAGCCAATAAGAAAATTAATAACCAAGGCGTCCGCACGCAGACGCGAGTCCGCCAGAAATCTGCCAAACCGACGGAGTGGGAGTCCAAAATCGGGGTATAAGAGACGGCGATTTCGGCAGTCGATGATCAGTCAACGATCTACTTTTCCAGCGGACAACTCTCAAGGACTACCAGTGAAAAGTACACAGTGAGTAAATTTGAAATAAAAGTGAATTGTGCAAAAGTGGACTTATAAAATCTGTGCGATTTGGACTTGCAAAAATTGTGCCGTTTCGGACTTATAAAATTTATGCCGATTTGAACTTGTAAAAATTGTGCTGGTTTGGACTTATAAAATCTGTGCCGATGTGAACTTATAAATCTGTGCGATTTGGACTTATAAAACTCGTGCCGTTTCGAACTTATAAAATTGTGAAAATTGGACATATAATATTTCGCACTAAGTGGGCTTCGAATAAGCGTGCCAGTTCAGACTTAGAACAATTGTGCCGAAGTCGGATTGATAACATTATCGACGAACAAGTCTGGCTAATCATCTCGAATAACTGAGCCGCTAAAAGTGACATTCAGCGTGAACCGGTCAAGTGACTAGAAGTGACCGTCAGAAAAGCATCGAGTGTCAGGGAATGGTTTGACGACTCCCAGGACATAAAAAGGCATACCCAGGGACACGTTCACATTCCCTGAAGACGGATATACCATCATCTTAAGGTAAAAACGTCCCTTTTGTAAATAAACACCAATTGCAATTCGCGAGGTGAGCGAGCTGTCACCGTCAATCGCCGAGTCGTGACGTCAGAGCAAGCACAGCCGAGCGCGACGACCAGCCGAATTCAGCGACGATCGAGAAGCCGCCCGCGCATGCGCAGTGCGGTATACGCACGAATAAAAATCGGCCACTTAATATTCTAACTTCAAGCACGTAAATTATTCAAGATAAAGAGGAATAAGATTCGAGTATTGGAATAATCGATTTCCACACATCTTGTTATCAACGAAAATAAATTGCTTGAACGATAATAAAGGAACGCAATCATTCAAGAAAGAGAAAAACCTGTAATTATATGAGAACGTGTCAATTTACAAATAAAATTTATTACTTTTGCATATAAAAACGTCTCTGACACACCAACCCATAATTCCTAGACGCTCGAGTCCACGAATCCTTCCGTTTGAGCGCCCGTTCCTCTTAAGGAGGTGCGCAAATACGGAGAAATTATTGTAAAAGGCATTTGCTCCTGTTACATTTGGCGCCCAACGTGGGGCCCGAGCAAAAAGGGATTGCGTGTGTCAGAGCAGCGCGGTTAAAGAAATTAAAAGTAGTATAAATGTCGGTAAAGTCGGTCGGACAAGAACTCCGAGAACTCGAACTGATGGAACTGGAAGACGTGCATCGCGCTCGCCGGGAACTGCGCGACCGGGAGAGAAGGCGCCGCAACTCCGCAGGAGCGGCCGTCATCGGCATAAATAATACTCGCACGTCGGCGATCGAGGACTCCGACTCCGAAAAAAGTATTGTCGACGCAAACGCTATCAATTTAACAATGAATTGGGAATCGACCACCGCCGACCACATGCTCGGACACATAGGAATCCGGAACCAGGAGGGACTGAATCGAATGTCCCTAATCCCACACCAGAACAGCGATACACCACCGAATCACAACGATCGGATGGAAAACCCGACGGAAGAGACAAGAGGGACGGAGGAGGATGGAGGAAACGGGGACGGCGCAGCTAAACTCGAGGATGTGGTCAAACTCCACATGAACATGGCCGCCGACAATAAAAAAGAATTCGCGGAACTCAAGGGGATGCAAAAAAGTCAAGAAAGGGCGTGCGTTGCTCGAGGTACCGAGATAAAAAGGGAAATGCTCGACGCGCTAACGAAGGTGGCACAGGACGTCGAACAGTACACCGATAGGAAGGTGGAAAACATGCACAAGATTATAAGGGACGGACAAGAGCCGACGAACGATCTTGTTCGAGACCGACTCGCAGCACAAGACATCACCATCGTGGACATGATCGGGAAACTCGAACAAGTGACGGGTCAATCGACGCAGGCGTTGAGAAAGGCCGAGGAAAACGCCCGAAGAATCCGGGAATATGCGGAACGGGCGCAAGCCGGATTGTCCCAAACCATGCTCGGGAACACAACGTTCTGCGGCCTGAACGCCAGTAAGGCATACGTTGCGTCGGAAAGGCTCCCGATGTTTAAGGGCGATGGCGTCGAACGCCCGATGCAGTATCTAAAAACGCTTCGGGATCATTTTAGCGCCATCGAGCCAGAAGGCCCTGAGTTCCGGTGCATGATCGGAGAGGCCATGATCGAAACGGCACGGGATTGGTGGTACTTGGTCGCACCCGAGGTCACGAATATTGCACAGTTCGAGGCGGCTTTCCGTGCACGATACTGGGGACGCGAATTACAAGACAAAGTGAAGCGTCACCTCGAGTATGGGACTTATTTTGTCGAAGGACAACGCCTCACGAAGGCAGAGTACGCGACTCGGGTCATCGGAAACGTTCGCGATCTAAGTGAACCAATCAGCGATCAAGAGACGATCCGACGGCTCGCAAAGCACTTTGACGAGAACATAAGGACGGCGATTCTCGTCCGAAACGTCAGTAAGGTGAGTGAGTTGATCGAGTTGCCCGAAAGCAACGATCTCGGCGGCACGATTAACGCGAGTCGCAGCAATGATCGATCGAACGGAGGTGGATACGGGCCACAGCGAGGAAACGGGCGAGGAAATGGGGGAGGACAGCGCCCGTGGCAGCAGCGAGGAGGAATGCAAGGCCAGTGGCAAACTGCCCAATATGGCCCATCTCAGGTGCCGCCGCAAAACCATAATCAGTGGCAAGGACCACCAGGGACGATAACACCACCAAATTTTTCGGTCCCGCCACCTTTCTACCCCGTGTCGCCGCCACCGATACCGGCACAAGCAATGCCGCAGGGACAAGGCGTTAATGCGAACTTCACGACCACGATCCAGGGAAACGCGTAAACGTTGCGTCCGTAAGGCACGCGGAGAAACCACGAGACGCAACGGCGGCAAAAACAGAAGAAGAAAGGGTACAAGAAGAAGAGAAGAGGAAGAAAGAAGAAAAGGAGAAGAAAGAAGAAAGGAAGAAACATGAAGAAGAAAAGAAGAAACGAGAGGAAGAAAAGAGGCAAGAGGAGAAGAAAATAAGGGAAGAAAGAGAGAGGAATGCGGAAGAAAGAAAAAGGCGAAAGGACGAATATTGGCAGAAACGACAGGAGAAAAAAGAGAGAGAGAGAGAGGCAGCGAGAAACTCAAGGGAAGAAGCGACGAACTACGAGACAATGACAACCTGTGATGTCGAATCATTGGAAGAACGAGAAGGGTTACCGAAGAATGGGGGAGAGACCAAGCCCATAAAGGGGGAGAAGAAGGTCGGACTGGATCAAGAAGAGATCAGTGCCGTGGAGGAAAGGAGGAGGGAGGGTCTACCCCAAGCCGGGCCCGCATCGGTTTCGGTGCCAATGACGATGAAAGACAAAGGAGTCATCGCTATCGGACAAGGAGCGATTCCCAAAAGGACCGAAAAAAGGGTCCAAACGATTTTCGAGAGCCCTTAGGACTATCTCCTCGATATGCCACGGCCAGGAGAGGGCGTGATATATGACGAAACACGACCAATGTGGCCCGAGGTGCCGATCGGTCTCGAAGGAGCATTGGCCAGTGCGTTGGTCGATAGCGGAAGCGAAGTTTCTTGTATTTCCGAAGAATTTTACGAACAAAATTTGGAAGCCTTTCGGAATTGTCCGATATTACCGGTAACATCAATTAATGTGGTGGGAGCATTCGGAGGAGGTTCAGGACGAATCAAACAGCAGGTAATGGCCACAGCAAGAGTGTACGATTCAGAGGGAGACGTAACGCTGTTGGTTGTACCGAAACTGCAGAGATCCGTGCTTCTTGGTATCGACGGGATGGACAAACTCGGGGTTTACGTCGACACGCACAGAAGAGTCATAAAGGTGCGAGATAAAATTGTCGGACGCCTCGTAGGAGGCTACTGGCAGATGGAGGAGAGCCAGTGTAATATAACCGAAGGGGACAAAGAAATGGGGGAGAGTAGAGCGATGCTCGCTCGAGCCGAAGGCACGGTGGAGGAAGAAGAACCGGAAGAAACGGTCACGAGACATGTGATGAGCGGAAAAATACAAGATCCCAGTTCAGAATGTCTCCGTGAAGCCGAAGTCGATGAGAAGCTCCGAGAATGCGCTGACGTCGACGTCGAGATTCCGCGACGCTTCAAGGAATTGGTGTAGGAATATCGAGACGTATTTCGTAAACGACCGGGGCGGATGCAAGCATATGAGCATCGGCTCGTCCTTAAGGATGAAAAACCCTTCGTATCTCGCTCATACCCTGTTCCAATGGCGTACCGCGGAAAGGTAACGGATGAAATCAACAAAATGCTCGCTCAAGGGGTTATTCAAAGGTCAACGAGTACCTACATTAACCCTTTAGTGACCGTTATCAAAACCAACGGAGACGTCAGGTTGTGTCTAGATGCACGGCTATTAAATGAACACCTCGAAGGAGATTATGACTCCGCGTTACCAACCGAAGAGATTTTCCAGAAATGCGGAGGCGCAAAGGTCATGTCGACCTTGGATCTAACCAGCAGTTTCTGGCAGATCCCGTTACACCCTGATTCACGGAAATACACGGCTTTTCGACACGAGAATAAATGCTATGAGTTTACGGTTACGCCATTCGGGCTAAAAACGAGTACCGCGGCGCTGGTTCGAGGACTAGACATCGTCCTTCGCAACACCGGAGATTCTATAGTAAATTTCGTGGATGATCTATTGGTAGTGTCGGGGGATGCCCGACAACACCTGCAACATCTCCGACAATTATTCTCGAGAATACGAGAACATGGAATGACTCTCAAGATGGGAAATCCCATTTCTTCCGAAGGGAGGTGAATTTTCTCGGACATGTCGTGACGACTAAAGGAATATTGCCACAGCCCGACAAGGTTAAGTCGATCAAGGAATTTCCCCGCGCCCGAAACGTAAAGCAGCTGCGGGGTTTTCTCGGGCTGGTAAATTTCTATACGAAATTTACAAGCAGGCACGCCGAAGAAACTGTTCCACTGTTGGAACTATTGAGAAAGGGGACGAGCTGGAAATGGACTGAAATCCATGTAGCGGCGTTCGGAAGGATAAAACAGCTGTTTTGCGAGTCATCGATCCTCGACCATCCCGACGTAACAAAACCATATACCTTGACGACGGACGCGAGTGACTACGCGCTGGGCGCGACATTGTCTCAAACCGACGAAGATGGTGAAGTCGGAGTGATCTCATTCGCCAGTCGCACACTCAAGGGGGCAGAAGTCGGGTACACCACGTCGGAAAAAGAATTACTCGCCATCGTGTGGGCGCTGCAAAAGTTCCAAAGTTATCTCAAAGGAGCAAAGATAACAATAATAACCGACCATAAAGCACTGGTATTTCTAAAAACGTGCAGATTTACGAGCGACCGACTGTTGAGATGGGCATTGCTGTTACAAGGATATGATTTAACTGTAGAACACCGACCGGGAAAATCGAACCAAGTAGCAAACACGCTCAGCCGACTCCGCGATCACACGTATGAACCCGATGGAGAACAGCCGGGAAAGATCGTTATCGCAGCCCTTGCGCAGAAACCTTCGAAGTTACTGTGGCAAAAGATGCGACAAATTGGTACGATGCAACGGAGTCAGGAAGATCTCAACGCCATTATAAATCTACTCGAGGATGAAAAGGAGACGCTTAACCATCCGAAAAACTATCGACTGCGGGAAGGGGTATTACAAAAGGCCGCGAAAACCGGCTAATGGGAAATAACCTTGCCTGAAGAGATAAAAGAAATACTGGTCGAGGAATGCCACGGGATGTACGGACATATCGGAGCGAACAAGGTGTTTCAGATGCTGAATGAAGATTTCGCGTATCCCCGATTTGCGAAAAGCATCAGGCACCAGCTCGCCACATGCGACTCCTGTCAGCGAACGAAATGCGCGGTCCAGACTAGTTACGCGAATATGCAGACGATTGTGCCTGAAGGACCAGGAGATCTAATATCTATCGATTTCTTTGGCCCCCTCCCGACATCCACAGGGAGAGTTCGGCATATTTTAGTAACTCTGGACGCCTTCACGAAATTTGTCGTCCTATACCCGATGCGCACGGTGAACACCAAAACGGTTATAAAGAAGCTCAGCGAGGACTATATCCCGAAATACGGCAAGCCCAGAAGGATCCAATTTGACCATGGCACGCAGTTCACGGCCAAGGCATGGAAAAAATGGTTGGAAGATGAAAAGATCCGGGGAGTATTCTCGTCGATACGGCACCCGCAAGGAAATATTGTCGAGAGGGTAAACCGAGAGCTCGGAAGATTTTTCCGTACCTTCCTAACCGATCGCCACACAGCATGGGCCAGATGGGTACCGATAATACAAGATTGTATTAATAAGACGCCACACGACACCACCGAGTACACTCCGATGGAATTACAAACAAAAAAGAAACCACTTTTGAAAAAAAGAAACCACATTTCCTCGTAACGCCGGAAAAATTGGATTCCGGCGTTACGAGGAAAAATAGCCGAAATAGAAGACTACACTAAGAAGCTCGAGGAAGTCCAGTTAAGAATCCTCCGGAAGGGGAGAAGAAGGGCTGAGAAATTCGACGAATGCCATCGAATGACGACGTATTCGGAGGGAGAACTCGTCTTGGTCAAGGCCTTAAACGTCTCGCACCAAATGGACAAGGTCACCGCGAAGTTCATGCCTCTCTACGAGGGCCCGTACAGGATAAAAGCATGCGTGGGACTCGCAACGTATTTGCTTGAAGAACCCGAATCTCACCGAGAACGAGGCAAGTTCCACTCGAGCCTCCTGAAGAAGTACCGAAGCAAGACAAACGGGAAAGATCCGGACGACTCAGAAGACGAAGAAGGAAATAAATAAAATAAAAACGAAAACAACAATAAAAATAAAAACACAACTAAATAGCATAGCAATAACGAAAGAATGAGGGAGAGAACGATAAGGACAAAATTAGGAATAAGGATTAGTGATACAGAAAAGAGTAGTAGTAACCAGAAGAAAAATAAAATTTAAAATTAAAATTTAAAATTAGGGATAGAATAAGATAAGAATAGGATAACCATAAGGAAATTAGGGAAGATAAAACCAAAGAAAGAAACGAATTAAGTAGGAAATAAATAAAATAGTAATAGCAAAAGGCTAAATAAAATAAATAAAATAAAAACGAAAACAACAATAAAAATAAAAACACAAATTAATAGCATAGCAATAACGAAAGAATGAGGGAGAGAACGATAAGGACAAAGTTAGGAATAAGGATTAGTGATACAGAAAAGAGTAGTAGTAACCAGAAGAAAAATTAAATTTAAAATTAAAATTAAAATTAAAATTAAAAATTAGGGATAGAATAAGATAAGAATAGGATAGCCATAAGGAAATTAGGGAAGATAAAACCAAAGAAAGAAACGAATTAAGTAGGAAATAAATAAAATAGTAATAGCAAAAGGCTAAATAAAATAAATAAAATAAAAACGAAAACAACAATAAAAATAAAAACACAAATTAATAGCATAGCAATAACGAAAGAATGAGGGAGAGAACGATAAGGACAAAGTTAGGAATAAGGATTAGTGATACAGAAAAGAGTAGTAGTAATCATGTTGTGCCGCAGAAACTCGGTTAGCTACTCCGGCTCTGTGCCCGAACCGTGAGCTCGAATGTTCGGGATATATCCAGTAAAGGGTTAGAACCCACGAGAATGAATGCACAATTTAATAAAAGGTCTTTATTAGGTTATTGAATATAATGTATTGTAATCAACCGTACCGTATCCTGAGTTCTGATCAGACTGCCGAGTACCTGCTCTCGATCCTCTATATACTCATCGAGAGCACGTATGTCAGCTTAATATCTAGCGCAAGTTTATGGTTTACTTTAATCTTATAAACAAATATCTTTCCAAATCCTCGCTTTTCTGCGGGCGAGATTTGGAGCATATTTTACATTTCGCAATTATTGCCTCGGTACTCGAGCCGATGCTCCAGTTACCGAGTCACTCGCGGTGGCCTAAGTGCTGTGTCAGCGGTGTCCGGTGACGCGCTCGGCGCTCGATGTACGCTCGACGCGTGCCGTTGCGTACCTTGATTATCTCGCAACCGGTGTCCCGAAATAATATATTACTATGCCAGCCGGGGTACAACAATCAGAAGAAAAATTAAATTTAAAATTAAAATTAAAATAAAAATAAAAAATTAGGGATAGAATAAGATAAGAATAGAATCACACATTAGAAGGAATCCGAGGGAGGAGACAAACCGCGAAAAGAAGAAAGAGAAACCGCCGTTATCGACCCCGATAACCGGCAGCAAGGATCGAGAATTGATAAAGGAGAGCGCGCTAACTCACCGCGGCTGGGACATCGAGACAGCACGACGCCCGCACGAGCTTGCGAACAGCCGAGCGCTAGGACCCCCCCCCCCCCCCCCCCGAGAATGACCACGTACGGCGAAGGAGTCAAGCGCGAGAGATTCCTAGAATCAAAACAAACGACCCCGGGAACCAAGAAGCTCGCAGCAATGAAGATGACTCGCAGAAAGTCGGAGAATACGGAATATGCCTATGAAATCGATGGTCCTCACGGTGACGATATAACAACAACAGATCGGAATATAACGGGATTATTCCCAAAGCGAGCGAAAACCGCCCAGATAACGAAAAAGGGGGGGAAATCAGAGTGACAAATCGACGGACTATCGAGCAAAATTTGTGAAAGCTCAGGTAGTACCACTGTGAAAGGCGAGAGAGAGAGTAGAGAACAGGTAATAAAAAATTAGAAAAGGATAAAAAGTGAAAAAAAAGAGAAAAAGAAAAGGAAAGGAAGAACATCCGAGAGAAAAGGTGAGAGAAAATAAAAGAAAAATAAATATAAAATAAGACAAAAGAAAATAAGACAAAACGAAACAAAAAGAATTACCATCGACTAAAATAAAACAGGAAAGAGAAAAACCAAAAGGAGAAAAACAAGATGGACACGTTCCGGAACTACCCGGCTCAAAATCTGGAAGGAAGCTACCACGCCGTGACCATCATCAACGTGCAAAACCCAAGTAGGTTGTACGTACACCTGGCCGATCCGGCGGGCAGCAGGGCAAGGTTGCTGCACTTCTATGCCAACACCAGTCTTGATCACCCTGAAGTCCGACCGCTCGAGGGGGAGGATTGTCGTGCCGGAGCGCCTGCATACTTTCGGCATGACCATACATTCTACCGCGCGGTGATCAACGAGGACCGGGATGAGGAAGGTGACGTTGCTATCTGGTTGGGTGACTGGGCCTTATCCCTGTATGCGAGACCGGAGGAGCTGTACACAGTCCCCCGAGAACACCGGGCCGTCGCATTCCAGGCGATCGGCTGTGGGCTCCACGCCACAAGACCCGTAGAGGGGGAGGAATGGAGCCTGGAGGCCACCAACGGCACGAGGGAGTACATGGAGGACCGCCTCTGGGACCTCCATGTGGTGAGCCGAGACACGGGCGCCGATGCCGTCTGGGTCACGCTCGAGTCTCACGGGAACGAGAGAGAAAGTGTTACGAACTCCGTAACTACACTCCGTTTCGAAGCATGCAGTAAGCTCTCCCGAGCAGTATCCCGACGCACCCGAATAATGCGTCTTCGAACACACACGTAGGCTCTCCCGAGCTGCATCTTGAAGAGAGGGTAATACGCGCTCCTATGCATCCGAGCGCTACGCGTTAAACGAATCTGGTAGGCCCTCTCGGCCAGAAGCCACTCCCACCAAGAAGCATACAGTATCCCCAAACTAGGATACTGTATGTCTTCTCTAGCCACGCGTATAGCAACCAGCGGCCCTCGGTGGCACGCGACACTTGCCGCCGCTGCATAAGGCGGAACGCTTTGATCTCGCCGCCGCACTGTTACAAGAAGGTCAACGGCACCCTCATTTCTTTAGACCAACGCGTGCCTCCCGAGCGCATCTATGCACATTCTCTCAATTTTTTCCTCCAAATAATATTTCGGTGGTCATAACTAGTAGAGTATATGTGACACTTGTCCCCTCTATACTAGACCAAAACCTCTAGGCCCGCCTAGACCAAAGGAGCCGCCGCTACTAATTCTTTAAAAATATACTTTATTAGAAAAATGCATTAACCCCACCATGCTACACGACTAACCATAGGAAGCATAGGGAACGAACTAGTATATAAGCTAACCCTTTTTCGGCTAGAGTCAGTTATTCCACCAGCCTCATAAGCTGCAACACTTCGTTACACTCTACGGGGCGAGCAAAGCTCTGTTCGACGGTAGTTCCGATAGCCCTGCGCGGCTAAGTCTCGACGCTCTCCCGGAGCAGCCCTGCGCGGCTGAGTTTTAACGCTCCTGCGGAGTACGAACCAGTCATAAGTATCGAAACACCTGTATCGACGCTCAACAACGTTTAATAAAGATATATATATTGTGAGTACTTAAAACGGTTCTAAACTCTTCGTATATCTCTGCATGCTCTCCACCACGTGCTACAAGACTCTCAGTCTCAGGCACCCTGTCAACGCATCATAAATCTTAGGCAGTAGAAGGCGAGGTCTCCGTCCCCGATGTAAAGGGCCAACGCCTTGACTCGAAAGAGAGACCGCCGTTACGTTCACTCAGCGCGAACTCTACGTGAGCTCGTCCGGACGTAACACAAATAAAATTTTGGTGTCAGAAGTGGGATTTGAACGCCCTTACTGCCATGATAATGAATAATGACGCTTGATAGAACGCCACAGAAAGGCACTGGAGAATTGACACCAGATACGAATAATCCACGCATGAGCACAGCTCACGAGACTCGAACATTAGAAAATACTCCAGGAGGTACAGCAAGTACAAGTAACGGAGGGAATAACTCAAATCAACAACAGGTAATCGATCAACCATTATTGGATTTGGATAATTCAATAACAAACGATCTGAACAATCAAGGAAATCTTGGCCAACAAGCGCTACAGGAAATTCAAGCATTACAAGTAGGTATCGACAACTTAGCTGCAAATATGGCTGCACCCGTACCACCAGTATCCGTCAAATACGCACTCGAAGCAGTTCCTATTTTCGACGGACACAACATCCCGTTGTCACATTTTATCGAGGGATGCGAGGAGGCTCAACAGATGTTGCCTCCAGAGGCACAGGCGAACCTCGCACTAATACTGAGGAATAAACTAAGAGGAGAAGCACGTCGAGCGGTACATGGAGTGACGCTTGGCACAATTCCCACTTTTATGGAATTTTTAAAAACGCTTTATCTCCCCGCAAAATCAGTATATCAACTTCAAGGAGAATTGGGAAGAATATTCCAATACGACGACGAAGCTGTACTCACATATTCCAACCGGGTGAAAGACATCGGAAATCGGATCAGTGATGCATATAAGCAGAGTCACAACGGTGTATTAGTCGACGCCTTCAAACGCGGCCTCGATACCGATCTTGTGGAATGCTTTAACAGGGAAGAACGGAGATACACATACTCGACTCCAGAGTCACTTTCCACCTGGTAAGAGACGATTTTCCAATTGAGGACGACGGATTGATCGGCACGGATTTCTTCCGTACATACCACGCCGATGTATCGTACTCAGATCGATGCCTGAGATGGGGCGTGAACTCAACACCGTTCATGAAACTCGAAACAATAATAATTCCAGCCTGAACGAAGGGTCATTTCTACGTGCGAGTGGCCAAGCCAGACGTCAAGTTTGGCTATATACCTCGCCAATTCGTCTCAGAAGGAGTCTATCTCGGCGACGCACTCGTCGCAAATAACGATGGCAAAGCCCATCTATATCTCATTAATAGCACGGAAGAAGAAATTGAAGTAGCCGTGCCGGTTCTAAGCATAGAACCATACGAGGAACTCATCGATGACAATCTCCAAGAAGAAACAGATGCTACAAACGAAACAGAGGCCACGCCAGCCCTACTTCACGCAACAGCCGGGTCCAACCAGCTATTGCTTGAAGGCAACGGGACACAGACGCCTCAAGAAAAGGACAAAATAAATGATCCGTGCGGAGAGCACGACGTGCCCACATATAAATCATACAAAGTGTCGGAATTATTTGCAATTCCAGACAATAACGAAAATGCAAACAATGCAAGCTCACACGAAGCACTAAACGAATCCCGCAACGCGGAGGAATTAATCGAAGGCAAAACAGAAACGGCAAGCACCGTACAAAAAGACGAACAAGTCTCAAAAATTAAAAGTCTATTACGCCTGGATCACCTGAATCCGGAAGAACTAGAGAGCATCCAAATGCATCTCGAAGAATTTCACGACAGGTACTATTTACCTGAAGAAAAATTAATGTCCACAAATGTCCTAAAGCATCGCATAATTACAACAGATGAGATTCCAATTAATTTTCCGCAATACAGATATCCGCCGACTCTAAAAGAAGAAATAAATCGTCAAGTGAACGATCTGCTAAGTGGAGGCATAATACAGCCATCCAACTCTCCGTATAATTCACCTGTATGGATCGTCCCAAAGAAGGCCGACTCCCAGGGAAACAAAAGGTGGCGAATGGTACTTGACTACCGCGCCCTAAATGAAAAAACTATTAGCGACGCTTACCCGCTACCACTTATAAATGAAATACTAGACCAGCTAGGAGGAGCTGTGTATTTCTCCACATTCGACCTCGCATCTGGTTTTCATCAGATCGAGATGCACCCGGAAGACAGGCACAAAACAGCCTTCTCCACACCATACGGCCATTACGAGTTCGCTCGAATGCCGTTCGGGTTAAAGAACGCCCCAGCGACGTTCCAAAGACTCATGAATCAGGTACTTACCGGAGTTCAAGGCTCCGACGCATTCGTGTACCTAGATGACATAGTCATATATGCTTCTACACTAGAAGAACATGAGTTAAAAATCGAAAGACTCATGAAGCGATTGAGAAACGCACACTTGAAGCTACAGCCTGACAAATGTGAGTACTTGCGACGAGAAGTCGCGTATCTAGGCCACATAATAGGAAGAGACGGGGTCAGACCCGATCCAGCCAAACTATCAGCCGTAAAGAATTTTTCGACACCGAGAAATGTGAAAAATATTCGGCAATTCCTCGGACTAGCAGGCTACTACAGGCGCTTCATAGATAATTTTTCTCAAATAGCCAGACCCTTGACGGTCCTGTTAAAAAAGGAGGCCGCCTTCAAGTGGTCCCAGCCGCAGCAAGCCGCTTTCGAGACTCTGCGAGACAAATTATGCGAGGAGCCGGTGCTGCAATACCCTGACTTCACTAAACCATTTATTGTTACAACGGATGCTTCAGGGACAGCAGTCGGAGGCGTATTAAGCCAGGGAACCTTAGGAAAGGATCGTCCCATCGCATATACGTCCAGAGTACTAAATGATACAGAACAAAAATATAGTACTTACGAAAAAGAGGCCGTTGCGATATTACACTCGGTCTCCCAATTCAGACCCTATCTCTACGGTAGACCTTTCAAGCTAGTAACTGACCATAAACCTTTGGTTTGGATACATACTTCAAAGGACCCAACATCGCGTTTGACACGTTGGCGTCTACGACTCGAGGAATACGAGTACGAAGTTACCCACAAAGCAGGAAAAATGAATGTGAACGCTGATGCACTATCTCGCAACCCTTGCGAGAATGCCTCGAGCGAGAACGAACTCGAGCCGCCGGTGCAGCACGCTTATCCGATAGCGAAACGTGCAAAGGCATCTACAGAGGGGAAAGAATCGGACGAGGAAGATGAGCCTATAGGTAGACGACTTCGGAAAAGACCCGAAGGAACGGCATCAATGCCGCCTGCTAAGCCAGCCTTCAAACGAACCGCTGAGCGATCTCAAGAGGTTGCATCGGGATCTCGTAACAGGGAGAAACCCGAAGAACAGATGTCGGACGATGCACCCGTCGCATCGCGACTACGAAGTCGAGAGAGAAAACAAATTTCGAGTACGACTCAGGAGAAGCCTATCGCCAGAGCGACTCGACGAAAAGCGAAACGACAAGAATCACCCATCCTACCTGGAATAAGAGGTGAACCACTTATGCCAAGGGATGCAGGAGATCGAGTCTCAATCTTCGCGAATCTCGACGAAGATGAAACTTTCAGCATATCCGGAGAATCGGAAGAATATATATTCGATCGATCAGACACGGATTCGATCAATAATTATCAGCAACCCGAAGCTGAAGAAAGGCCAGCGAAAACCACGAGCAGCCTCCAAATAACAAACAACGAGCAGTTGTTTATGCGAAAGGATAATTATTTGTATTTCCTTTCGGAAACTGGGGAACTCATAGCAAGGTTCCTACAAGATTTCTTGGTCTGCAGAGTAGTTAACTTGGTAGACATCTCTCCGCCGCTCAGGGAAATGCCAGAACGCAAGGAATACTGCATTAGTCACGGGCTAATAATGAACAAGAAGCGATACTGTGCCCTTAACAACGCTATGAGAGTAAAGCAATATGTCCTAAGCCTTTTGAAGGTCGAAAATGAGACTTCATCCTCTCCAGACGCGACCGAGGAAGGAGTCATTCACAGCGAAGGTACAGACGTCCAACCCTCGAGCGAGCCCGAAATCGAGGAAGACAAACAAGACGACGAATCGAATGACGAGCCAGGGACTTCCGATGACACTAGAATCTTTAAACGATTGAAAAAGAGGAAAACCAAGGACAATAAAATTACGGGAGCAATAATAGCATTGTTGACTCTCGCTATGGTAAAGCGAGCGGAAGCTGTAATCGGATACGATTGTGGGTCCAGCCGACTGAACATTACCACTTTGTCTCTACTAGATGTTGAACCTTGTGACATACCGAAAATCGAACCAACCGTCAGCGACGCGTTTGTGCAACTACTGCAAATCAGTGAATTTACAAAAACTCGAGTCATGCAGTGTAAGGTCTTAATAAAACGCACGATATACCATATTACATGCAGTGTACGGTCTTAATAAAACGCACGATATACTGCGGTATGCATTCACACAACTCAATAGTCGCACAAGGAGCCATGGAATATGTCATGGACATCGAATATGAAGCATGTAAAAAAATGCATCAGACCGGGTTACTCAGACTTTCACCTTCTACACTATTCGTCGCGATCAAACTGAACACAACGAACATACGCAGTGCAACGCTAGCCGGACATATAAAACAAGACGACTCGTGCGAAGGGTCCCAGTTTTCTGACCCTTACGGTACCTGGGACGATGTTATAGTGCTAGCGGTAATCTATATAACACTGCAAGATTACTTCGCCACCGTAAACCTCAACACCAACCAATTAGTCCTGCGCTCAGGGATAACATGCAGCGTATCCGAAGCCGAATGCATTGATTTAGACGGGGAATATACATTCTGGAGTGCTCTCCCCGAAGACAGCTGCAACTACAGTAAATACGATGTACTGTACGAAGGATTCGCCAAGAAGCTAACAAGCGCACAAGGAGTCCATCCTCTTACTGTATACACAGTAACACAGGGCGATATAACATTCGCATTAACGAAAAAACAAGAGATAATGGTATGTGGATCACCGGTTTATCGCACCGAACACCCGAAGCTCCTCATTTTCGAAACGCACAGAGACGCGGTTCAAAATGCAAAAAGAAAGATAAGAACGGAAAACTTGGATTTATTTACATATGTAAATGCAAAATTCGTATACCTCGAAAAACATATACGAACCGAGATGAGCAGGCTGTACTACGATGTATTACAACAAAATTGTAATCTCGAACGCCAAGTACTAAAAAATACTCTCACGATGGCCACTCAAGCACCCGACGAATTTGCTTTTCAACTTATGAAGGGGCCTGGATACATGGCCGTCGTCGCGGGAGAAGTCGTGCACGTGATAAAATGCATCCCCGTTGAAGTCAAGGTTCGTCACACCGAACACTGTTACCATCACCTACCAGTGTCAAGAGGCAACGAAAGTCTGTTCCTGTCACCACGTACACGCATACTGTTCCAAGCTGGAACACAGATATCCTGTAACCCAATGGTACCGTTGATGTACCAGCTACAAGGGTCGTGGTATAAACTAGCACCCATACCAATGACCTCGGAGGCACCGCCTCAGATAAAGCCACTGACGAAACCCACGTGGAAGTACTCGAACCCCGCAGAGCTAGCTACGAGCGGGATCTACACTCAAGCAGATCTCGACAACATGAGGGACCACATCATGTTCCCCGCTGAAAGGACAGCGATACTAAACACCCTTGCACGAAGCCTCACAGGACACCCCACACAGAACCAGGGAGCGTCTTTCATAAATTTATTGGACGAAGATGCACTCGAGAAAATCTCTCGAAACACATGGGATAAAATGTGGAAAAGTTTTCTCACATTCGGGACTGCCAGTGCCGGTGTATTGGGGATCATTCTCATAGTCCGAGGAGTCAAGCTCATCGCTGACACTATCATACATGGCTATGCACTACACTCAATTTATGGATGGTCTGTGCATATCTTCGGCGCTCTGTGGAGCTCAGTGACACGTCTGTTAATGCACCTCGGTCAAAACGGAGACAGGATCAAACGGGGATTCGGTAAAAATGGCCGGTGCATAAATGGCCGGGGAAAAAATGGCCTGGGAAAAATGGCCGGGGAAAAAATGGCCGATGGAAAAAATGTCCGACGGAAAAAAAGGCCGGAGAAAGAATGGCCTGGGAAAAAATGGCCGAAGGAATCTCACTTTTCGCTGGTAATGTATATGTGAAGCATCGCCAAGAGAAAGAGAGATAATTCGTATTATCTCTCTTTCTTCGTTTATTCTCTTTCTTTCTCTTAGGTCTATTCAAGTGCTAGTATTTTGTTGACGTACCAAAACACAAACGCTATGATACACTGTATCGAAGCGAATTCTCTGTTTATAGTACACGCTCGAAGCTAGTCTCTGTTCCAAGTTCACCTCTACACTAAATAAAAATCATATATATAATATATATATAAAGGTCAAGATTTTTCGTGTGGGAAAAAACATTGCGAAGGCTCAGTACCGTGTTGAATTTCAACTTGAACGGAGTGCGAAAGTAACCAGTGTTCTCGAAAAAATTAATTGTCTAACGAGAACGAAACGGTTAAGGGGAAAATGCATCAAAATGATGAGCTTGATGACGAGAAGATTGACGATGAAGATGGGAATGTTTCAACACCCGAAGACGGAAATAGTGGTAAAGAGGTGGAAGACAGTGATGCAGGCGATGAAGAACCGGACGATCCAAACTCGGACGAAATAGAGATCATCTCGTCAAACAAAGGTGGCGATAAATTATGTTTCAAAGGCCACATGTACACGTTCCATAGAAAGAATCGAGATAATATTCGGTGGAGATGTGTTAAGCGTAATTCAACGGAATGGAAGGTACGTGTTCATTGCCAAACTTTTTAGAAATTATTTTTTATTTTACAGTAAGATGACCTCTTAAAAAATATAGTTAGACATCGATTATCCGATCGTCAGTTATCCGAATGACGATTTGGTTTATCCGAATGTTCGGTTATCTGAAGGATTGTGCCGATACAATGTTAGTCGATGGAAGCAAGCTCGAATTTTCACGTCCCCTCAGGACTCTAGAACGAATCTTGCTTGCATTTTGCGTCCAGGCAGTCTTTATTTATCCGAACGGCTGCGAAAAAGTGAGCCCCGACATTGGATCTAATTTTTTATTTCTTAATTCATGTCCTTACGGAGTACAACATTCAATCTGTCGACTTCCTAGACGTGATATTTTAAGATGCTTTACCTATACTTTCCAGCCGGAACTTGGCTTCGATGAGAATTTCGAATATTTCAATGTATAATGAGATAAAATTCTGAAAAAATCAACCATATTAAAGGTGCTGAGACCAGCGATTTTGCCATACAATAATTGCAAAAACTTATTAACAAATTGGTAAAAAAAGGACTGTTATTACATCGACTAAAAAATTTGTTTTGTTTTGTATAAAATGAATTTGTTTATTTTTCAAAATACGTATGAATTTTTTTTTTTTTTTCTTACAGGTTTGAAATTCCTACTTTTTAAATAATTTTCAGGCTGTACTTGTGAAACTGTTCGTTCAATGACCCCGAAACTTATCAAGTGTCATTTTAAACGTTTCCACGAAAAGATATACACATTTTTGCATTTTAATCAGTTTTTCAGCATGAAAAAATTCAACACTGTAAGAAAATGCTTAAAAAATTCATACGTTTTTGGAAAAATAAACAAATTCTTTTTTTTTTTAATAAAAAATCAATGTTTTCTGGCGATTGAATAACAAATTCTTTTTTTACCACTTTTTTAACAACTTCTTGTAATTATAATTATGCAAAACCTTTGTTCTTAGCATCTTTAATGTGGTTAACTTTACCAGATTTTTATTTCATTGGGAAGTACTCAAAATTCTGATCGAAAATTACTTTTGGCTGGAAATGTATAGTGTACTCATCCTTAGTGTCCTGTCTTTACCGTGGAACAAAATTGAGAAATTCTTTCTAAGGTAGATAAGGGAGAGACCGCATATTTAGCTTTAATGTACAATGTTGGGATGATAAGAGATCAATGTTAATTGTTTTTCATTAGATATGTATCATTACATTGAACAAATCTAAGTTTTTTTCCCCAGCGAAATATTGCTGTTCGGTTATTCGAACTTTTGAAAATCCGTATGGTGTTCGGTCACAATTAGTTCGGATAATCGATGCTAGACAAATCTTCACGGAAAAACCTAATCTTCGACACAAATTTTTTAATTATACGTATTTCCGTCTTTAATTTTTGTAGTGTAAAGGCGCAATGAAAACGACGTTAAATAAGACAAATCCGATTGTTGTTGAGGATCATAATCATGTTTGCGATTGCGAATTGATAAACGTGACGAAATCCATGAATCGGATGAAATCAAAAGAGAAGTCGGACCATTCAGCTAAGCCGTCCCAAATATTCGCCCACGAAGTTCACGAATTATCAAATGATACGCGGGCAAGACTTCCACTCGAAACTACGGTAAAGCGGACTCTACGCAACAAGCGATCGAAAGATTTACCCCCGGAACCTGAGAATCTAGAGGATATAGTAATATCAGGTATATTTTATGAAAAACTGTATAATATTTTGTAACGATTGAGTGTGCGCGTGTGTGTAAGATGTATGGCGAAAGATGTACGTATGTTGAGTGTATCACACATGGCGAAAAATGTACGTGAGTTTGTGTGTTGTATGACGAAGGATGTACGTCTGTTTGTGTGTGATTCATGGCGGAGATGTACACGGCCACGTTAGTGCGTGTACGTCTGCGACACCGTCATTTTCGAAACGGTAATAAAATAATTTCTTGTGTATTTGTTACAGGTGATTGGACGATGACTGGTGGCGCGGAAAATCATCGTTATTTCGTCGATGACAATGGTCCAAATGGAACGGATGGTAGAGTTATTATATTCGCGACAGACGTTCATCTGAAGCTGCTTGCTAAGGCGCAAACCTGGTTGATGGATGGAAATTTCGATTTGTCGCCACGCGGGTTCGCACAATTATACGTGGTGCGTGTATCGGTGTGTGATGTGTTCGTCACCGTAGTGTACGCCTTACTTCAGCGTAAGGATCAACTTACTTACACGCATTTGTTAAAAACGTTGATGGACAAATGCGCCGAACTGGATCTATATCCCGATCCGCAAAAAAATCTACATCGATTTCGAGAAAGCTGTGATAAATTCGATTCGAGATGTTCTGGGGAATGACCTGACGATTCAGTATTGCTTCTTTCACCTCACGCAATCCACGTACCGGAAAATTCAAGAATTGAAACTTACACAGAGGTACACAAAAAATGAAAAGTTTAACCGCTTTTGCGGGATGATTGATGCGTTGTCCTTTCTACCCGAGAAAGACGTCGAAGTGGGAATGTCGTACTTACAGCAGATTGTTCCGGACAAGGCGAAGCCTCTACTGAAGTATTTTGACGAAACGTACGTAACAGGTACGTACAAACCAATCGGAATGCGAAGAAAAGGAAAAAAATTAAAAATGCGTCGAATTTCACCGCAATTCGCGCCGAAACTGTGGAATGTTCATAATGCAACACTAAATCGCGAGCCGCGAACGAACAATACTACCGAAGCGTGGAACAATCGCTTCGAAATTCTTGTCGGTACTTCACATCCAACAATCTGGAAGCTCACAGAAAAAATGAGGTTGGAAGTTGCGGCCGATGACACGAAACTTGCGCAGTTCCATCGAGTACCCGAGAAAACGTCGAAGAAGCGTACGAAAGCCGATGACCGGCATAACGCGCTTATCAATCTTTGTGCTGCTTATGACGCTAACGATTGTGATGTCGAGCAGTTCCTCACTAACGTAAGCAATACTATTCGCTTTCGAAGGTTGAAAGCCAAGAAGCGCAAAGAAGCTTGAAGAAGTTTCAAGTTGAATGAAACTTTGAATGGTTGATATGTAATCAATTGTCTTTTTGTTATTGATTAATGACATTTTTTTGTAAACATCGAACATTGTTATTGTTGTTCCCTAAAATTTATTTTCATGAAATTTGAAAATTTTTGGTTCTGACCGAAATTTGTTTACTTGAAAGTTGAAATCTTTTGTTGTTTTATGAAGTTTTTTTGTTAAAAATTGATTTTAATTTCTGATAGTAAGTTGCTGATGCTACGAGGCAGCCTTAAGGTGGAGGGATCCGGTGCTTTCAGGCAAAAACAGGGTTTTATTTTATTATGTGGAAGAAACCATCGTATCACTAATTTCATGCGCTTGTATGTTCGTAATAGTGTACTCATCAAGGGAAAAAAATCACCGACTAGAATATGAAAAATGGTAAGAGAAGTTTCATTTTTTCCAATACAACTTTTTTTTCTATAAAAAAATGAAACTTCTCTTACAATTTTTTATATTCTGGACTGGGGATTTTTTAGTTAGTCATAAGATATTTCCTTTTGTAGATAAAACAAAATAGAAACAGCTTTTTGCGTGAATTCCTCCCTCACTTTAATGCTTGTTATTTAGGCAATCTTTTGTTAAAGATTAAACACGATGTACGTATAATTAGTTTTGTTAATATTCGGTAACGTGTAAAACTGTTATATGAATGAAGATACAGACTTTTACATTTGATCGTTTTGGTTATTATAACGCTAACCACTTTTTAGCCACTTTCAGAAAAAAAATATGTAACGTTCGCCTGTGCGCTTAACAATATCCTTTTTTATCAGCCATTTTCCCCTGCCCATTTTTTACATCGGCCATTTTTTCCGCAGCCTTTTTTTCCTCGGCCTTTTTCTCCATCGGACATTTTTTCCATGGGCCATTATTTCCCCGGCCATTTTCCCCCGGCCATTTGTTCTACGGCCATTTGTTCCACGGCCATTTTTTCCTAGATCCGATCAAACGTGAGGAGGCCGACAAGACTAAAGAACTCGATGTAGAAAAAAATGAAGACCCACCGTTAGCCACAACCAGCGCTACTACATCAACTATCTATCCCACACTGGGAACAGCTCCCAGGATCACTTTTGATGGTCCTACTATACACTACTCCCCACCTAAGTAAAATCTAGGATCGAGGAAAATATATAAGGCCTAAGGAAGCCTAAACTGCATCTCACTTTCCGAAAAAATTTTAAACGCACCAACATCTCATCTCGAACCAACAGTTTTAGATGAAGCCACCCTCAGAAATAAAAAGGGAACTCGACGGAATAATTCCTCTAACGGAGTACTACGACGCTCTGCAGAATTCACACTGCATCATCGGAGTGTCATACATCAGCGACGCCGCCAACAAGTTGATCTGCGAAGCTTGTTACAACGGACCACTCAACAGGCCACAGGAATACCGAGCCTTGAACCACCACACCATACTTTATTATCAAGGACACCTGAGGCTGCCCTGCCAACACTGCAACAGACCACACTTCAGGATCCGGAAAGCATTTCTGTGTCTAAAGTGCACGGAGGTTTATTTGGACGCTAAGGATCGCCTCATCGGTGGAGCAATTATCCACGTCAATTTTCACCGCCAGCCGCAGCTTTAAAAAAAAACACAATACAAGAAGTAATGATGGAAATCGGGTTTCCACCCTTCATCGTCGATTGGGCCATGGAAAACCTGGACCAGGTTGTCGATTTTTTGAACACCGTAAGAAGATGCCGGGGAATGACCCAGTTGGAGCACGAACTCTTCGGAGGGGACATTGGCGATATTTGGCGACAGCGACTCGGCGTGACCGTCGAGATGGAATACCAAGCCCTCGTCGGGAGTCTCATAACCCCGAGCGAAGGGTCGGACAGGTCATCGGTCACCTCATGCGACGAGGAAGTGGCCAATATCAACCGCCACTTCTCTAACTCAACTCGCTCGCCACCACTCACACCGAGCTGTGTGCCTTGGTTGTTCCCCATAAACGAAGACCAGCCAAACCAGCGGACCCCGCAAGATCAAACAGCTAACATGCAACAGCCGGCCAACAGCGACGGGCAAGAAATTTTTCCTTGCCCACGGGACTGGGTGCTGCTGGACAACGCGCTCACGGACAGGGCCGTGACAGCCACCGAAACCGGAGAAATGGTCACCGAGTTCTTCAGAGAACTCAACGACGGTAACGAGGACCAGCCCGCCATCATCACCAACACCACCTCCTGGCTCTCCACAGTCCTGGACCAGATTGACGATAGTGAGTTCCTAGCGGAATACATCGACCCGCTAGTAACATTCATCGACTCCGTGTGAAGAAAAAAAAATGTTACAAAAAGGGACAATATTAGAAACGTTAAGACGCAATAATACACATACACATATATATATATTAATCAATCATACAAATATAACCTAACGCTTAAAGTGCCATATACGTGCCTTATTAACGAATAAGAATACAACGATATAAGTAAGCATATATATGTTAACCAATCATACAAATATAACCTAACGCTTAAAGTGCCATATACGTGCCTTATTAACAAATAAAATGCAATAATCTTCATCCTCGTGTTATGTCACTCGCATTCCCTAACACTCGTCTTAAGGAGGGAGGTGTTACGAACTCCGTAACTACACTCCGTTTCGAAGCATGCAGTAAGCTCTCCCGAGCAGTATCCCGACGCACCCGAATAATGCGTCTTCGAAGGAGGAGGAGGAGGAGGAGGAGGAGGAGGAGGAGGAGGAGGAGGAGGAGGAGGAGGAGGAGGAGGAGGAGGAGGAGGAGGAGGAGGAGGAGGAGGAGGAGGAGGAGGAGGAGGAGGAGGAGGAGGAGGAGGAGGAGGAGGAGGAGGAGGAGGAGGAGGAGGAGGAGGAGGAGGAGGAGGAGGAGGAGGAGGAGGAGGAGGAGGAGGAGGAGGAGGAGGAGGAGGAGGAGGAGGAGGAGGAGGAGGAGGAGGAGGAGGAGGAGGAGGAGGAGGAGGAGGAGGAGGAGGAGGAGGAGGAGGAGGAGGAGGAGGAGGAGGAGGAGGAGGAGGAGGAGGAGGAGGAGGAGGAGGAGGAGGAGGAGGAGGAGGAGGAGGAGGAGGAGGAGGAGGAGGAGGAGGAGGAGGAGGAGGAGGAGGAGGAGGAGGAGGAGGAGGAGGAGGAGGAGGAGGAGGAGGAGGAGGAGGAGGAGGAGGAGGAGGAGGAGGAGGAGGAGGAGGAGGAGGAGGAGGAGGAGGAGGAGGAGGAGGAGGAGGAGGAGGAGGAGGAGGAGGAGGAGGAGGAGGAGGAGGAGGAGGAGGAGGAGGAGGAGGAGGAGGAGGAGGAGGAGGAGGAGGAGGAGGAGGAGGAGGAGGAGGAGGAGGAGGAGGAGGAGGAGGAGGAGGAGGAGGAGGAGGAGGAGGAGGAGGAGGAGGAGGAGGAGGAGGAGGAGGAGGAGGAGGAGGAGGAGGAGGAGGAGGAGGAGGAGGAGGAGGAGGAGGAGGAGGAGGAGGAGGAGGAGGAGGAGGAGGAGGAGGAGGAGGAGGAGGAGGAGGAGGAGGAGGAGGAGGAGGAGGAGGAGGAGGAGGAGGAGGAGGAGGACGTTGCTCCAGTCATAGCCAGCAGCATCCATAATAGTTAAAATATATTATCGTGCCTGGCTCATGTACAAATAAATAACAGATTATCGATAAAATTGATTTATTTTTTCTTTTATACGATGCAAAATATACTGTCAACGCCTATCCCCTCTAATCGCATAAAAATGCACACGTAGCAATATTTTAATCATAAACCTGGAGGGGATGGTCCATCATACCGTCACCGGCGGTAGCAAGCGGCGCATCCGATTTCAATCTGCACGTGCAATATTGCTGACGATTGCTGCTGTGTGATAACAACTTCAACGGCGCAGCTCAGTCTTCTGCTGCCTGTTGAGAGCGTAAAACGTATTCGTGGATTTCAACAACAATATGCACAGGCCACATCAGGTGTTTGATGTACCAGGTACAGATCTGGTGTTTGATATTCTGTATTTAAAAGATAAGAATGGTGAATTATTGCCGGAAGAGGTGTGTGTGGGTTCGGTGGATAAACCACAGCGTCGAATGTTGTGGATGGTCTCTCCACCTTATATCATCGAGGTATTGCCGCCCCGGATACGAAGAATAAATAATTGGCGGACTAAGTACATCCATGGCATACACTGGCTGAGTGGTTGGCTGCAAGGGGACGGTGTCACGCTCGCCGAACTGTATAAAAAATTACGCGAAATTTCGAAAAGTGTTGGCGAACAATCTCGACTGTACGCAGTAGGTGAGCCGACTCTACAAATCTGAGAACAGGCCACAGGACGCAAAATCATAAACTTGAGCGAATGCGTCGATTGTCGATCATTCGATGTTCCGCCGCCGAAGACAGCAGAAGTGTGCTCGTGGCATCGTTTCCTACAGACAGAGTCCAGAGGCGCTCAGTGTGCTCTACAGAACGTTAAAAAAATTCCAGCGTTACCTTAACGAGTTCCCTCTTCGAAGATCTTCTTTTCGCTAACCCGTCAAGTAAATTATGTATTTGAAAAAATTGGCGAAGCTCAATGACACCGGTCGCGTACCGTCCCACCTACCATATAAAAGCAATGTGGAACTGGAACTTCAGAAGATATATAGAATCTCAAGAATGAGAATGGTCAACACCAAGCACGGGAGACAAGTGATTGCCGATATAGGCTTGGATTTCAGTGTCTTCATGCCCCTAAGGGTTAGTTTCTTTCTGAACTATAATAGCGAAGTGTTCAACGAAATAGCAGAACTTTGTGAAAAAAGAGTGTAGGGCTACGCTATTTGGGCTCCGTATATAATCCTGTTGAATTCATCGATCTAAATTGTACATGAAACCTAGCTTTAAGAAATATCTAACTCTGTGCATAATAAAAAAGCGGTGCACTATGGCGACAGCTGACACGCACACCCTTTCACTCTCACACCCACAACCTCCAACACATACTCTGTGTTGGAGGAGTGGTGGGTAAGAGTGGGACTGCTGCGGAACCTATCCCCACGCTTACCCCCACCACCTCAAACCACGCTCTCAACGCGGGGCTCGAGGAGCGGGGATAGGAGTGGGGATAGGAGTGGGGGTCGCCATAGTGCACCGCTAACTACTCACGTCTATAAATTCCCATACTCGTCGATGAATTCCCATACTCCTTGATAAGTAATACTTCCGGCTTGCTATTGGCCCGGTCACATTTTGGCATGCATTTTCGTATTCTAGCTGCTCCGAACATTCATTGCAATCGACGATGGACTTTGTAAATCCGTTTTCGCCTCTCGGTGAAAAAATAAGGAATTCGA
Source organism: Exephanes ischioxanthus (assembly GCA_958510785.1). Classification (NCBI taxonomy): domain Eukaryota; kingdom Metazoa; phylum Arthropoda; class Insecta; order Hymenoptera; family Ichneumonidae; genus Exephanes; species Exephanes ischioxanthus. The sequence goes on along the minus strand of OY294016.1, from coordinate 16,093,897 downwards.
AAAATCCCCATACATCTCGATAAATTCCCATGTACCTCGATAAATGATATTTCGAGTTTATTATTGGCCCGGTCACATTCCGACGTGCATTTATTTGAACTGGCTAAGACAAAGGTCCGCTTGAATCGACGATAGACGATGCAACACCGTTTCAGACTCTCGGCGAAAAAATAAGGATTTTGAAAAATTCCATACACGTCGATAAATTCCCATACACGTAGAAAAATTCCCATACATGTCGATAAATTTCCATACACGTAGAAAAATTCCCATACATGTCGATAAATTCTCATACTTGTCTATAAATTCCTGTACGCGTCGATGTATTCCCATACACATCTATAAGTTAGTGCCGTGGCTGGAAACACCAGCTTCTTACACAATTCTCTCGAGGTGCGAAATTCTCGCACATTGTTCGTAGTCACTCGCCCTCGTAACACGCACCAGACAATGAAAGAAACGCCGTCGGACGGATCGTCGGACGGATCGTCGGACGGATCGTCGGACGGATCGTCGGACGGATCGTCGGACGGATCGTCGGACGGATCGTCGGACGGATCGTCGGACGGATCGTCGGACGGATCGTCGGACGGATCGTCGGACGGATCGTCGGACGGATCGTCGGACGGATCGTCGGACGGATCGTCGGACGGATCGTCGGACGGATCGTCGGACGGATCGTCGGACGGATCGTCGGACGGATCGTCGGACGGATCGTCGGACGGATCGTCGGACGGATCGTCGGACGGATCGTCGGACGGATCGTCGGACGGATCGTCGGACGGATCGTCGGACGGATCGTCGGACGGATCGTCGGACGGATCGTCGGACGGATCGTCGGACGGATCGTCGGACGGATCGTCGGACGGATCGTCGGACGGATCGTCGGACGGATCGTCGGACGGATCGTCGGACGGATCGTCGGACGGATCGTCGGACGGATCGTCGGACGGATCGTCGGACGGATCGTCGGACGGATCGTCGGACGGATCGTCGGACGGATCGTCGGACGGATCGTCGGACGGATCGTCGGACGGATCGTCGGACGGATCGTCGGACGGATCGTCGGACGGATCGTCGGACGGATCGTCGGACGGATCGTCGGACGGATCGTCGGACGGATCGTCGGACGGATCGTCGGACGGATCGTCGGACGGATCGTCGGACGGATCGTCGGACGGATCGTCGGACGGATCGTCGGACGGATCGTCGGACGGATCGTCGGACGGATCGTCGGACGGATCGTCGGACGGATCGTCGGACGGATCGTCGGACGGATCGTCGGACGGATCGTCGGACGGATCGTCGGACGGATCGTCGGACGGATCGTCGGACGGATCGTCGGACGGATCGTCGGACGGATCGTCGGACGGATCGTCGGACGGATCGTCGGACGGATCGTCGGACGGATCGTCGGACGGATCGTCGGACGGATCGTCGGACGGATCGTCGGACGGATCGTCGGACGGATCGTCGGACGGATCGTCGGACGGATCGTCGGACGGATCGTCGGACGGATCGTCGGACGGATCGTCGGACGGATCGTCGGACGGATCGTCGGACGGATCGTCGGACGGATCGTCGGACGGATCGTCGGACGGATCGTCGGACGGATCGTCGGACGGATCGTCGGACGGATCGTCGGACGGATCGTCGGACGGATCGTCGGACGGATCGTCGGACGGATCGTCGGACGGATCGTCGGACGGATCGTCGGACGGATCGTCGGACGGATCGTCGGACGGATCGTCGGACGGATCGTCGGACGGATCGTCGGACGGATCGTCGGACGGATCGTCGGACGGATCGTCGGACGGATCGTCGGACGGATCGTCGGACGGATCGTCGGACGGATCGTCGGACGGATCGTCGGACGGATCGTCGGACGGATCGTCGGACGGATCGTCGGACGGATCGTCGGACGGATCGTCGGACGGATCGTCGGACGGATCGTCGGACGGATCGTCGGACGGATCGTCGGACGGATCGTCGGACGGATCGTCGGACGGATCGTCGGACGGATCGTCGGACGGATCGTCGGACGGATCGTCGGACGGATCGTCGGACGGATCGTCGGACGGATCGTCGGACGGATCGTCGGACGGATCGTCGGACGGATCGTCGGACGGATCGTCGGACGGATCGTCGGACGGATCGTCGGACGGATCGTCGGACGGATCGTCGGACGGATCGTCGGACGGATCGTCGGACGGATCGTCGGACGGATCGTCGGACGGATCGTCGGACGGATCGTCGGACGGATCGTCGGACGGATCGTCGGACGGATCGTCGGACGGATCGTCGGACGGATCGTCGGACGGATCGTCGGACGGATCGTCGGACGGATCGTCGGACGGATCGTCGGACGGATCGTCGGACGGATCGTCGGACGGATCGTCGGACGGATCGTCGGACGGATCGTCGGACGGATCGTCGGACGGATCGTCGGACGGATCGTCGGACGGATCGTCGGACGGATCGTCGGACGGATCGTCGGACGGATCGTCGGACGGATCGTCGGACGGATCGTCGGACGGATCGTCGGACGGATCGTCGGACGGATCGTCGGACGGATCGTCGGACGGATCGTCGGACGGATCGTCGGACGGATCGTCGGACGGATCGTCGGACGGATCGTCGGACGGATCGTCGGACGGATCGTCGGACGGATCGTCGGACGGATCGTCGGACGGATCGTCGGACGGATCGTCGGACGGATCGTCGGACGGATCGTCGGACGGATCGTCGGACGGATCGTCGGACGGATCGTCGGACGGATCGTCGGACGGATCGTCGGACGGATCGTCGGACGGATCGTCGGACGGATCGTCGGACGGATCGTCGGACGGATCGTCGGACGGATCGTCGGACGGATCGTCGGACGGATCGTCGGACGGATCGTCGGACGGATCGTCGGACGGATCGTCGGACGGATCGTCGGACGGATCGTCGGACGGATCGTCGGACGGATCGTCGGACGGATCGTCGGACGGATCGTCGGACGGATCGTCGGACGGATCGTCGGACGGATCGTCGGACGGATCGTCGGACGGATCGTCGGACGGATCGTCGGACGGATCGTCGGACGATCGTCCGCGGGGTGATCCGCAGGTTCATTCGCCGGACCTTCCGCGTGCTATTTCAATTATTCTTACGTACAGTTTTAAGAACGATGTACGACAGCATACCTTACGAACTGTGACGTGTGATCACGTGATTCCGCGATTCAGTGGCAATCAAGATTGTCGTACTGGATATTGTGCGAGCCCAAATTTTAGCACGACACCTGGTAGATGAATCGTTCGCCATTTGTTCGCATTTGGATTTCGCTCCCGTCTAGGTTCCTCACTTGCTTGACTTGACGATGCTATCGTTGACTGGGCTTCATTTGTTTTTATCAAGCCTTCAGTCTTACCTTCAGGCTCCATTTGTTTTTACCAAGCCTTCAGTCTTACGACGGCGATGATCCGAAATGGATTATACATCCGAGGAATACGCGCAAATGATAATGTGTTATGGGTGGGCGGAACAAAACGGTGATCGCGCAGCTGAACGATACCGAGAACTCTATCCGCGACGAGCTCGTCATCCGTGCAGGCGAACGATCGAAGAAGTGTACAGGCGTGTCTGTGAGACCGGAAACGTCAGGATACGTCGCGGTATCAACGGCGGGCCTCCTTTGAGGCAGCGTTGACCCCAACGAGAAGATGCAGTGTTACGTGAATTCGAACGTGATCCTCGAACTAGTTAACGAATCGTTACTCGTCAATTAGAGATGAGCCAAACCCTCGTTAACAGGATCACTCGAGAAATCGGACTCAAGCCGTACCACCTGAACCCGGTCCAGCAATTGCATCCCGGGGACGAGCAACGACGCTTAGAATTTTGTCAGGAGCTTGTACGACGGCATGAGGCAAATCCCGATTTCATCGGAAACATTTTGTGGACGGACGAATCGTGTTTCACGGAAACTGGGATGCATAACTGCCACAACGAAAACTTTTACTCCAGACAGAATCAAAAAGTTACGAGAATCCGAAGCCGTCAAACTCGATTTAGCAAAAATCTGTGGGCAGGTATCATCGGAAACCGATTGGTACGTAAAAGTTCAGTACAGTAGAATCTCGATTATCCGAACACCCATGATCTGAACCCTCAGTTATCCGAACCGCCGCTGGTTCAGATAGTTTCTACTATCTGAACTAATGCGTGAAATTCTCGTATCTTTACATTATTCCGCGCCAGTATATTGTTACGCGCTATAAACAACAAGCCAATTCAAGAACGCTTTAACTCGCGTAGGCTTACACAGAACTACCATGCATACACGTCGGTCGTATGCGCAGTATTTATTAGTTTCTCAGCCGAGCAAATACACACGTATTCAAAATTTATTTTCGTTAATCCACTGGTCTCGTAGTTCAGTACGTTATGGATTCAACGTCCAGTCCTTCCACCTCTAAGTGTAAGCATAATGTACTTACGGTGAAAAGAAAACATTAGAAACCTTTTCAAAACTCAATAAGGTAGAGACCAACACATTGTTAGCGTGTTCGTATGATGTTTGCAGGTAAACGATCTCTGACATAAAAAAAAAACTTGGCTGCCAAAAAACGTACGACTCTCTTGCGCTAAACGAGAATTGGGGATTTCGTCATGAAGGTTTCAAGTTACCGTTGAATATCATAAAAATACATGTATCACGTTATTCTTCAAATCATAATTGGGTAAAATATATGGATACTGTAATATTTTCGATATGTATCGCGGTATATCGCTTAACACAGCTTCACTGTTCTGTTATCCAAATTTTCATTAATCCGAACGAGCTCCGGTCCCAATTGGTTCGGATAATCGAGGTTGTCTGTACATAATCCGTACAGACACAGTCACATCTTAGTTATTGGAGCCTTTTTTCTGACGAAATTGGTAAAGGATGTTTCTATAGAACATCGTCTCCTCGCTTAATTAAAAAAATTCGTGTCGCAGATTGGGCCGTGTGAGGATGTACTCGAGGATGTACCCCTGGAAACTCGCCGCCGAATGTGGTTTCAGCACGATGGTGCCCCTGCTCATTTCGGTCTGGCTGTCCGAGAATTCTTAAATGAAGAATTTCCCCAGCGGTGGATCGGTCGCGGAGGTGAAATCCACTGGCCTCCAAGGTCCCCTGATCTTACTCCGCTGGACTTCTTCCTTTGGGGACACTTTAATGACAAAATATATGGCCTAACTCTCCACGAGACGAAGAAGACCTCGAAGCTCGAATTATCGATGCTATTGCCACAATAACACCAGAGATGCTCGAACGATCCCAGGCCAGCATCATTAAACGGGCACGCCGATGCATCGCAGTCGGTGGCGGTCACTTCGAACAAAATGTGGATTAAGATAAACGAATATAGAATTGGACTTGTCGGATCTATCGTCGGATCTATCGTCGGATCTATCGTCGGATCTATCGTCGGATCTATCGTCGGATCTATCGTCGGATCTATCGTCGGATCTATCGTCGGATCTATCGTCGGATCTATCGTCGGATCTATCGTCGGATCTATCGTCGGATCTATCGTCGGATCTATCGTCGGATCTATCGTCGGATCTATCGTCGGATCTATCGTCGGATCTATCGTCGGATCTATCGTCGGATCTATCGTCGGATCTATCGTCGGATCTATCGTCGGATCTATCGTCGGATCTATCGTCGGATCTATCGTCGGATCTATCGTCGGATCTATCGTCGGATCTATCGTCGGATCTATCGTCGGATCTATCGTCGGATCTATCGTCGGATCTATCGTCGGATCTATCGTCGGATCTATCGTCGGATCTATCGTCGGATCTATCGTCGGATCTATCGTCGGATCTATCGTCGGATCTATCGTCGGATCTATCGTCGGATCTATCGTCGGATCTATCTTCGGATCTATCTTCGCATCTATCGTCCGTGGGGCGATTGGCCTTGACATTCCGAGGCGGGGAAAATCACGATTTGAAAGTACAAAAAAATTGCAACGTTGCATGCATGAATTGGCGATAATAATTTTTGTCCTTCCAGGTTATATATGATGCATTTCTTCTGCTGCATCACGAATCTGCAATTTTTTTTCTCTTTTAATTCGAAAATTCGCGTCAGGCTACAGTATAAATTTTTCGTAAAGTAAAAAAAAATCTCCATATACGATAAAATACGGTAAAATACGATAGGGATCACCGGTCAATAATAGTCCATCTGTATACAAATTTATGTAACTCATCCAAGAAAAGTGCTACTTATCGTGCCTGCCGAGAGTGCCACTTATGGCACTTTACAGCCAAGGGTCTCACGTAACTATACACAATCATGCAGGTTATGGTGACAGCTTTTCGACCGCCTTCAACAATTGTGAACTTTATGGTTCACGACATTATGGTAAAAAAATCGATGGTCGATAGTGAATCTACGATGGACTATGCAACACCGGTTCGGCCTCGCACGTGAAAAAAGAGGGGTCTTCAATTATTCCCATACATGCCGTCTCGTTCACATTCCGACGCGGATTTTTTTGTTCTAGCTGCTTCAAAAACTCGTTCGAGTCGACGATCCACGACGTAGCACCGTTTCAGATTAACCCTTGAAAAAATAAGGATTTCGAAAAATTCCATACACTCCGATAAATTCCCATCTATCGCGATAAACGATACTTTCGGTCTGCTATTGGGCTGGTCACATTTCGCATTTACTTCACATCTGGCTATGTCGGAAGCTCGCTCAAATCCACGATGGACGCTGCAGTATCGATTCAGACTCGCGGTGAAAAATAAGTTTTTTTTATCCCATACACATCTATTAAAATATAACTTCGGTTTTGCTATTGGCCCGAGCACACTCCGGCCTGCATTTTCTTATTTTAGCTGCTCCGAGAGTTCCCTCGAATCTACGATGGACTTTATGGCGTTTCAGACTCTCCCTCGAAAAAAGAAGGATCTCGAATATTCCCATAGACGTAAGTAAATATCACTTTCGCTTTGCCATTGGTTCCGCAGTATTCCGGCATGCATTTTCTTGTTTGAGCTGCTTCGGAAACTCGCTTTAATCTACGATCGACGATGCTGCACCGTTTCAAACTTTGCCGTGAACAGAGATGGATCGCGATTATTGCCATACGCATTGACAGATATCATTCCGGTTTGCTGTCGATGTGACCGGGACATTCAAACATGCATCTTCTTGTTCTGGCTGCTCTGAAAACTCGCAGCATTAATGTAAACATAACGGTATTTGACCTTCGTGGTCTCGCTCAGTGACAGACGGAAGTTTAGCTGGCTTGCGAGGCTCGAGGCATATGCGCATTTGAAGACAGGTTTGTCTCCGTCGTTCCCTAGGCGTGCCACGGATTGTTCCTCCACTTCTTCGAAAAATAATCTGCGGAATCGGCAGCTGGAGATGTCACGGATCAATCCGCGGAATAAGTCATGCCATACGGGAAAACGGACCATGATTCTCAATCCGAAGTGACGTCATAAAGGAAAACGTCACTTTCAGTTTGAAAGTCTCAGTTCAACCGGAAGTGACTATGTACAGGACAACGTCACTTCCGGTGGCACGGAGATTTCCGAACGGGCAATAACGTTTCCCTGTACGACGTAACTTCTGGTTGAATATAGATTTCCAAATCGAAAGTAATTGCGTGGAGTGCGAGCGGACCTCAGTTATGAGTTGTAGGGTTAATAATAAGCGATCTATTTTTATGCTACGAATTTGTTTTATTTCGTTGGATCATTAAATCGTAGGGAGTGCGAGTGCGAGTGCGAGTGCGAGTGCGAGTGCGAGTGCGAGTGCGAGTGCGAGTGCGAGTGCGAGTGCGAGTGCGAGTGCGAGTGCGAGTGCGAGTGCGAGTGCGAGTGCGAGTGCGAGTGCGAGTGCGAGTGCGAGTGCGAGTGCGAGTGCGAGTGCGAGTGCGAGTGCGAGTGCGAGTGCGAGTGCGAGTGCGAGTGCGAGTGCGAGTGCGAGTGCGAGTGCGAGTGCGAGTGCGAGTGCGAGTGCGAGTGCGAGTGCGAGTGCGAGTGCGAGTGCGAGTGCGAGTGCGAGTGCGAGTGCGAGTGCGAGTGCGAGTGCGAGTGCGAGTGCGAGTGCGAGTGCGAGTGCGAGTGCGAGTGCGAGTGCGAGTGCGAGTGCGAGTGCGAGTGCGAGTGCGAGTGCGAGTGCGAGTGCGAGTGCGAGTGCGAGTGCGAGTGCGAGTGCGAGTGCGAGTGCGAGTGCGAGTGCGAGTGCGAGTGCGAGTGCGAGTGCGAGTGCGAGTGCGAGTGCGAGTGCGAGTGCGAGTGCGAGTGCGAGTGCGAGTGCGAGTGCGAGTGCGAGTGCGAGTGCGAGTGCGAGTGCGAGTGCGAGTGCGAGTGCGAGTGCGAGTGCGAGTGCGAGTGCGAGTGCGAGTGCGAGTGCGAGTGCGAGTGCGAGTGCGAGTGCGAGTGCGAGTGCGAGTGCGAGTGCGAGTGCGAGTGCGAGTGCGAGTGCGAGTGCGAGTGCGAGTGCGAGTGCGAGTGCGAGTGCGAGTGCGAGTGCGAGTGCGAGTGCGAGTGCGAGTGCGAGTGCGAGTGCGAGTGCGAGTGCGAGTGCGAGTGCGAGTGCGAGTGCGAGTGCGAGTGCGAGTGCGAGTGCGAGTGCGAGTGCGAGTGCGAGTGCGAGTGCGAGTGCGAGTGCGAGTGCGAGTGCGAGTGCGAGTGCGAGTGCGAGTGCGAGTGCGAGTGCGAGTGCGAGTGCGAGTGCGAGTGCGAGTGCGAGTGCGAGTGCGAGTGCGAGTGCGAGTGCGAGTGCGAGTGCGAGTGCGAGTGCGAGTGCGAGTGCGAGTGCGAGTGCGAGTGCGAGTGCGAGTGCGAGTGCGAGTGCGAGTGCGAGTGCGAGTGCGAGTGCGAGTGCGAGTGCGAGTGCGAGTGCGAGTGCGAGTGCGAGTGCGAGTGCGAGTGCGAGTGCGAGTGCGAGTGCGAGTGCGAGTGCGAGTGCGAGTGCGAGTGCGAGTGCGAGTGCGAGTGCGAGTGCGAGTGCGAGTGCGAGTGCGAGTGCGAGTGCGAGTGCGAGTGCGAGTGCGAGTGCGAGTGCGAGTGCGAGTGCGAGTGCGAGTGCGAGTGCGAGTGCGAGTGCGAGTGCGAGTGCGAGTGCGAGTGCGAGTGCGAGTGCGAGTGCGAGTGCGAGTGCGAGTGCGAGTGCGAGTGCGAGTGCGAGTGCGAGTGCGAGTGCGAGTGCGAGTGCGAGTGCGAGTGCGAGTGCGAGTGCGAGTGCGAGTGCGAGTGCGAGTGCGAGTGCGAGTGCGAGTGCGAGTGCGAGTGCGAGTGCGAGTGCGAGTGCGAGTGCGAGTGCGAGTGCGAGTGCGAGTGCGAGTGCGAGTGCGAGTGCGAGTGCGAGTGCGAGTGCGAGTGCGAGTGCGAGTGCGAGTGCGAGTGCGAGTGCGAGTGCGAGTGCGAGTGCGAGTGCGAGTGCGAGTGCGAGTGCGAGTGCGAGTGCGAGTGCGAGTGCGAGTGCGAGTGCGAGTGCGAGTGCGAGTGCGAGTGCGAGTGCGAGTGCGAGTGCGAGTGCGAGTGCGAGTGCGAGTGCGAGTGCGAGTGCGAGTGCGAGTGCGAGTGCGAGTGCGAGTGCGAGTGCGAGTGCGAGTGCGAGTGCGAGTGCGAGTGCGAGTGCGAGTGCGAGTGCGAGTGCGAGTGCGAGTGCGAGTGCGAGTGCGAGTGCGAGTGCGAGTGCGAGTGCGAGTGCGAGTGCGAGTGCGAGTGCGAGTGCGAGTGCGAGTGCGAGTGCGAGTGCGAGTGCGAGTGCGAGTGCGAGTGCCTTAGCGCTTCTTGTTGTATGGCTTGGTATTGCGCATAGTATTGCAGACCAGTGTTAGGACCTGCATATATTGTGACGGATTGATGCGGGAATTGCTGGGACCGTCTGATTTACGTAATCTGAAACGAATAAATGTAAGAAATAAATTAACAGAATGTGTAGGATATAAACAGGTGTATACATAGTACTGTCTGACGTACATTCCACAGCCTTCACAACATTCGCTGGAATGGATTCTAAGCCGTCACAGAATCTTTTTGGCGTCATTGCAACTAAATTGTCTCTGTCATCAACTGCCTGCATGATGTGTCGGCAAAGCTCCCGCGGCTTCGTTGACAACCGATAAATCATTGTAGTTCACTCGTTCGGTTCAATGAAGACATTGGTCCCTGATATGAGCTCAACCTGTAAATATTTCGACAATATTGATTGACTTACGGAATGGCGAATCTGATCAAAGAGCGAATAAGTATCGAAGGTAAGTCACAAGACCCAGACTCTGTGAACCATTATTATATAATTCAATAGCGCTAATAGTTTGATACTAGTCTACGTCTCTAGAAAGATTCAATCCGATAACTCAAACTTTACGAAAGCTAGAGCGCGACTACACGTTTTTCGAAAAAATCAAATTCTGATAAAATCTAAACGTTGTTTTTATTATTGCGTAAATTATAACAAATTATTAGAGGCGCCCGACTCCGCTGCTTAGATGCCAAATTTCAGCCCGGTCGATAAACCGCTCGATCTTGAGTTAAGGAAAATTGCACTTTACAGACTTCACACATACACGCACGCGGGCAGGCACCCATCTCGAGATTTTTCGAAATGTGATTCTTTTTAACGTTTTGGAACATGTTTAAATGAAAATCTCGAAGAAATTGTTTTCATGAAGATACATCTTCCCTCTATAAGCAATAAAACAATGAAGTGACGAAGCAATAAAGCATGTCAAGTAGCGAATGCCCGCGCGTCGTGGAAGGAGGTTTACTAACTTTGTCTTCAGTTGGATCAGGATGAGTGTCGCGTCCCTCATCGGAAGGCCACCCCCGCTAACGACTCTTCTCTAAATCTTCGTCGAAGTCCTCCTTTTCCTTGGCCTCAAATTCAGATCGAATTTCATGAGGCGTGACACAAAGCCGTCCACAGGGACCTTCCTCCATCGATTTTGCATCTTCTTTTTCGAGAAGTGCAAACGTTTGGGGTGGCCACCCGCGCCAGCCTTGCTCTTCTTTATCACTCAATGCCACCATATTTCGATCGTGTTATAATTAATAAAAAGGCTATGGTTATCGAAAGCGGATTGACGGGTAATCAACTTCAGGGATTACTATGAAATTGGATGCAAGTCGGACAATTTTCTTTCGTTTCATTCAATAAATCGATTTTGCTTCTGTGGGGCTCTCGCTGGAAGCATGATAATGATAACGGACGAGACCTGCAGTATCGGCACCGACGAGACCTGCAGTATCGGCACCGACGAGACCTGCAGTATCGGCACCGACGAGACCTGCAGTATCGGCACCGACGAGACGTAGAACTCGTGGGTCATCGAGGCCGGGCGAAAGTCGGTTATAAAATCGAAAACGTCGCGAGAGAGACGAGGATGATGACTAGTTTCTGCCCGCTCGCGAAGCCAGCCACAAGCTCGAAAACAGATTCACGAGCGGGCAGAAGCTCGGCTTCATCCTCCCGTCGACGTTTTTCGATTTATAGCCGCGTTTTTATCAGCCTCGTTAAACGACGAGTTCCACGTCTCGTCGCTGACGATAGGACAGGTCTCGTCCGTTATCGTTATCATGCTTCCAGCGAGAACCCCTCAGAACCAAAATCGATTTATTGGATGAAACAAAAGAAAATTGCCTGACTTGCATCCAAATTCATAGTAATCCCTGAAATTGGTTATCCTTCAGTCCGCTTTCAATAAAAACCTTCGATAAAAGCCTTTTTATTATCAATCAAACGATAAAAATATGGTGGCATCGAGTGATGACGAAGAACAAGGTTGGCGCGGGTGGCCGTCCCATGAGTCACCAGTTCTTGAAAAAGAAGATGCAAAATCGATGGAGAAAGGTCACCGTGGACGACTTTGTTTCACCCCTCATCCAATTCGACCTGGATTTGAAGCTAAGGAAAAGGAGTCCGACGAAGATTTACAGGCGAATGGTTGGCGGGGGTGGCCTTCCGATGAGGGACTCGACACTCATCCTAATTCTGACGACAAGGGTAGTGTACTTCATTAGACGATGCGCGGGGCATTCACCACTTGACGTCTGGGGAGGGGTGTTGAGCGGGTGTACCGGGTCGGGTGGGAGATCCTGCCCGAGCTGGTGCACTCGGACCACAACTCCGTCTGTGTGACCCTTCTCCGGAGGGATGGGGCGTCCGATCTTCCGCTGCCTGTTCTCAGGTGGCGGACCGTCGGCGTGGATTGGGCGGCTTATGGTGCCGCCCTGGTGCAGGCTGCGGACGGCCTGGATGGCGACGCGTTGGTGGAGGCCGGGCCCGTCGCCCTGGCCGGGGCGGTCACGACTCTACTCCAGGGCGTGAACGACTCTCGGCTGGGGAGGGCGGGCACGGTGCCGCGAAGGAGATCCCGCTGGTGGAGCCGGGAGCTTACCTCGGCGAGGCGGCTGGCGAGGCGGGCCAGGGTGGCCCTCCAGCGTGCCAGAAGGCACGACGAACCTGAGGAGGTCCGGGCGGTGCTGCGGGTCGAGTATCGTGAGCTCGCCCGGAGCTACCACCGCCTGGTCCTCCAAAGGAAGGAGGACGACTGGCGGGGCTTTGTGGGCGACGTGGGCAACGCGGACCCCTGGGGGGACGTTTATCGCATCCTCCGGGGTCGGCGGGGCCCCGTCGACATTGGTGGGGTTAGGGTCGGGGGGGCGCTTGCCACCTCTTGGGAGGCGAGTGCCAGGGCGCTGTTGGAACGGTTTTTCCCTCGGCTTCCGGAGAGGGAGCCTCGAGAGGAGGAGAACCGCCCGGCGCCCGATCCCCCGGCCCTCATCACGCTGGCAGAGCTCCGGGGTGCCCTCAGGAGAATGAGGGTGTGTAGTGCACCCGGGCCTGACGGGATCGGTGTCCGCATGTTGCGGGCACTGGTCTCGTTTGTGCCGGATCTGGCCCTGGCCATGTACAACGGCTGCTTGGAAGCTGGGGTTTTTCCGCCCCAGTGGAAGAGCGCCCGCGTCGTGGCCATTCTAAAGGGCCCCGAGAAGCCGCGCGACGAGGCTGGATCGTACCGACCGATCAGCCTCTTGTCGGTCTTGGGCAAACTGCTGGAGAAGGTTTTGGTGCGAAGATTAGAAGCGAGGGAGGTCCACTCCCTTTCTGACCGGCAGTTTGGTTTCAGGACCGGCAGGGGCACCGAGGATGCGTGGCATCTGGCGATGAAGGTGGTCGAGGAGTCCCCCCACAAATACGTACTCGGTACGTTTGTGGACTTCAAGGGGGCCTTCGATCACCTGAGCTGGGACACCGTCCTCGGGATCCTAGGTGCCGCCGGATGCCCTGAATTGGGCGTCTGGCGGAGCTTTTTCAGCCAACGTCGCGCGTTTATGGCTTCTCGGTACGATCGGGTTGAGCTGGATGTGCAGCGGGGCTGCCCACAGGGGTCCATGTCCGGGCCGATTCTTTGGAATCTGGCCTTGGACCCCCTGTTGCGGCGGCTCCGGGATGCTGCGGTGGAGGTCGTCGCCTATGCCGATGACACGCTCCTGATCGCCTCGGGGGACTCGCGTCTTGAGATCGAGACTCGGGCCACTGAGTCCCTGGAGGCGGTCAGGGAGTGGGGCGTCAGTGCGGCGGTCGAAGTCTCTCGGGACAAGACCGTCTGCATGGTGCTTCGTGGCAGGTTTGCGAGCACCAGGCGCCCCAGGGTCCTCCTGGACCGGGTTGCCGTGCCGTACAGGGAGGAGGTCCGATACCTGGGCATCCTTGTGGGTGAGCGGCTCAATTTTGGGCCCCACCTGCAGGGGATCCGGGAGAAGACCGCCTCCCTCGTGTGCCAGCTGCGGCGGGTGATGCGGCGGGACTGGGGTCTCCGGCGTAGGACTATCGGGTCCTGGTACCGGGGACTCTTTGTCCCGTGCGCGATGTATGGCGCTTCGGTCTGGGGGGGCTTCGTGAGGGCGAGGGTGACGGCGCGCGTCCAGCTAAACAGGGCACAGCGCCCGGTCCTCCTCGCTGCGCTGTCCGTCTGCCGGACGGTTTCGACGGAGGCGATGACGGTGCTCATGGGGGAGCTCCCGTGGGACTTGGAGGCTAAGTACGCCGAGGCGGCGTACTTTCTCCGGCAAGGAGAGCCGGTCCCGTGGGGGCTTCCTCATGTAGAAGGCGAGGGGGAGGCCGCGGTGCGGGCCCGGGTGCGGGGTGTTTTGTGGGGGGAGTGGCGGGACCGTTGGCGGGCGTGCGACAATGGCGGGACTACCCGCCAGTACGTCCCCGATCCGGCGGGTCCCGCGGAACTATTGAGGGGGAGTTGCTTCGGCCTCCCCACCGGCTTTATCCTCACGGGTCACGGGTCTCTGAATGAGTACCTCCACCGGAGGACTCTTTCTGAGACCCCGTTGTGCCGGTGCGGTGAGGCTGAGGAGACTTCCCCTCATGTCTTAGTGGAGTGCCGTCTATATGCCGGGCGGAGGGAGTTAGCGGCGATGGGTATAGTGCGCGGGGATGACGGGGCCTGGGACATGACCGGGGTGGTCAACTCCCCCGGGAATTTCCAGGCCCTCAGGCGCTTTGCGGCCTGGGCCTTCGAGACGAGGGCCCAGGTCGAGGTCGACGAGTAGTCGCCCGTTTACGCAGGGGAGGGTGCAGGAGGCCGAAGGCCCCGGCCCTTTCGGGTCTGGCGGACCCGCGTACCCGAGCTGGCCGACCGGTGCCAAGGCTGGCTAGAGCCTTAACCGGTAGTGGGTCAAATTGACCCACGAACGTCCGACCAGTGGCGAATACTGGTACCGCGGGGGCCGGGGAGCCCGGTGACGGTCTAGGCCGTCACCGCCCGGCCATTGGGTTGGACTCGCGGGGGCAGTGGTGCGTGTGAGTTGCGCGACATCTCAACTCGGGTGCGGTCCTGCATAGGCCGTAGGGAGTTTGGAAAGTGCTCCCCCCCTCACCAAGGGGCCTGCCCGGGCTAAGCCTCCGGGTAGGGATTGGTAGCCGCCCCTGGCTCGCGGCAGCGCTCGCGTGCGTGCCGGGAGTCGGGGCGGTGCGTTGGCCGGGCGTGATCCCGGCCCCTCGCACATGGGTGCCGTGTCGTATGCCGTGAGGCGGAGACGGCACGTTAAATACCACGGGTGGCGTATTCACCACTTGACGTTATTTATTGCTGTATCGCTTTATTGGTTTATTGCTTCATTGCTTGATTGCTTATAGAGGAAGCTTATTTTCATGAAAAAATTTGTTTCGACATTTTCATTTAAACATGTTCTAAAACGTTAAAAATCATATTTCGAAAAATCTCCGGATGGATGTGTGTGTGCATGCCTGTGTGTACGCATGTGTGAAAGGTCTGAAAAACTCAACCTTCTTTAACTCAAGATCGAGCGGTTTATCGATCGGGATGAAATTTGGAACCCAATAGCGTAGTCAGATGTCTAATAATTTGTTATAATTTAAACAATATAATTGAAACAAACGTTCAAATTTCATTAGAATTTGATTTTTCGAAAAAAGTGTTGTCGCGGTCTAGCTTTCGCAAATTTTGAGTTATCGGGAGAAATATTTCTACAGAAGTAGACTAGTATCATACAATTATCTTTATTCTATTTTCTAATAATCGTTAGAAGGGTCTGTGACTTACTTTTATTACTTATTTGCTCTTTGATTGGCTTTCCCATTCCGTAAGTCAAAAACATTGTCATAATATTTTCAGGTTGAGCTCATACCCGGGTCGAATGTCTTCGTTGATGCGAATGATTTAACACGGATGACCGATCGATGGTCGACGAAACCGCGGGAGCTTTGCCGGCGCATCACCAAAGCTGTTGTCGGCAAAGAAAATTTAGCTTCGATGACGCCGAAAGGATTGTATGGTGGCTTCAAATCAATCCCGGCAAACGTTTTGAAGGCTGTCGAACGCACTCGCACTCGCACTCGCACTCGCACTCGCACTCGCACTCGCACTCGCACTCGCACTCGCACTCGCACTCGCACTCGCACTCGCACTCGCACTCGCACTCGCACTCGCACTCGCACTCGCACTCGCACTCGCACTCGCACTCGCACTCGCACTCGCACTCGCACTCGCACTCGCACTCGCACTCGCACTCGCACTCGCACTCGCACTCGCACTCGCACTCGCACTCGCACTCGCACTCGCACTCGCACTCGCACTCGCACTCGCACTCGCACTCGCACTCGCACTCGCACTCGCACTCGCACTCGCACTCGCACTCGCACTCGCACTCGCACTCGCACTCGCACTCGCACTCGCACTCGCACTCGCACTCGCACTCGCACTCGCACTCGCACTCGCACTCGCACTCGCACTCGCACTCGCACTCGCACTCGCACTCGCACTCGCACTCGCACTCGCACTCGCACTCGCACTCGCACTCGCACTCGCACTCGCACTCGCACTCGCACTCGCACTCGCACTCGCACTCGCACTCGCACTCGCACTCGCACTCGCACTCGCACTCGCACTCGCACTCGCACTCGCACTCGCACTCGCACTCGCACTCGCACTCGCACTCGCACTCGCACTCGCACTCGCACTCGCACTCGCACTCGCACTCGCACTCGCACTCGCACTCGCACTCGCACTCGCACTCGCACTCGCACTCGCACTCGCACTCGCACTCGCACTCGCACTCGCACTCGCACTCGCACTCGCACTCGCACTCGCACTCGCACTCGCACTCGCACTCGCACTCGCACTCGCACTCGCACTCGCACTCGCACTCGCACTCGCACTCGCACTCGCACTCGCACTCGCACTCGCACTCGCACTCGCACTCGCACTCGCACTCGCACTCGCACTCGCACTCGCACTCGCACTCGCACTCGCACTCGCACTCGCACTCGCACTCGCACTCGCACAATTCAACGAAATAAAATTAATACGCAGCAGAAAAATAATTATTGTCTATTATTAACTAATATCTTACTTTTTTACCTGATAGTATATTTTTCCGGATGACGTCGCTTCCAGTTTAAAAATCTTGATTTTAGAATAGACGTGACTTCATATGAGAAAAAGGCATTTCCGGTTCGAAAATCTCAGTTTTTAACCGGATGCGACATAATAAGCTGAAATGTTATGTTCGATTTGGAAATCTTAGTTCAACCAGAAGTTACGTCGCACAGAGAAACGTAGTTTTCCGTTTGAAAATTTCAGGGCTACCGGTAACGACGTAGTTCCGTAGAATATCACTTTCGGTTGATCTCACATTTTCAAACTAAAGGTGAAGTTTTCTTTTATGCCGTTCGGAACATCTAGAATACGAAAATGCACGCCGGAATGTGACCGGGCCAATAGCAAGCCGGAAGTATTATTTATCGAGGTGTATGGGAATTTATAGACGTGTACGGGAATTTATCAACGCATATAGGAATTCATCAACGCATATAGGAATTTATAGACGTGTATGGGAATTTATCGAGGTGCATGGGAATTCATCGAGGTGTATGGGAATTTTTCTA
Organism: Exephanes ischioxanthus; assembly: GCA_958510785.1. Taxonomy (NCBI): domain Eukaryota; kingdom Metazoa; phylum Arthropoda; class Insecta; order Hymenoptera; family Ichneumonidae; genus Exephanes; species Exephanes ischioxanthus. Next base: position 16,076,457 of record OY294016.1, on the reverse strand, counting down.
CATGTATGGGAATTTATCGAGGAGTATTGGAATTTATCGAGGTGTATGGGATTTTTCGAATTTCTTATTTTTTCACCGAGAGGCGAAATGGGAATTATAAAGTCCATCGTCGATTGCAATGAATGTTCGGAGCAGCTAGAATACGAAAATGCACGCCGGAATGTGACCGGGACAATAGCAAGCCGAAAGTGTTATTTAACGAGGTGTATGGGAATTTATCGACGAGTATGGGAATTTATAGACATGTATGGGAATTCATCAACGTGTATGGGATTTTTCGGAATCTTTTCGGGAATTTTTCTACGTGTATGGAAATTTTTCGAAATCCTTATTTTCTTACCGAGAGTCCGAAACGGTGCTACAAAGTCCATAGTAGATTCGAGTAAACTCTTGGAGCAGCCAGATCAAGTGCATACATATCGGAATGTGACCGGATCAATGGCGATCCAGAAATAATATTTATCGACGTATATGGGAATGTCCGATTTCTTAATTTTTTTCACGGGAGAGTCTGAACCGGCGCTGCATCGTCTATCCTAAACTCGAGCGAGTTTTTGAAGCAGCCAGAACAAGAAAATCCACGTCGAAATGTGAACGGGACAATCTGAAAGTAAGATTCATCGAGGTGTATGGGAATATTTGAGACCCTTTTTTTCACGCGAGAGTCCGAAACGGTGCTTCATCATCCAACGTAAATTCGAGCGAGTTTTCGATGATGCCAAAACAACATAATGCACGTTACAGTGCAATACCACGACACAAGCCAATAGAAGTTATTGTTATGTGGTTTGAAAAGTAGTAAAAGGTATTGGACGTTTTTTATACATAAACTGTTTCTGAAATTTCAAACACTAATATGTGGTATTTTAATTTGACAGATAACCCACATTAGGGTTGAATTAATGTAAGTAATGTAACCAAATTTCAAGATCTCGTGCATTAAATTTACAATGATTTTTTAAAGTGTGATGTACGATTTTCATTTAGTCATCGTGACTCATGAGACAAACTCTGACTTGTACGGGGATCCAGTGCGAGGACATCGCACTGAACATTCCCCGATAGGCAGAGGCTCGGTGTCATTAACCTAAGAGCTTCCTCAGATGATTTTTCAAGAAGCTAGCAATTTTCATTAATTCGACTCAGCCTGATTGCATATCTGCAGTTTCTTCCGCAGCCGGCAACCACGCGAGAAGCTGTCGGCCGATCGAAATGAAAGCTAACTTCGAACCGTTCGAGTTCCCGCCCGTTATCTTTTGTCACCTGTCCGTGCTTGCTTGCGGATGGTAGTCGGGTCATTGTTTACTCAACGTTCGAGCGTCTAGACTCCGATATGCAAAACGCGCTGTGATTGGTCGACTTTGAACGTTAATAGCTCGGTCAATTTTTACTCCATCGCAATTTCGCAAAGAGCAAAAATCTAAGCCCGACCCGCTCTATACGCCGGTATAACTTTCGTACACAAGTTACAACTCACCCTGTATATATATTTTATTTTATGTGAATTTATATATAGAAAAGAATATATTCAACGATAGCCAAGTTTTATTTCGAATTTAAGTTCAACGAAGGACCCCCCAGCGGGCTGTCCGATGCAATCCATTTATTGCAAGTTAACTATGCGCTCTGAATGTTTAGAGGCAACGAAAGTAGGATTAATCTTTGGGACACAAACTATATTCCATACGCATTGCTGTGATACGATAGCGACATTTTTCATTCACATGGAATATACTTTGCATGCAAAAGCATAATCCTACTTTAGTTGCCTCTAACCCTTTAGAGCGCAGAGTTAACTTCGAATACACTATCGTATCGGACAGCTAGCTGGGGGTCATCAATGAGTTTAATTTAAAAAATGCAAGTAAAACCTTGCTGTCATCGAAAGCAATATGCACTTGTGCGATAACGATCCCGTTAATTCGACAGTCACCTGTCGATGCGAGGATCTGGTGAAAAAAAAGAAATCGCCGAGTCTATTTGCTCTTGTGCGATAACGATCCTGCTAATTCGACAGTCACCTGTCGATGCGGAGATCTGATTAAAAAAAAAATAATAATCACCGAGCATTTTTACTCTATTGCGATAACGATCCCGCTAATTCGACAGACACCTGTCGATGCGGAGATTTGAGAAAAAAAGAAAAAGAATCGCGAGCATTTTTACTCTAGTCCGATAACGATCCCGCTAATTCGACAGTCACCTGGCTATGCGGGGATCAGATTAATAAAAAAAAAAAAAATCGCCGAGCATTTTCACTCTAGTGCGATAACGATCCCGCTAATTCGACAGTCACCTGTCGATTCGGAGATAAAAAAAAAAAAAAAAAATCGCGAGCATTTTTACTCTAGTCCGATAACGATCCCGCTAATTCGACAGTCACCTGTCGAATTAGCAGGATTTTCGCAAGACGTCGCGAGCAAAATCGCCGAGCATATATATGCTCTTGTGCGACTATCCCTCTAATTCGGCAGTGACCTGCCGATGCGTGGATTGATTATCGCGAGACGTCGCGAACAAAAATAGAGGGCCATTCAATAGAATTTTAAATTCTTAGTGCAGTGTCCCTCAACTTCTCTAGGAATAAGTAACGAGCACATGTGTCGAGCGAGACCTAGCGGTACGAGGCAGAGTTACCTTCTCGGTAACCTGCCTTACCGCGGGAGCCGGTCCGCGTCACCTTGGTCTATCCGCTTTAGCCTCCCCTTAAGAACCTGAAATGAAAACGCCAATACTATTCAAGTAAGTGAATAGGAACTTTTAACGAAAAACTTGCCCACTCATTTTTTTGAATGAATACACATTGAAAGTCGCAATATAGGAAGTGAAGGTAATTTAGATATTGACTGCTACAAGTCGAAAGATGCATTCGGCAACATTTCACTTGGGGGTTCCTTACGCCCCGCCGACTAACAGAGGTTAGTAAGCAAGGCCCCCATGGATGTTACATCGAATGGGTAATAAAGATACGGATCCTTGGTTGGATACTATAATAAACATGGAAAGTATAATACATTTTGCCCCGTCAGAAGAATAGACGGCCAGACAGCCAGCCAGACTGACCGGCCTGGCCCATTCTCCCTTGCCCCGATTTGTCTCCCACGATTTAAGGAGATGCCAGTTTGCTCCATCGATACACCCCGATTTTTGGCCCCATTTGCCCCACCGATGAGTCCCGATTTGATTGCCCCTTTTTGCCCCATCGATGCATTCCGATTTTTTGCGCCGTTTTTCCCCACCGATGCATCCCCATTTTTTGCCCCATTTGGCCCCATCGATATAGTCCGATTTTTTCCCGTTTTGCTCCACCGGCCCACCCATAGAGGTTTTGCCGATTGAACGAAAATGGCCGATCAGCGGGCCAGTGTTGGCGTAACGATATTAATAACGCAATCTTCGGCCAAGCATTGGTTCGTCGATTTGAGGCCAATGTTCGGCTGAGCAAGAATTCACCGTCCATTGGTCGGCCGATACTAGTCTAATGTTCGGTCGAAGATCGATTCGCCAACTGTTGGTGCGTTGATGCATGGTCTGATGAACCATTGGTCTGCCGATTTTAGGCCACTGTTCGGCAGGATGCCAACCGTTCAATCGTTGGTTTGCCGATGTGACGCCAACATTGGGCTATCAACCAGCGGCTTTCGCCGCTAGATGACGCCAACCCAAGTTATTTCTCACAAGCAAAAGTGTACCCGGGTGTCAATATAAGAGCATGCGAAATGACACCTTCTTTAATTCTCGCAAAAGATGAGTATTATTTTCAGCTTCCGTACTTTATAGTCAATAAATGCTTAAGCAATGCATTGACTGAGTGTTCGAGAATCCGTCGCCTCAGCTGAGTTGAGCGAGGCAGCCGGGCTGCTGTCGAGTGGCAGCACCTCCCGGCCGCGCTCGGCCAAGCTCACGCGTGACGCTCGCGCAAGCGCGGTAGAGGAAGATGCCGTCGTGCCGTGTGCAATCGACGTCTTGTTCCTTCTTCTTCGTTAATGGCCGCGATTAAGCACACGTGTAATCGTATCGTTGAATTTTCGTTCGGTTATTTCTCACAGTTCAGCTCACGGGTTTTTCTCATAACTTTGGTACATCAACACGGGAACAGTTTATCTCTCATCTCGGGATAGTGTTCGGCTCACCCAGTGAACAACGCGAGTTATTTCTCACGGCAAGTGCCGCGAGCATTTACGTGGGCGAGACTCACGCTCTCAACAGGTGTGCGACGCTCCGAGTCGCACACGGTTCAGTTCACCCGGTTGTTTCGCAAATTAATACAATTGTGATGACTAAGCTCGGGATTTATTTCGACAACTGTTATCGGTTCTGCTCATTGCACAGCGTACTGTGCAGCTGCGTATAATATTTTTGCTGTGAAAATATACATCTATTTTCTTTATTATAATTTGTGACCATCTTATTTTTTCCTACCCGCTTCGCTATATCTCAAACGGCAATTCTCAAACATTTTGGTCCTTCGAGCCGGATAGCGAACGGGTAGCGGCGGTACATACACAGTGTCAGTGCGCGTGTACTCAACGGTCAGCTCAACCGTCGGTGCTTCGAGAGTGCGCGTGTCGTACGTCTCTCTCGCACAGCGACGCTCGGACAGTGCGACGGTTAGCGCGCGGCGAGAGGTAGAGCAATCCGATCTCTCACTCGCGCTCGGACGTTCGGCCGTCCCATCGGTCGACTTTCGTGCGGTGAGAGCTTGCTCGCATCATGCCATGTTCCCGCGCTCGGCCATCTTTGGTCAGCTCAGCCGGACTCTCGTATCTCGGCGTTGCGCGCGCTCGGTTATTCTTCGCGCGTTCGGCCATCTTGAACAGCTCGCTCGGTGTCCGTGCGGCGAGAGATCTCGGATCGATTCTCCCCACCACCGACGGCCGAGTCTCAGTTGTGCAGTGCGCGGTCAGTGGCTTGGGGCAGTCTCACTTTCTCGCGCTCGAGCGTCGTGGACAGCTCAACGATTCGGTGCGGCAGCAAGTGCGTGTGTCGCGTCTCGCTCGCACCTGAAGTGACAGACAGGCTTCTCGATCGGGTACAGTGCGCGGTACGAGTCCACGTGGTGGAACTCTTTCGTGATCGGACAACTCAACGGTGCCGCGTGCATGTACAAACGCTCACGGTGATTCTTTGTGATATTTAAGCTCAAATTAACTCGGTTTTCGGCGATTTACACGGCGCTCGTTCGCGTCGGTTCACACGGCGCTTGTTCGCGTCAAATTACACGGCGCTTGTTCGCGTCGGTTTACGCGGCGCTCGTTCGCGCAGGTTTTCGCGGCGCTTGTTCGCGCCGATTTCCGCGGCGCTTGTTTGGCTCATTGGCTCAGCTCACGTTCGTGTCGATTGTCACGCGATGTCGGACGCGGATAGACCCGACCCTTCGGCCACCAGGGAAACAACTGGTGCGCCGCCGATCGTGACACCAGAGGGTACGGGGCTGTCCGGGCGAAGGATACCGGCAGGCGCTCACCCCGGACACTCGCACTCACCAAGGAGTTCAATGTCCGGCTGGCGGCCCAAATGGAGCAACTGGACATCATCCTCGACCTAGCTGAGACGGTGCCGAAAGACCCGGCCAACTGTACCCACGCGAGCTTGGGAGACAAACTCCAGGTCATGGATGGCCGGTACGAGGCCTTCATGGAGAGACATCACGAGTTCCTGCGGGACTACTCCACCCTTCTCGAGGGGCACAGCTACCTGCAGGAGAAGGTAGGCAGGCAGGCGAGTCGCGCGCATACCGCCTTCCGTGAAAAGATTTTTGTCATCAAGGGCCAGCTCACCGCGGAGCCAGCACCCGTGGGGCGACCGGATCGCTCGCACCTGCCGGAGCTGAAATTACCGGAGTTCAGTAGGAACTGCACGGGGTGGCCAGCGTTCGCCGGGTTGTTCCGGAGCATCCTGGATAAGGTTAACGGGCTCACGGATCTCGAACGGTTCCATTATCTCCGAATGAGCGTCAGGGAGGAAGCCGTTCAGCTCATCGCGAACCTGCCAATGGTGGAGGAGTCGTTCGCCGAGGCGTGGGAAATCTTGAAGGCACGCTACGACAATAAACAGGTGCACGTGCAGGCACAGCTCAACGCCATCAACGCCATTTACACCGCTCATATCGAAGAGCGCCGCCGGACTGCTCAAGGTACATGCGCCGATCACCGAAGCGCATCGAGGGCTGGTAGCACTCGGGGTGGGACACAACCTGTGGGAATACCTGCTGGTATACCACATGTCCCATCTCTTGGACCGTGCCTCCAAGGAAGCCTGGGAGAATAGTATCAGCTCTTCTCAGGATTATCCGTCATACGACCGGATGGCGGCGTTCTTACTCAACCGGGCGCGCGCTCAGGAGCAGGTGGAGGAGGACGCGGCGCTGTCGAAGGCCGCGGGGAGTAAAGGAGCGTCGAAGAAGACGGCTCACCAGGCATCAGCTCAGCAGAAGGGAGCTCAGCAGAAGGGTGCTCAGCAGAAGGGAGCTCAGCAGAAGGGTGCTCAGCAGAAGGGCGCTCAGCAGAAGGGGGCTTCGGCAAAACCAGGGGACAGCTCCACCGTTTACCCCTGCGATTTTTGCAAGGCGAAGCACTTCATTGTCCACTGTCCGCAGTTCCGGGAGCTTAGTGCTCGTGAACTACGGCAAGCGGTCGTGGACAAGCGACTGTGTTTCAATTGCTACGGACGTCACAACGCAAACATGTGCCGGTCGAAAATAACGTGCAAGGAGTGTTCCGCAAAACATCATACTATGTTGCACGAGGTGTCATCTCGCGACGCTCCTGTGGCTTCCGCACCCGAGCCATCGACAAGCTCATCTACCAACAACTGAAGCTTCGGTGCAATCGGTCGCTCATCAACACGGTTGTTGTGCCCCGGGTATAGCGACACCCTTGTCGTCTACCAGAGGCACATAAAAGGGAGGTACAGGAGAAAACAAAGGGCATGTTCAAAGATGGCATCATTCAACCGAGTCGGAGTAAATGGAACGCTCCGTTACTCGTTGTGGCGAAAAAACCTGACGCAACAGGAAAGATAAAAATGCGAGTGGTGGTGGATTTTTGCAAGTTAAACGAGGTCACCATCAGGGACTCGTACCCGCTGCCGCATATAGCGGAAATATTGGATCAGCTGGGACGAGCCCATTATTTTACGACCTTGGATCTTGCATCCAGTTTCCACCAGATACCGATGGCGGAAAGGGACAGGGAGAAGACAGCATTTTCAACACCGCAGGGACACTTCGAGTACACCCGTATGCCCTTCGGATTGAAAAATGCACCGCCGACGTTTCAGCGGTTTGTAGGAATAGGTAACTTGGCGTAAATTGAGAGCGTCGGGTTTACTCTAAATGATAGTAACTTTATTTATTATGGTACAGAGTTTCGGTTGTGGGCACAGGCGCGTCACAAGCGATTGCCTTCGAGGTCGTGGAGCTCGACGTTGACTCGGTATCGCCAAGTCGCTGACTGACTCCGGAAATCGGGATTCCGTGAGTCCAAACTCGCGTGGTTGCCAATTGTAGCCAGGTGTCGCGCGCTATCGATTTGGAGCCGAAATATCGCGCGAACGATCGATAAACTGGATCGCTACAGGTTAATGAGTACGGTATTGGCAGGGCTCGAAGGGCTAAAATGTTACGTGTATCTGGACGATATCGTAATCTTTGGAGCGACCTTGGCGGAGCATAACGGTCGTCTCCGAGAAGTGTTCCAACGCCTGCGAGAGGCGAAGCTGGCCCTTCAGCCGGGGAAATGCCGATTTTTGCGTTTGGAAACGCGATACTTCGGGCATGTGGTCTCCAGCAAGGGAGTGCGACCCGATCCGTCACTCGTGACCTCAGTCCGGGAATTTCCTACCCCAAAGGACGTAAAGGGAGTACAGTCCTTTTTGGGACTCGCGGGGTACTACCGCAAATTCATTCACGATTTTTCCAAGGTCGCGAAGCCCTTAACGGAGCACACCAAAAAGGACCAGAAATTCGAGTGGACGGCGAGGCACGAGCAGGCCATGGAGGACCTGAAAAGGGCTTTGACAACCGCGCCGGTACTACAGTACCCGGACTTCGAGAAGCCCTTCGTCGTCACCACGGACGCATCGGATAGGGCCATAAGGGCCATATTATCCCAAGGACCGATCGGGGAGGATCTGCCTATTTGCTACGCCAGCCGGACATTAAACCAGGCGGATCAGAATTATACAACGACGGAAAAAGAACTGCTGGCAATCGTATGGGGAATATCTCAATTTCGCCCTTACATTTACGGCACTCGCTTCACAGTGGTCACGGACCACAAGCCCTTAACATGGCTGTTTGGTGTAAAAGATCCCGGGTCGAGACTCATGCGCTGGAAAATAAAATTATTAGAGCATGAGTTCGACGTGCAGTACAAAGCTGGGAAGCAAAATACCAACGCAGATGCGCTGAGTCGCGTGTGTGTGGCGACATGCTCACAGGCAAGAAAGGAATCAAGCGAGTCGAGCAGCCGCGGCGGTAAGGAAGGCAGCGGTCGACCTCGCTCACGGGAGCGCCAAGGAGGCGTAACCCGCGCGACAGCGGGGACAGCGGCCAGTCAGGGGTACAGTCCCGCGGATAGTCAGCCCGACGCGCGCCGCGGGAATGAGTACGACGAGGTACGCTCAGACGGAGACCGCCTAAGCGTGGAGGAGAAATTAAAAATCTTCCATGAGCATCACGATGCACACTTGGGAGGTCACCAAGGGGTGGTTCAGATGCTCGCACGTATAAAATTAAGGTATGCCTGGCCTAGCATGCGGAAGGACATAGAGGCATACGTGGCACGGTGTGACAAGTGCCAGAGGAACAAATTACGGCCGATAGCGAAGGCACCATTGGTGATAACTGACACCCCGACTAGGGCCTTCCAAAAATGTGCGATGGATATCGTAGGGCCGTTACCTGAGACCGAGCGAAGAAACAAGTACATCCGGAACTTTCAGGATTTGCTCACGAAGTACAGCGTGGCCATACCGCTGGAAACGCAACAGGCCAACGAGGTGGCAAAGGCGTTTGCCAAAGAAATCGTATGTCGGTACGGAGCACCGGAGACCGTCCTTACCGACCAGGGTACGAATTTTCTCAGTGCCATATTTAAGGGCGTGTGTCAGTTATTGCGTATAGAGAAGATACAAACAACGGCATACCACCAGGAGTCGAACGGGGCATTGGAACGCTCGCACCGAACCCTTGCGGAGTACCTTAAGGGTTACATAGACGAGGACCAGGAGAGCTGGGATGAATGGCTACCTTACGCCATGTTTACATACAATACCACACCCCACACGGCGACAGGATTCACCCCGCATCACCTGGTCTACGGAGAGAACGCCGAGCTACCAACGGCCCTTCGAAGGGAACCCAGGCTCACGTACGCGTACGACGACTACGCGCAGAAATTAAGGGAGCGCCTGCGTACGGCCTGGTCTACAGCACACAACAACCTCAAGGTCTCCAAGGACCGGGCCAAGGTCTACCATGATCGAAAAGCAAGAGAAAGGAAGTTCAAGGTCGGAGACCGGGTCTTACTGCGTGACGAGAGCGTACGCCGAGGACGGTCCCCGAAATTGACCCCGAAGTAGGTAGGACCCTACCCCATCGTGGAGGAGCACCCTCCATGCAACTATACCCTTCGCCAAGGGCGACGGGTGGTCAAAGTGCATGTAGACCGCCTCCGAAATTATGTGGAGGAGTAAGGGGAAGTAGACGATGGGAAAAGGGCGGGCCTAACCGCGGGTCTAACCCCAGTTAGACCCACAGGATATCATCGGCTTCGACAAGGCTTCCCTCTAGTGAAAAGAAATGGCGGAAAAAAATACAAAGTATGAAATGGAAAATTACAGATTGTTGCTGGCGGTTCTACTGGCGGGTCTACCGGCCGTAGCCGTCGCTTCTGATGGCCTGTACGAGATACAACCCTTCAGGGACGCACCCGGATTATATTTTGAGAAAATTGGTCTGCTGCATCTCCACACCAACGTCTGGACCGTGGCAATTCGGATGGACCTGTCGAACCTGGCCGAAGGAAGTGCAAATTGCATGGTAGCCCGGACGGCCATTGTGCGGAGATGCTGGAGCATCTTGTGCGTCTGTCGGAAAAATTTGAGGAAAACGTAGGGGTCGTACAGGATCTCGTCGGCGCAGAGCCGAACCGGAAGCGACGGGGATTGATCGACGGTCTTGGCACCGTGGTGGAGGCCATTACCGGCAACCTAGACGCAGCAGATGGGGAATGGATAGATGCGGAGATCGCCGCAATCCAGGACACCCAGGGGACCCTGAAAAGGGCCATGAAGGAGCAACTGCAGGTCGTGGAGTCAACACTTGAAATGTTCAACGAGACGTCACGAGCCTCGCAGAGGAATCTGCAGAAGCTATATACCATGGTACGCACGGTGAACGGGTACTTCCGGAATCGTACCCAGGTGCTGAGCGAACGTCAGCATTTCGACGAGAGTCTCGCCCTTATCGAGGCCTCCGTGGAGACCTATCTACGGGAGGTAGAAAAAATGGCCGAACTCTTCGCCAGTGTGGCTTCCGGCACCGTAAGTGCTGCAACGGTCACGCCGGCCGCACTAACGGGTTATCTCACGGAAGCCCTACCGCACATACCTACAGGGTATGGGTTTCCGCGTCCCGTCACGCGAGAAAATGCGGCGGCCATTTTACGTCTGGCAACGCCGCGTGCGTATCAAAAGGGAGGTATAATAACCCTTCTGTTGGAAATTCCGTTGATCGGACCTTCGGTCTACAACGTGAATTACGTGTATCCTCTCCCGAGGAAGGGGAAAAACGATTATTATTACTACATAGATACCGCAGAGGATCTTGTGGTAGTAGACCGTGAAAATAGACATTACCTCCGAGTGACGACATCGGACCTGGAAGCTTGTAAAAGGGATTAGGACGAGTACTTTTGTCCACCACGGTACCCGACTCTGACCATTAACATGGATGCCCCCTGTGGTGTGCGACTCTACACTGAGGGAGTGGTAGGTCAAGATCAGCACTGCCCGAAGAAAATAATCCAGCTCATCCACACACTCATAATGGGTATGCGGCAACACGGACAGTGGCTGTTTGTGTCACCACGTGGAGAGACGGTGAGCATCGGCTATCACAGTAAGCCGGCGAGGCAGGAGCAGCTCGACGGCACGGGGCTGTTGACCGTTCACGGACGGTGTGTCGTCACCGCGGCCGACTTCAAACTCGAGACGGTAAAACGCTGGAGTCAGCAGGTCACCGGCGCAGGCTATGTGCCTGTCTATAATTTTACCCTGTTGCCGGCCGAGGAGGAAGAAATGCCTCGAATGTTGGCGGAAGTAATAAATACCAAGCTCGAGCGGGCGGTGAACAGCCCGAGCGAGTTGCAAAATCTGAGCGTACGGATACGCAAGATAAAAACGGAATTAAACTCGACGGAGCTCATCCCAGCTCGTCGACTCTCACGCAGCTATACCATACGATCGGATCGTATGCGGTGGGCACGCTTGCCCTACTGGCCATCGTCGATTACATGGTCCACCGCGCCGTACGTAAAAGGGCGGGAAAGACGCCCGTGCAGGAGCCTTGCATAATTCCCCGGGTGGCAACCCGGGTGGGCGCATAATTCAGGAGCAAGGAGGGAAAAAAAGAAGAATAGCAAGAAAACTTAAAAAAAAAAAAATCAATTTATTTCCTTTAAATCGGGAGAAAAGGGAAAAGAAGGACGGTTACAGGGGAAACAGATTTTCCAAGGGGAAAAAAACCATCCGTCTATTTTTTCGAATATATATTTGAAACATAATATATATATATATAAATAAAATATATCAAAGATTATAGGAAAAATCGCAAACGCAATACAAAATTGGGTAAATTGGGTACAACTACGGAGGGAGGAAAGCTCAATTCCACTCCGCGAGGCGCCAGTTCATGACGCCTCCGGCGGCACGACGACGACGGGAAGCAGGATCTTCCTCCTCCTCTTCACTCGGAGATTCCGAGTCCGAGGCCCTGGCCGGACGCGGCATCACCCGAGGAGCCCCTCGAGGCAGAGGGGCCAGACGACTCCGGGGAGTAGGGCTTCCTCGGGCCTAGGCATCCGACCATAGGCGCCGCTGAACTCCATAGCGGCCGCCAAAGTTCCCACGGACCGGGTGGAATGGACCCTTCGGGAGGCTGGGAAAGAAGAGAGGAAAATTTAAATATTGGGGAAAATGTATAAAAAAAAAAAAAAATTGGGGAAAACATATTTGTTTTTATAATAGGAAAAATATTAAAACGTGTTATAAAAGGTACATACCTTAGCGGGCGGGCTCGGGCTTCTTCTGGAGCTCATCTTCCGAAAAGTGCGAAGAAATGGAATAACTGACGGTCGTTGAACGAATAAGTAAAAACACTCGGGAAACGACGGTTAATATATCCCGAAAGTGCAGACGCGTCGACCTACTGAGCGTCGACCTCGATCGTCAGCGTAAAGCAATAGCGAGGCCTTCCGCCTCCGTATTCCGCAATAGCCCGGAAGCGCGCCTAACTTATACGCGCACTTGCTATTTTACGGGAAAATTTTCTTTCTTTTATTTTTGCCCATAGTATTGGGTACGGGGCACACGAAGATCATAAAAATAAAGCTCGCCGGAGGCGAGCGAAAAGAAGTCAGATTTCTTTTCTTTTTAGGGGGGAGGGATGTTGTGCCCCGGGTATAGCGACATCATTATTTGCATTATTTCTCGACCCCGATTATTTCAGTTGCGAGAGATATTCGGTTGCGTTACGCACCGAGCGTACATCGAGCGTCGAGCGTCAAGCGTCGAGCGTCGATACTGCTGACGCAGCAGTTAGGCAACCGCGAGCGCCTCGGTAACTAGAGCATCGACTCGAGAATACCGCGGCGAGAATTACGAAAAGGAAAACATGCTCCAAATCCCGCTCACGAAAAAGCGAGGATTTGGAAAGATATTTGTTTACAGGATTATGGTAAATGATAAACTCGCGCTAGATATTAAGCTGACATACCTGCTCTCGAGGAATATATAGAGGATCGAGGGCAGGTACTCGGCAGTCTGATTTCAATTCTGACCTGTAAGGTTGAATATGTAAGATTGTTCCCAAAGGACTTGTGAAGGGAACGACAAGGGTGCAAAGTGTACTTGATCGGTAAATTTCAAACAATATTAAATAATTAAATAATTGAACAATTCATCGAGAACCGTTATTTAACTAAACCATTAGTTAAATAAACTTTGTTAATTAACTGTTATTTAACCTTGTTAAATAAAACATCATCGAACTATGTTAATAAATTATTAAGAATAAATGTTGTTTAATAAAATTGTGTTATCTATTCACGTGAGTAGACTACAGTACCTATAGGGATTTTTTCAAGATGGCGGCGGTTCGGAGTGGGGGTGGTGTCTAGCGGGTTCGGCAGGGTCGCTAGGCCCAGCTGGTCGCTGGTGGGGATCGATGCCCCCCTTCTCCCCCCTTACCCCTTCGCCCCCACGGCTCCCCCCCCCTCATCTCCCCCCCCCCCGCGTGTCCCCCTAGGGAGGAAGAGGGTGGCCAGGGTGAGAGGTGGTGGGTGTCCAGGGTGAGGAGCTGGAGGAGATGTTGCTTCTTCGGCTGCAGAGTCCCGACCACCCGCCCCCAGTCGATCACTTCAGTAGCTTGACTTGAGGCGCGGGTGGAGGAGAGAGTGTAGTGGAGGGGAGTGAGAGTGAGAGTGGGGGTGAGTTGGCTGGAGCGCGCGCGGGGCCAGCTGACGACGACGTCGCGACGAGTCGCGCCATGTTGGATTTTTGGGGATTCGGTAATGACCGAGCGGCGGCGGGCCCATCGTCTCGGTGTGCGTGAAAGGGGAAGCCTAGCGGTACAGCGCCTAAACGGTATAGCGGCGGATGGGTGAAGTACGGGGGAGCGTACGGGAGAGCTCGTGACGCTGTAGCAGCAGCGAGTCGCGCCATCTTGGATTTTCCAAGAGTTGGCTAGGTACGGAAGCGTCGTTCTGGCTCTTGCGCGCAGAGTGTTTCTCGAGGGTAGCTCAAGGCTTTGCGTGAGCTAACTTGGTCGAGCGGTCTAAGGCGCTGAACTCATGGGCTGTTTTCCTTGAAAGTGCGAGTTCGATTCGCGAATGGAGAAATGTTTTTATTTTTTTTCAGCTTATTCAGAAAATTCATGAAAGGATGGTGGGAAGGTAAGTAAAAATAATTTTGGTATATATTTTTATAAAATTTGCATGTTTATTCTTAAATTTAGCTGTACAGTTTTTATTGTATACAAATGTTCATATCTACGTGTACATTTTTCTTTGTGCGTACATTTTTATGTATATGAGAATCTTCGGTAATTGTTCTCTAAGGAATTTCATTTATACGAGCCACCACTGCACGGAAAATGTATTCACGATGAATGCACAATAATTCTTTGGCGATCAACTGTCGTTTGTCGCTCGTCGCTTCATCTCCTCCGTAGATATCTCGTCGGTTTTTCAGGGCTAAAGTTATGCGTTCATCCATCATATATTTGAACGCGATTGACGAGACTTTTTCTCTTGTAGCATTATGCCAGTCCTGTACCGTACCCTCAGAACTAATTTCCTCAATAATAATATCTCTGATCTCTCTCACGAGCTCGAGTTCGTTTTTAAGTAAACGAATTCTATGATATATTCATTTACTCAGCATTACAAGTCCCTCGTACGTTGTTCTTTGGAAGAGAATACCAACGGGGTACGTATTCTTGGGTCTTTTGTTCCTCTGATACTGTGTTTCTTCGACACCAAAGTTTTTCTTCGCTGAGTCTTTTATTTCCAATAAAATAGCTTTTTCGTTGTAAGCCGTCGTAAAACTTATTTTCTGCTGGCCCAGCGGGGTCATATTCGGAGTTCGATCGTTGGCGGAACCCTTTCCTGCTTTGAACCACGGGGTGATAATTGTCATCCGCTGGCAGAGCTGATGCCACTCGACGACGTTGAGGGAAATCCCTGCCGCGTGACGGCCGGAGAATTTTATTGCCACCTCGAAGTCGTGTCCGTTTACTAACTCAAGGCCCACCGTGACCATCTTACTACCCGAGGTATTCAGGCTGTATGTTGTGGATAATAACATTGCCTTGCTCAAGGGTTGCCAGCCAATTACAGGGTCAAGCGTATTGTCTTCTCCGCGAACTCGCTTCGACTCGGACTTCACCATAGTATTTACAACGGAAGACGGAGAAAGTCTTCCCGACGCCGATATTTTTTTCTGGGCCTCCTTTATGGCTTCAGTAAAATTCTCCATTTTTTTCTCACTATGTTTTTCGAAGGATATTTGAGAGAACGAGGCTGCACTGACCAAGTCGTGGGGGCGTAATGACTCGGGAGTGAAGGCACACTCGGGTTTAGAGCTGGAGAAAGTGATGCAATTTTCCGGGGAGAGGGGATGAAGACACGCCTCAGGGATGCTGTTGTCTCAGGTGGGGGTGCGCGCGCTGCATTGGGCCTTGGAGGCTGTGTAGACCACCCGCGACGAATCACTCTTTCGCTAGCCTTTTCCAGAGTGACATAACTCTTCCCAAGATTGGTGCATTCCAATACAGGCGTGTCAATACACAAACGCTTGAGAAAAAAAAAAACTGAAAATTTACAGCTATTCGCAGCACTCGATGGTCAAGCGTTGAAAGACGAGGACATACTTCTACCGTGAGGAAGATTAAATGAAAAAGAAAGTAAAATGCTAGACACAGGGTACAATGAGACGCTCTAGTCTTTACAACGTCGGAGGGTCCCGCGCCGGTTAAGACGCCGCGTAGGTGCAATAAAATACTTAAGCAGGGATACTCGCTGGCTCGCACCGTTCGAGTACTTTTTTTATTGTACGTAGTCGGAAGGGTTTTTTTTACCTAGTCTTTCGGAATGTCAGAAAAAAATTAGAAAAGGATAGTTTTAACTAGCCAGTGACAGTTCTCGAGTCTGCTGTACGCTGAAAGTGGGAGTGTCGAGAAAAATCTATAAGACTGAGAGTTTCCCTCAAAAATTACTCTGTCGCGTTTACAATTTCAAACGAAAGACACCCTCTGTCGACTTTGTGAGTATTGCAAGTGTGTTTTCAAGTCGAAGAAATGGCCGATTCTGTAACATCGCTAGTTCAGCTAAGGATGATTGTGAGTGTCGTGGTACAAGTGTTATCGCAGCAGTACAAGCGAGTGCGGAAAAATCTCCTGGAAGCATCCAGCGATGCGGCTCTAATGAAGTTGAACCGCGCTGCATTAATTAGACGGTTTAGTGCGCTTGTCAACTATTTGTCATGGCCCAACATTTTTAAGCTCTATAAAGCCGGCAAATTTAACGGGGACCGCGAAGTCTTAAAAATCGTTTCCGCTTTGTTTGACAATTCGCCTTACCGGACATCGAGGGCTGCTGCAGCACTCCGAAAAGAGCTCGAACGCCTTGGTAAGTTAAATTATAAATGTTATTTTCAAATTAGTAAAAAAAAATGTGTTAAAAACTAAATTGTAAAATTAATTTCAGATACTCGGAGGGTAGCTGAGGTAGCCGAAAGAGAAACGCTACGCGCCCAACAAGCTGCGGAGCTTAACCGAAGAGAGGAAGAGCGTGCTGTGCTGTTGGAGGTTGAGCAAGCTGGCCCCTCTAGCACTGAGGTGTTCGAAGATGTTATGTGGAACACTTCGAACTGCGTCGCCGAATTCGCCAGGATAGAATCTATGAGGAGCCATTCACCTCCTCCTCCTGCCGAAGGTACGATATATTACTAATAATTAAAATTAAAAATTAAAAAAAATTTTTTAATAAAATTTTTTTTTTTTATTAAAATTTTTTATCAAATTGTACATATATATATATATATATATATATATAATTTTTTTTCAGACTCCATGATTTTCGAGGACGGCGACGACGATCTCCTCAACGCCACTCTCAACCTGTCAATAGCCGAGAAGCCGATGGAGACAGAGTCAGCCGGTGTGGTAGAGGCAGCGGTTGCAGTGCCGGAGGCTGACGAACTCGAAGATGACATGTTCAGCGACGAGTTTATACTACTGTCGCAGCCTCAGGGAACCTCGACGCAAACTGGACGGGGCTTGGTCGATGAACCGATCGCTGGACCCTCGCGACAGGCAACAGCGTCGCCACAGCCAGCAGAGCCTGGTCCAGCGGGGGAGGTTTCGCCAACGTTCTCGGAGTTTCTCCGTGATTCTGCAACTCCACTGTCCGGTGAGTCCAAGCTTAGTCATCGTGTCGAAACCCGTCGAAGATTCGCTAAATTTAAGAGTCAGGGTATCGTTATGAGCGCTAGGATCCGCGAGCCTCCCGCAGGAGTTAATTTAGTATCGTGGCTAGAGGACGCGATTCGCGAGCTACATACTCTTATCGTCAGTGGTAGCGAACCGACCGATATGATCGGTGTAGAGTTTCGATCGAACGCATTCACGAGAGGTCCCGCGGGTATTTCATTTAGACCAGTAGCTGATTTTTATTTTGATCAGCTGTTTAAAGCTATAAACAGCATCTCGCAGAGTGCTACCGGTTTTTGCATAGATGACTCGTTCGTGATTACTTGTAACATCGTGTCAATGCCTGTAGGCTCGGGAAGACCGAAGAAAGAATCGGGCGAAGAATTTTGGCAGAAAAGATCTGTTATAGGGTTTAATAACAACGACAAGCTCTGTCTTCCGCGGGCTATCGTGGTTGGTAGGGTATATGCGGAACGAGGCCAGATACGCGAGGGAGATCTCCATAAGCTGTGGGATAACGTGCGACGCGACAGATCTGTGCTCCAGAAAAACTTAGCAGAGGAGTTGGTGCGCGCCGCCGGAATAAACGTGCCAGAAGCTGGTTGTGGTATACCAGAGATGCAAGCATTTCAGCAAGTGCTCGCATCTGATGGTATAGCATTAATTATATTCGATCGCGATTCATTCGGTAGTAACGAACCACCATTTTTTAATGGTACAGATCTTGTCCTGCGCAGGGTGCCAAAAGTTTTGCATAATATATATTTAGTGCACGACAGCCGGGCCCACCACTACGGGCTTATTTTGAAACTCCCTGTAGCTGCCGGTAGATCTTTCTTCTGTACACCGTGTGGGGTAGCATATAATCGTGTTACAGGTCATCAATGCGGACAAAAGTGTCCGTGTTGCATGACCAGCCCACCGTGTGAATCGGACACGCCGAAAATTCGTTGCGAGGATTGCTTACGTTTCTTCCGTGGAAACGACTGTTTTAGACGGCATAAAGCGGTCGGATCACATGGAGCACAATCGCGTCTGTGTGATATGCTGCAGACGTGTCGAACGTGTTTGAGACAGGTATACAAAAAAGACAGCTCGAAACACGAGTGTAACATGTTCTATTGTAGAACATGCAAAGAGAAGCGACCTGAAAACCACGAGTGTTTCATGGCCCCCCTGCGTCCTGCGAAAAGAGCCGAGCGACCGGATTTGTTTATCTTTTACGATTTCGAAACGAGGCAGGAGCGAGAAATTGAAGGAGTGCCGGACACGTTTATACACGAAGTCAATTTGTGTGTCAGTCAACAGCGTTGCACACAGTGCATCGACAAGGCTGATGATGTGTGGGATTGTGCACTCTGTAGGGAGGACGGTGAAAAAATCTTTCGAGAAAATCCCTTGGCTGACTTTGTAGAGTTTGTTTTAAAAAAGAGAGCCGCAGTCAATCGAGTCATCTGCATCGCTCATAATGCTAAAGCTTTCGATGCCCAGTTTATTTTGAAGTATATCGTTGAAGAGAAGCATCAAACACCAAAATTAATCACTAACGGTACTAGTATAATGGAGATGCGACTCGATACAGTAAAGTTTATCGACAGTCTGAATTATTTTCATATGCCGCTTAGCAAACTCCCAAAAGCCTTCGGTTTAGGAGAACCTCTTTTTAAGGGAACGTTCCCGCACTTGTTTAATACGTTAGCGAATCAAGAGTATAGAGAACCGCTCCCTCCCCTCAGTGCTTACTCTCCCGACACAATGTCAGTGGCAGAACGAAAAACTCTGATTGACTGGCATACGAAAACTGCGGCTTCTGGATACGTGTTTGATTTCCAGACAGAGATCGTGAGCTACTGTCAAACAGATGTAATAATTCTTAGGAAAGCCTGTGCAGCGTTTCGTAGAATTTTTATCGCGAAAGGCGATGTATGTCCGTTCAGCGAGGCCGTTACAATTGCCTCGGCATGTAATAAAGTTTTCAGACGAAACTTCTTGGAAAAAAATAAAATCTCGTTTTTACCTCGGAATGGATATCGACGATCCGATAAACAATCTGAGGTCGCTATAGAGGGGCTGTTGTGGCAGGAGCATCTCTGCGGTCGGCATATCGAACACGCGGGGCGTGGGCGGGAACGTAAATTAATCGATGGCACTCGCGTAGACGGCTACATCAAAACTGATGACGGTGTCGAACACGTTCTACAATTCCATGGTTGCTTTTTCCATGGTTGCGACAGGTGTTATACCGATCCTCGTAAACGCGAAGAGGAGTGGTACGGAAGCACACTCAACGATCGTTACATGCGCACTTTAAACACCTCGGAGCGTATAAGAACTCTCGGATACACGCTTCACGAGATCTGGGAGTGTGAATATATTCAACTTAAGAGTAGAAATCTTGAGATACATGCTGTCGTAAATGGACATCCGGTTCTAATGGATCAGCCCTTGAACCCCGGCGACGCGTTCTTCGGTGGTCGTACGGGAAACACGCGTAGCTATTACGAAGCTAGCGGTAGCGAAAAAATTCAGTATACAGACGTTTGCTCTCTTTACCCGTACATCTGTAAGTACGGTCGCTTTCCAATCGGTCATCCCACCGTGTACACGGCTGATACCTGCCACGAGATCGTTGGTCCAGGTAACAATTTAGACAGCGTCGAAGGACTCGTCCGTTGCACAGTATTACCGCCTCGTAATCTCTACCATCCTGTGCTACCAGTTCGCATGCACAATCGTCTAATGTTTGCGTTATGTCGAAAATGCTGCGAAGAGATGTGCCAGGAAGCTTGTCCTCACGAAAACGAGATTGACCGAGCTTTCGAGGGTACCTGGGTATCGTGCGAGCTCCAGAAGGCTGTCTCGAAGGGTTATAAAATCCTGACTATAAGCGAAATCTGGCAGTACGAGGTTGTACAATATGATCGGGACAACGCGTGTAAGGGTCTTTTCGAGGATTACATAAATCTGTGGCTTAAGGTAAAACAAGAAGCCAGCGACTGGCCCGTAGAGTGTACAACCGAAGAAAGCAAACTCGCGTACCTCAATAGTTTTCACAGGGCCGAGGGTGTACAATTAGATCGCGAACGAATCGAGTCGAATCCGGGGTTAAGATCGGTAGCGAAACTCTGCTTGAATTCATTCTGGGGTAAGTTTGGTCAACGCGAAAATCTCCCAAAGACCGAGGTAGTAACTACTCGTCAAAGGCTATTGGAGCTTTTATCCGACAAAAGCTGTGAAGTCAATAAAATTATTCACGTCAATGACGATGTGATGTACGTCTGTTGGGAGAAAAACGTTGAAAGTAGCGAGATAAACCCGAGTGTGAACGTCGTGATTGCTGCATATACAACGGCGCAGGCTCGGTTGAAACTCTACACCTATCTCGAGCAATTAGATAATCGCGTCCTGTATTACGATACAGATTCATGCATATATATAAGTACTGGCTCAGCCGTGGAGTATAATCCGCCTCTCGGAAATCTCCTCGGTGATATGACCAACGAATTGAAAGAATACGGATACGATAGTTATATTAAGCGATTCGTCTCTGGTGGTCCCAAATTTTATGGATATCAGGTACAGAAGGCCGATGGTAGTCAAGTCACGAATTGCAAGGTCAAAGGAATAGGCCTCAATTTTAAAAACGGGGAAAAGATCAATTTTGAATCTATTTGCAAGTTGATCAAAGAGTCAGGTACGAGCATATCTGTACAGTTTAGCGCCATCCGACGAAACGCTTTTCACCAGGTAGTCACGCGGCAAGAATCGAAAACGTGTAAGCCTGTTCTCGTGAAGAGGAGGCGTTGGGGCGAGCACGATTCTCTGCCGTATGGCTACCTAGAGTAATCCCCTCTAGAATAAATTTGGTAAATTTTTGTAAATTTGTATTTTTTGAATATTTAAAAATTTTGTAGATTTTTGTAAATAAATTTTCGGCTTCATTGCAGGTGGCGGGTATATGTGGGATATATACCCGGACTTGTGGTGAGCTGCACGCGTCACTCTATGTATATATATATATATTTTTTTTTTCTAGTATATAATATGTTAACTGTACAATATTTTTCAAAATAAAAAAAATTGTTTTTTTGTAAATCGTCAACAGCGTCTTATTACTGCCCGTATCCCCCTCGTACAACCTCCTTGCGAACAACCTTTTCAGTCATACGTATATCCGCGCTTATACTATTTACTATTACATTATATTTACTATTACATTATTTACAAAAAGGAGTTTATTTCATATGTATCTTTGCGTGCGCGAGGGCGGTGGTGGGTGTCGCAATGGAAGGTGTTAGGAGTATAATTTATAATTTAATATTTTATTTAGTTTTATTTATTCTAATTTTGTTGTATTAGTTTCAGAACTAAATCCGTCAATCGTGAGGTTAAACGATAGTGCTGCACAATTTTTGTGGGCAGACTTAGAGAATGACTCTGGATACCGCACCGACTCCTTCAAGCCAAATTAATTTTTACTTCTTAATTTTTAATTTTTATCTTAATTTTTAACTTTTTGATGTTTTTGTATATATCAAATAAATATTGTGTTGTATATTTCTCTGTATATTTAATACCCCTCATACTCCTCGTTCCGTTCATTAGCCGATATGGATCCGCGCTGGAAGCACCCCTGGACATCCATAATCGCCGGTCCTACAGGCTGCGGAAAAACATGCTTCGTAAAGAAGTTTTTAAAATATATTTCGAGCATGGCCGACGTAGAGTTTGCGCGCATTCTTTTTTATTATTCAGAGTGGCAAGACGGGTACTCCGATTATGGTAAAAATATCGAATTTTTAGAAGGTTTACCACAAAGCTCTGACATTGCCGGTGATCGTAGGCCAAAACTTTTAATTATCGACGATCTAATGCGCGAGTCTTCAAACGGTGAAATTGTAGACTTATTCACAAAGGGGAGTCACCATAAAAATATTAGCGTAATTTTTATAACGCAAAACATTTTTCATCAAGGCAGAGGTCAGCGGAATATTTCCCTTAATACTAATTATATCGTAGCATTCAAAAATCCTCGCGATCGAGCGCAGATCTCACATCTTGCACGACAGATCTATCCCGAAGACCCGAAATTTTTACAAGAAGCTTACCATGATGCGACGTCAAAACCACACGGTTATTTGCTTCTAGATTTGAAACAGTCCATCCCTGATAATTGTCGATTCCGCACCTGCATTTTTCCGGATGATACTCATAATTTTGTGTATGTACCAAAACGAGGATCCAGCTCTCGCTAATTTATAAAGTATATATAACCAGTACGGAGTGCCTGAGTATCATTCGAGTCTCTGCTATGGCTCCAACAACAACGGCTAAAGCTTCGCTTGGGAAGAAGAATATAATCTTACTGCATGCTCTATGCCATCTGGAGAAACATCAGCGCAATTCATTATTGCATAAGATAGATCGAAACGGCGTTCGATGTATTTGTGAGTGCGCGTTAAACACCTTAAACGGTGCAGTCCCGTTGAAAAAGAGTAAACGAATAAAACTGGCCAAATATAAAAAAATTTTACGCCGCCTCGTAAATAAAACTGGTAGTTGGAAGACGAAAAAACGTGTAATTGTGCAAAAGGGAAGTGGATTCTTACTACCTCTTCTTCTCCCAATCATAGGCACTGTGCTGTCTAATATTTTTACATCTAATTGACGAGATGCAGCACGCAAAGAAAATGGTCTTAGTGCCTCAAGATGCTGTCATGCCATTGCGCGAGCAGATAGAGCAATCACGCTCCGTTCAGACACCAGGTACGATACTCAGTAGGCTCGATGCCTACCAGCTTTACCAACAAGTTTTACAACGCTATCAGTTTTTTGTCGATGAGGAGCGACGACCTAAAATGACCACAGCCTCTTCGGTAAGCACCAAACCTGTCGAGGCAATACCTGAGGAAGCTGCACAACCAACTACCGAAACTGAGAAAATATCTGACGAGGTTATTGTGGCTAGTGTACCAAAAACATATAGAAGACAAGCGGAGCAGTTATTGAATCATTTGCATGCCAGCTCCAACACCACGCTAACGTGGGATAAATCGGGAGTGGTTCATATCGACGGTGAACCAATAAAAGAATCGAACATTATAGATCTTGTAAATGATACTATGCGCCATAGAAAAACTGTGCGGGCCATTGGTCGTGAGCAATTTGGAAATGAACTCCGTCGTTTAGGGATCCCTCGTGAATTTATCGGTAATACAAGCCTATTGTATGAGAGTCTGAATCTCAACACACCTCTAAATTCTAGACGAAACTTGGCAAAGTCAAATCCCAATACACCGGATACAAGCCAGAATAGCTTAAATTTATCAGGCAACAGACGCCGAACTCCTACTAGTGACTCAATACGATCGTGGAAAACATTGAAACTGTAATAAAAATAGAATGGATACATTAAAAAAGTTTTATTATGATCCTACGCATCACGCTGGATACGCCGGAGCCCCAAATCTAATTCATGCGGCTGATAAAGAGAAAATTCCTCGTGAGGATGTGACTAACTGGCTGAGAACACAGGATGCTTATACACTTCACAGACCTATACGACGACGATTTCCGCGTCGACACTACGCCGTCGATAATATCGATGACGTGTGGGAAGCTGATCTCGTTGATCTGCGCTCTCTCAAAGATGAAAATGACGGCTCTGTTTATCTTTTAGTGGTTATCGATGTTCTCAGCAAGTATGCATGGGTTGAGACGTTGCGCGATAAAACTTGTGCAGAAACTACAGAAGGGTTCAAACGAATACTCTCTCGAAGCAGTGGTCGAGCGCCTGTATGGCTACAGACAGATCAAGGCAAAGAATTTATCGGTAGCGTTTTGCAACGATTTTTGAAGAGCCGTGGAATCAATTTTCGAGTGGCCCGAAACCCCGATATTAAAGCAGCTATTGTAGAACGTTTCAACAGAACATTAAAGGAGCGGATGTGGCGATATTTTACACATAAAAATACACGGCGCTATGTCGATGTATTACAATCTATAGTCCAAGCTTACAATGATACAAAACACTCTACTATCAAGATGCAACCAGCAGCTGTGACGCTGTACAATGCGGCGATCGCGCGCGCAAATATGGTGAAACGATACAAGCTGTGTCATAAAGTGCCTAAATACAAGCTTGGCGAGCTTGTACGCATCAGTAAAGCAAAGTCTGCGTTCGAGAAAGGTTACGAAGCTCGCTGGAGCGAAGAAATATTCAAGATTCACAAAATTATTACAAATAGACAGCCGCCCATATATGAACTGGTTGATTTGAACGACGAGGAAATTGACGGTTTTTTCTATGAAGAAGAATTAAGCATTGTAGAGAAGGAAATTGAAACGGAAGAATTTTTAATTGAAAAAATTCTTAAGACTAAAGGGAAAGGCCGTAATAAACAATACTTTGTTAGCTGGCGAGGATACCCCGAAAAATTTAATTCCTGGATACCTGCAGCAAATCTAGTGAACAAGTAGTAGTGTAACTAAAAAAAATAAAAAATGAGAGATCAATTTTACCTTGTGCTACCGAGCAACAGTAGTATGAAGTACTACCCCGATAATACGGTGGCACATTATATAACACAGCTTCCAAAGCAATTGAAGATGTCTGGAGAATGGGCTGTAGCCTTAACAGAAATTCAATTTCCCCGTACGTTTCTGCATGTAAATGAGATAAATAAAGCTGATGGTGGGACGCCTCCAATAACAGCTCTTAGTAACCAATATCAGTGGGTTAAGATGAACAATAACCGTAACCCAAAAAAGACTATCATATCACTGAGTCCTTCTACACTTCCGCTAGACACAGAATCTACTTTAGATTCTATACCACAGCACGCTGTGAAAAAGCTAGCTACCTCACAGACGACTACCCCGCAAGATAATACTACCGATGCCGTCACGCGAAAATATACTAAACATCCGAAAACTCACAAAGTTATAATTCCTGCTGGGCTCTACGTCAGTGTGAAAGCACTAATCGACACCATTAATAAAACGGATGTATTCAAAGATCATATCTACCTTGAATATAATGAGGATATTGGTGGGATTGTAAGCTTGAAACGAGTACCTGATAGCTGCGTTGTAGATAAGTGTATACTTCCACATCTTATATGTCTTGATGATAAACTTTCTAAAGCTTTGGGTTTCGAACCCGGAAAAATTATGGATATTCATAAACAATCGGTATTTATCGCAAATTATCCAGCTAATTTATCGCTATCGCTTCCTGATAAACTATTCGTATATACAGATATATGTGAAAATTATATAACCGGCGATGCTCAGACACCTCTGTTACGCATCGTACCTGTAGATAATACAAATTATATTTATGGGTCTACGCAGACTAAATCATTCTCCCCGCCAATTTACATACCTTTATTACGGACTGAATTCGGCACGATCGAGATAGATATAAGGACCGACACTGGTAAACCTGTACCATTCCAGAGTGGAACGTTGACCGCTACATTACATTTTAAGCGTATACGATAAAATATATCGCTATGGATCGATATATTGATCATTACGAGCGTCAGGTTGGCGGTGGGATTGACCGCGTTTTCATTGGTGCTCCCTATCAACGAGGTCATGGTCTAGGAAGCTTTCTCAGTGGTTTATTTCGGCGTGCATTACCATTGCTCACTCGTGGCGCTCGCGCTGTCGGAAAAGAAGCGGTACATGCTGGTATGAATATATTGGGTGATGTTGCGCACAACACTCCCTTCAAAGATTCATTCAGAGCCCGTATGACCGAAAGTGGGAGAAATTTGAAGCGCAAGGTCGACGAAACATTTGAGAATCTCATGCAGGGTTCAGGATATAAAATACAGGACCGCTCACCGCAGCATCATTCGTTGTTTGGTCACGCTAGTCCTCACATCAGTACTCCTACGCTTAGAGCTCTAAAATATACGAAAATTCGCAAGCCTAGAAAAACTACGAAGAAAAAGAAAAAAGTTTCAACCGATAAACGTATCAAGAAAAAGGGCCGTAAACCAACAAAGTCTAAGAAAAAGGCGAATAAAAAAACGAAGAAGACTAAAATTGTTAAGCGTAAAAAACGCACTGTTGCAGATATATTTGGATAAATAACTAAATAAAATGTCTTTCTTACACGCACACTCTCGCGAGTGCTTGAAATCAGAGCTAGATTTATTCACTCTCCCACCAACGCAGACAAGTATAGAAGGTTCTCAAGGAATTCATTATAAGCCCATTTCTTCACTGACAGATGAGGCTCCCATTGAATTTGTTGTCCCCGGTCATGGTGATGAATACATTGATCTAGCCCATACAATGCTAAACTTACGTATTAAGTTACAACCCAGGAACGGCACCGTTGACGCTCATGATAAAGTAGCACCTGTTAACAATCTACTGCATTCATTATTCAATCAACTAGATGTATCATTCAACCAGAAACTTGTATCACCCTCGAATAATGCCTATGCGTACCGAGCATACATTGAATCACTACTGACTTACAAGGCTTCAACAAAAGCCTGTCAACTCGGCGCCAGTATGTGGATAGATGATACACCGTTACACTTCAACTCTCAACCAGTTTCGACGGCTGCGCCGGCTGAGGGTAGACAAGCCCTCGTGCAAGCGAACAAAGGTTTAGCTGCGAGGCAGGCTATAATGGCGAATGGTAAAACGGTAGATCTTACCGGATATCTACATTCTGATATCTTTAATCAGGAAAAGTTTTTACTCAACGGTGTTGAACTACGCCTTCGTCTTATACGCTCGAGAGATGCTTTTTGTCTTATGGACGCGTCTGGGAAGGATTATACGGTGCATATCGTAGATGCTAGTCTCATTGTTCGACGTGTTAAAATTAGTCCGGGTGTTTTACTAGCCCATGCTAAGGCTTTGAGTAGAGGAACGGCTAAATATCCGTTTACTCGAGTTGAAGTGAAACCATTTACTATTCATGCAGGTGTTCATGGCGAAACACTCGATAATGTTGTGCTTGGCCAGCTTCCGAGACGAATCGTACTGGGTTTGGTCGATAATCGAGCCTTCAATGGAGATAGAACTATGAACCCCTTTAATTTTCATCACTACTCATTAAATTTCTTATCTCTGTACGTAGACGGAGTACAGGTACCTAGTAAGCCTTTGCAACCTGATTATCATGAAGGCCTTTATACCGAGTCATATCATACTCTAGTTTCTGGTACGGGAATACTCTGGGATGACGATAGTTGTGGTGTAACAAAAGACGGATATCCGTTTGGTAACTGTCTATACTGCTTCGATTTAACGCCCGATCTTTCTGCTGGGCGAGCCGGTCACTGGAATCTTGTGCGACACGGTAGCGTGCGTGTAGAAATACGTTTCAAGACTGCTTTAACGAGTACTGTAAATTGTATTGTGTACTCGGAATTCGATAATGTCGTTGAGATCGACGCTTCCCGAAAGGTCATGGTAGACTTTTCGGGGTAAGCCTGCGTGCTTAAATTATTCTATAAGATTAGTAAATATTATTATATTATAAGGATTGTAAGGTTTTCTATTAATAAAAAATATGTAAACACAGAATTAAGCGTATTTATGTTTTTTTTATTCAATTTTTAATCTCTCGAAAGCCTCCACCAACTCCAGCATCTCATCATCATCATCATCATTTTTCACACTATCATATACTTTTTCCGCTGCTTTCGACACTTCTACTACTTTTTTCTTCTTCGTCTCCTCTGCGTCTTCTGGCCTTTTTCGTTTTTCAGTGTCGATCTTTTCGCTGCGCCGTGGATGGTCCTCATGGATACATTCACAGGCTTGCTGTAACAAACGAATGTCTATACATATTTAATGAATCATTTTTTATTTTTTTGTTTTTTACGACTCCAAGCTTTAATTATTAAGCTAAGTGTTACTCACCGATGCCCGCAACTGCCTCCGCCTTTCACGAGCGAAATACTGACGACTCCGAATAAACCATATTTTTGGGGGCTGTTTCGGATACTGATTCCGGTTGTTCTGTCGGTGTGTCGGCTTCGTCCTCGGGTGTTGTACCCAGCCGTGGTTATTCCGTTCTCCCACACGCGCTCCGCTCTGTTGAGAAGCGTGGCTACGCCTCGTGAACACCACAGATTTTACTCTTGGATGGACCATTTTTAGATGTATACCGTAGGAGAATTATTTTGTAACTGAACTTCCACTACGTTACGCTACCTAGCAGGACTCGTGTAAGGTGTAGTAAGATAGTGGGGGTGATAGAAGGGGCTGTTTTCGTCACTTTTCTGCTCAGCTATTTGTAAGCAGACGTCTCAAGGGGTTGGGCCATTACAGGACCAAAAAGAAAGTCAATCTGGCGAATTAGCGGCACACCCCCGCTTATCCCCTCCAGCATCAAAACCGTGAAGATGCATCTGTATCGCTCATCGGTAGTACGCGGCGACCCTTCGACAGTAGCGGTTGTACTTACTGGACCTTAACATTTTTCACCAAAAATGGACTACGTCATCGATATTCAAGGGTTTTACGACAAGGATGACTGCTTCATTGCTAAAGAAGTAGCTGTCATCACTCTTGATAAAGAGTATTTCGAGCATTGGATCACCGCTCCAACATACGTTTTCACGGATCTCCCGAGATCAGTGCGCTCGAAGAATAATTGGACGACTCGCCATCATCACGGCCTGGAGTGGTTCGAAGGAGACGTAGGGCTCAGAACACTACACGCAAATCTCCGACAGATCACACGAGCTGCTGGAACCATTTATACTCGCGGCCATGAAAAAGCGAAATACCTGCAAAATGTGACAGCGCGTGAGATAAAAAACCTCGAGGAAACGGATTGTCCATCATTCAACGATCTGCCTTCTTCAGCGCAAGTCTGTCTGCATCACGGGCTCTTGAATAGACCTGGACTGTCTTGTGCTCTAAACAACGCTGCAAAATTGAAGGAGTGGATTCTTCGCGACGTTCCTCCTACAGCCACACGGATACAACAGTTTGACTTCTTACCGGAACCTATGAATCTGAAGAAACCACGCGACTGTCACTCTC
Source organism: Exephanes ischioxanthus (assembly GCA_958510785.1). Classification (NCBI taxonomy): domain Eukaryota; kingdom Metazoa; phylum Arthropoda; class Insecta; order Hymenoptera; family Ichneumonidae; genus Exephanes; species Exephanes ischioxanthus. Next base: position 16,047,212 of record OY294016.1, on the reverse strand, counting down.
CAGACGTAACAAGTGATGAATACGATCCAGATTGGCCAGGCATTGCAGGGCTTACACTCTAAAGTCTCGCGAAGTGTTCATGCAGCGGATCAAATTCCAACTCTGTTAACGAGACCGACAGCCCTTGTTGTGAACACTGACGACCACACGCGCCCTGGAACACACTGGGTCGCAATCTACATCGATGGCCGAGGACGTGGATCGTACTTCGACAGCAACGGCATTCCGCCGCTTATACCAAGCCATATCCACCGTCTACGCAAGAACTGCACCTTCTATCGATGGAATACCAAGCAGATTCAAAGCTTCTCTTCAAATGTGTGTGGCCAGTTTTGTATTATGTTCCTTTATCATATGTGTGGCGGGGGATCTTTACTACAATTCCGGAATCTTTTCACCGCCGATCTCAAACAAAACGATCGAATCGCCGCAAGATTTTATAAACGTATAACGAGTAAGCTGCCCAAGGCTACAAAAAATAGTAATAAACACGCTGGGAACTCGTTAACTGGTCGTGGAGCCTATGTAAAAAAATTTGTTCAACATTGCTGTGCTAGACTGAATAATTTTTAAATGTGTATACATAACAAAAAACCTGTACAACTAGATTTAAGAATAAAAATGCAAACTTTATTGTAAACATTTTAAACAAAACTATTTTTTTTACTTACCTTCACTCATCCCTTTCATATATTTTCTAAATAAGCTGAAAAACATTTTTTTAAACATCTTTCCACGCGGGAATCGAACTTGCGCTCTCAAGGAAAACGCTACCTGCGTTCAGTACCTTAGACCGCTCGACCAAGCTAGCGCACGTAAAGCATCGAGCCACCCTCGAGAAACACCCTGCGCGCAAGAGACAGAGCGATGCGGCCCTACCTAACCCACTCTTGGAAAATCCAAGATGGCGCGAGTCACTGCTACGCCGTCACGAGCTGCCCCGCACGCTACAGCCAGTGCAACCCCCACCCTAATCACCCCCGCAACGCAGCTCGAGACAGAGCCTTCGGGCCCACCCGAGCTCCGGGGGGAGGAGGAGGAGGGGGAAGACCAGCGCGTCATCACCCCCACCATCGCCGCCATCTTGAAAAAATCCTTATAGGTACTGACAGTTTGCATCCCCACCACAACCGCCGGCGGCCATCTTGAAAAAATCCCTATAGGTACTGTAGTCTACTCACGTGGGTTTCAATCCTTTACTGGATACTCCCTAAAAACAGTTACACGCAAAACCGGAATAGCTAACCGGGATTCTGGGGCATAACACTGTCCAGCACCTCTGTTTCGTCGCTGCTTGCCAAAGCACTCGCTCACATAGACAACGTGGTGACCACTCACGAGGTTCGGCTTCTGGTTGACCCAGGGTCGGACTCACATTCGTGTCGGAACAGCTCATCGGCCTACTCGGTCTTCCGCGACAGCGGTCGTCGATTCCAATCTACGGCATCGGCGGATCACGGTCTACTCAAACAAAAGGTACTGCTCAACTTACATTACGGTCTACTCAATCCTCGCGCTCAGTTACAGTAGCAGCACACATTCTGAGGACGATCACCTCGATATTACCATCATTCGAGGCTTCAATGCAGGCGTGGCCTCACTTGGCTAAGCTCAGGCTTGCCGACCCGGACTTTCTCACGCCACGGCCTATAGACCTCACCATCGGTGCAGACCACTACAGCCAAATCATCAACCCTAACATCATCCTAGGGGCTCCGACGGAGCCGATGGCTCAGCTCTCGATCTGTGGCTGGCTGGTGCTCGGTCCAGTGCAAACTGCTCTCGCAGTCACGGGTACAGCACGCACGGCCACGGCACAGCCGGAAGACGGTATTCTTCAAGAACTTCTCACGAAGTTCTGGACTCAGGAAGAACCTCCGTCGGATACACCAGGTCGGCTCACCCCGAAGAAGAGGAGTGCGTGGCTCACTTCCGGTCAACTCATACCAGGGACTCATTAGGAAGGTACGTCGTGCGAGTTCCTCTCAAGTCAGCGGTCACGCTGCTGGGAGACTCGTACCGTGCAGCTGATCGGTGCCTGCAGCAAATGCTCAGGTGACGGCAGTAGTTAGCGGTGCACTATGGCGACCCCCACTCCTATCCCCACTCCTCGAGCCCCCCGTTGAGAGCGTGGTTCGAGGTGGTGAGGGTAAAAGTGGGGATAGAGTGTTTGGAGTCGTCATAGCGCACCGTTGTGTATATAAAAAAATTGGTGCCAATAACTGGGTGGCCAGTGACTGTGCGAATTGTCAACCACTGTATGGCAGGCATAACTTTAGGGCAACAGTGATTGGCACACCGACAAATTCATTATTTTTCCCAAATTTTTTTTTCGAAAATAATTATTCACAAAAAGATTTTTATTTTATCTTGTCAATTTAATTATTTTTCTAAAAAATAGTTCTTCAAAAATAATTATTTACAAAAAGATTTTTTTATTTTTTTTTTATTTTTCACAAAAATAATGTTACCTTGTTCGCTGCTCTTGCTTCCCACTCGGTGGTCTTGAAGACACTGAAGTCACTGGTGGTTACACTCCTGTTTTATTCCCACTCATGCTTGTATTTTCACTCCTGTCACTATTTTCACACGTGTTTTATTTCCACTCCTGTTTATATCTCACTACACTCCTGTTTTATACAAACTCCGCACTCCTGTTTTACACAAATCCCGTTCTACTCCTCTCCCTCACTCATGGACGAAAGGGACGAATCGTCGTTAAATCCGTCGTCCGGGTCGAGGAAGTCATAGCCGATGTCCAGATTAAGACGCTCTATTATGAGCGCTCCCAGGTCCCGATGTTCCCTGTTGAATAAACGGAGAACGGATAGAGCACCGCAGTGTCCTTCGCTGACGAGAAGCCCCACGATGTTCTCGCTCGGAGTCGCTAACGATTCGAGCAGAGGAACGGCATCGTCATCGTCGATCACTCCTGTCACTATTTTCACACGTGTTTTATTTTCACTCCTGTTTATACCTCACGCACCAACACTGCGATATTAATGCTCGGCATCATCGTCGTCGCTGCCGTCGACGCACTCCTTTTTATCCACTCTTAATCCTCTCTTTCGACGTCGTCCGGGAGGTTTAAAATTTTGAATATCAAATACTAGGCCATATTGAACACAAAATCTGTACTGAGTATATCGAGCGCACTTCGACTGCCTTCGGTGACTGAGGATGGAACAATGGACTAGTAGGCTCAAACCGTCGCAGCCGAATCGCAGGCGTCAGCAATATTGCACGTGCACGTAATGCAGCTCTCGTTGACAATAAGCGAATTCGAAGAACTATAGGCTAAATTAATTCTCTTACTTTCATTTAGTAAAATAATTGTATTTGTCGCGCTGATTCTACGAACACCCGAGAAATTCGAGTGGGTGAGAGGTGTAGGGGGGGGGGGGGGGGGGGGATAGAAAGCGCGACGAGTAAAACACGGTACGATGTCTCAAGACGAACTGAAGATTAAAGACGTGCTCGCGAGGAAGATGCATCTAATTGTCGAGAGTAGATACGCGGATGCACCGTCATCAGATTTGCACCTTGCGGTTCACGGTTAGGCGTGGCTGATGAAAAAAAAAATTATTATTTTAACTTTACGTAGAATATTTAATAGAATTACAACCGAATTATTATTTTATCTTCACTTAAAATATTTAAACACGGAAATTAAATAACGATGAGCCACTTGCTGTTTTGTATGATGCGAGCGCGGCGGAACGTGCCCCAAGCGCGAGCCGCTCATCCCCCCGGAACGCGTGGGAACATGCATGCTGTGAGCGCGACGGCTCGCGCCACAGAGTTGCACGCCGCGAGTCATCTGTGAATGCACCGTCAGCAATATTCCAGGAGTTCTCCAGGATCACTGCCGAACGTGATGGAATGCATACTGCATTGACCATCACCCACATCATCCATTCCTCCGTGTGAATCATTGTACGAGAGAACACTTGTGAGATGAGAGGCCTTCGCGTCATCTCCATAATTTAAGAGTGTTTCAATGTATGCTCTGCATGCGTAAGCTTTATTAGGCGGCGATACAAGTTTCTGATTCAAGAACACATCGATCTGATTAAACATTGAATGCAGCAAATTATTAACGGGGCCTACTTTAGGGGCATCGCCTTTTTCGGGCTTCCGAGGTGGTATTATTTCAATACACATACTCAGCATAGTACGGGCAAGATCAATATACTCATCACCCTGGCCAGGCACTACAAACTCGATAGGCGAGTTATCTGTCAACGATGAAAGTGGCTTATAGTACACCCATTGCGTCCCCTCAATCGTAGTTTAGGTCGGTGGTAGTGTGCATAGTTCAAGCTCCGACTTTAGACATTCACACGAATGAGCGTGTAAGAATGCCATTTTTTTGTCAGGTCTGTCTATCTAAGCAAAAATATCAGATACCGTTCTTCGTTTTTCCTCCTCCTCTTCTTCTTGTCACTTGTCTTCCTTCTTTTCAGTGCCTTTTTCTTTCCTCTCCTCTTCTTCACGTACCCAGAGCGTTTTTTCGACGTCAGCGGTTTCTTTTTTTCTTTACACCGACGCGACGTGTTGCGCTACCACCAAGCGAACGCAGTAGATTATTAATTTTAGTTGCTTTATAGCCCGAGCCCTGCATAATGTTATTAATTTTTTCCTCGGCATTCCTCTTTAGATTTGTAGCTGATTCGCGCATGCGCGTTTTAAAGGCCTCTCGTGGATGAATCCCCCCTATCCAATATGTCATTGGCTGCATTAATACCAGAACGTAGTGCTTCTTTGCCGACTGTCCGGGCTCCTTGTTTCAAGAGCGGTATAATACGTCGAAAGAGACCTCAGAGGAAACTACCAATACCGTGACCTCGCTGGTCCGGTGACCCAATGTAGACATGACTGATCATACCACAAGCCGTCTGGTGTGTGATACACGGTGTATTTTAAATAGTTCGCTGCTCCAGCCGCTCTCGTAACCTTTTGCAAAGGCTGCCTTTGCACTACTGATGCGTACAATATCGCCTACCCTGTATTTAGGAGGCCGCCTGGGATATTCCGGATCCTTGTATCGCTCTATCAGATTAGCCCGAGCCCTAGCGGCTGTAGTAAACGTCATAGAGGCTGGAGACATTTTTATGCTACTATGTCACGCATGATTGTATGCGGAGACAATATCTTGCAGAACGTCAATGTAACGTTTCTCTCTAGAGTACGTGAAATAACGCCACATTCTTTCTTTTAGAGTTCTATTAAAGCGCTCCACAACGGCGGCTTTTATATCGGGGTTTCTTGCAGCGCGAAACTCAATGTTCTTTTTCTTCAAGAAAGCCTGGAATGCAGAACCTATAAATTCCTCACCTCTATCCGATAGGAGACAAATCGGTGACCTACCATTACTGACTTTTTGTGATAGTATACGCGTGAGTGCTTTAGTCACGGTCGTAGCAGCCTTATCATGTACAGGCTCGACCCATGCATATTTACTAAGAACATCTATCACCACAAGAAGATAAACATAACCATCGTTGTAATCCTGGATAGAACGAAGATCTACAAGATCAGCCTCCCAAACATCGTCAATGTTACGCACATTGTAAAAGCTCCGTGGAAACCTGCGTCTCACAGGCCTACGCTTTGTATAAGCATCCTGAGACTCGAGCAACTGTAGCATCTTTTTACCGGGGATTTTTTTCTTCCGAGCCGCGTGCAGCAATTTGGCACTGCCCGAAAATGATGCTTCGTGGGAGGGATCAAAGTACACTTTTTCCAATATTTTCATGTTTATAATTTAAGCCTAGCCCAGGTTACACGTCTTTTCTTGATATAACTACCAGAACCACTCTGCACACTACGTCCAGCTTCGGTGCTCATATCGTCGCTGTAGTACGAAGACTGATCGCTGGTATCGTTGATATTCTCGGCTTCACTGTTACCGCTTGGATGCGCCCGTAATGTTGAATTGGCCCTTGATTCCGCCCACAGTTCCTCATTTCCGAAAAATTCTCGAGGTGTTTATATCGTTCTTAAAAAATTTGCGAAAGTTTTGCGTCCCGCTGGTTTTGGGACTTTTCTTGATCTCATAGCATCGTTCACGAGATGAACAATATTCGAATCCTTGATTGGTTTTCCCTTGTTGTGCCGCAGAAACTCGGTTAGCTATTCCGGGTTCTGTGCTTGAGCCGTGAGCTCGAATGTTCGGGATTTATCCAGTAAAGGATTAGAACCCAAGAGAATGAATGCACAAATCATTAAAAAGGTCTTTATTATGTTATTGTATATTTACCAATCTCGGTACACCCCGTAGCGAGCCACTCGCCAATCACAATTATCTCGGTTATGTAATTAATGTATCGTAATCAACCGTACCGTATCCTGAGATCTGATCAGACTGCCAAGTACCTGCTCTCGATCCTCTATATACTCATCGAGAGCACGTATGTCAGCTTAATATTGTTACGTCCGGGTCAACACTATAACGTTATTTAGAATTTAAAAATCCATTTCGAGGGACTAAACCTTAATCGAAATTATTTTAGTTTTAACATTTATATTTTAGATAGGATTATTCGAGTTGGAATAAAATAAACTCGTGAGACTCGGACGGATATCCGAATCCCACGGAGATAGGATTAGTATCACCAAGCGTCGCGAGACGCGCAAGGTCCGGTGTCTTATGCACCGCGATAACACGGACGAGACGCCGAGTACTCGGAATTATTTTTCTTTTGTAACGATGTCTCTCACGAGGACCGTGAGACACATTTTCTGTACGATCAGCACTTCTGGAAAGAAGCTGCGTGTGGGGAGCGTGCTCGCGAGTTGCGACTCGGGGAAGATTTAGTCAGTAATCATCGGAACCTTCTAACTGACCGGTTGAGTAAAGTGAAGTACAAAGGTGAAGCTTGAACCAACGAATCGCGTATGTGAGGGATTACCGAGATACCCATTCCGACCAGCAATCACTGGTCATGTAACTAAGTGTAATTTTACCGAATATATATTGTTTATTGGTTCTTTGAGGAATTATAAAAAGTGAGTGAATTATTTATTCTTCGAGACCCTATACCGCACGAGTTAGTGGAGGGTCTACGAGCGTAATCGACACCTCGAGCGATCGTCCTCGTCTCGCTATTCACTGGATCCGAAACTCCAATTAACGCACGAGATTCACCGGATACAACCGACCCACCGACAACGTACAGCAACGGACGGACGAATCCCCGCGTAGCGTTCGAGTAACGCCAGGTACCAGGTACTAGAAAGAAATGTATCAACCACATATACCGACACAGACGCTTGCTCCTGTCCCAGGTTTGATCTCAAACCCAAAAAGGAGCAACTTATTTCGACCCGTTAACGTCGTAAATAAAACCAATAAAAAGGCAAAAAAAATTAATCCATGACGTAACAATATCTAGCGCAAGTTTATGGTTTACTATATTCTTATAAACAAATATCTTTCCAAATCCTCGCTTTTCTGCGGGCGAGATGTGGAGCATATTTTACATTTCGCAATGATTGCCTCGGTACTCGAGCCGATGCTCCAGTTACCGAGTCACTCGCAGTGGTCTAAGTGCTGCGTCAGCGGTATCCGGTGACGCGTTGCGTACCTTGATTATCTTGCAACCGGTGTCCCGAAATAATATCCTATTATGCCAGCCGGGGTACAACACCCTCGATAGCAACGACTCCCGCGGAATTCCAAGAAAAATTCGACGACGGTGCATCGTGCAAGCGACGCAGTAGAAATTTCGCTTTGTTCCGAAATTTTTGCGGTTCACTTTAAATTATGATGGAATCATTCATGCTTGGAGAGGAGTTTTTTTTCACCCTCCTCCTCCTCCTCCTTCTCTTCCAAAGTGGATACTTTTGTTTTTATAAGATCGAGCTGCTGATGAGCTCGCTTGCTGTCGGCAAAATGAAGATAGCGCTGTAGTACAGTCAGATATGCGGCCCACTTTTCTCTCTCATCCTTATATTTATTAGAATTCAAGATTTCATTCATTTCAGCGTCCAATCTACTCAAGGTGGCGCCAATAGCTTGTGCCTCTGGTGAATGTGACACATCAGTGACAAAAGTTGACTGTTGAAGACTTCGTGTGTTCATCTGTAATAGATTCTCCTCCGGCACCAGCACCATTTTTCTTGCGTGTTCCATTTTATCCGCGCCCACCAATCAAATTTGACAGGACGGTTCCTAGAATTGGTGCGAGTAAAAGTGGCAAGAATCCGCCACTCTGAACTACGATTCGTTTTTTACCCTTTCAGCAGCCTTTTCTTGCAGCCAATCGGCGAAGAACAGTGTTCAACGGCACACAAAAAGTTTTGGATGCGGCAGGAGAAATTCGACATACTCTGTATATCTTATATTACGAACGTTCACATCATTTCGAACCAATTCTAAATCTCCGGGCAGCCGCCGGTAGCTCGGGTTTTTGCACTGTTTGCGATACATTATATGGCGCGTTTAATCATCGATGCTCGAAGGCCCGATGTCCGCGCTGCGGAGCAACACCGCCATGCGGCGCAAGCTCAAACGAAACGATCAGGTGTGTTGCATGCAATCGCGACTTTTTCGGAGAGGAATGTTGGCGAAATCATAGAACGAAGACTGGTAGAAAACCTTCTGCTTGTCAATCCGTTTATCGTTGTCGCAAGTGCTTCCAGACAGTAAGACCTTTGGAAAAAAAAGGAAGCATGTATGCGGCATAGGCTTCTGCAAAATATGTAGGGCGGAACAGCCATTTAATCATATGTGTTTTATCAGACCAATACGATACTCTTCAGAGTCGAAAATTATCTTTATTTTCTATGATTTTGAAACGCAGCAGTGCACATCTGTGAAAGGTGATGCGAGGACGTTTGTTCACGAGCCGAATCTCTGTGTTGCCCAACGAGTTTGTTTAATGTGCTGTAACAATGATTCTATAACTGACCCGTGCGAGCATTGCGGTATCCATGAATATGTATTCAAGCATAACCCTGTGGGTCAACTTGTAGAGCTAGCTATGCAGACTGTAGGGGGCTTTTCGCGTACGATTGTGATCGCTCATAATGCAGGGGGCTTTGACGCGCAGTTAATTCTGCGCTATCTAATCGAGCAGAAAAAAACACGACTTCCCTCGTTGATAAGGAATGGTACGAAAATTATTACAATGAGGCTGGGGCAATCAGTGCTTCTTGACAGTCTGCACTACTTTCATATGCTTTGAGCGTGTTACCAAAGGCCTTTGGACTAACGGGTACTATTGTGAAGGGGTCTTTCCCTCACCTGTTTAATATACCGGAAAATTAAAATTATGTGGGGCCCTTGCCTTCTCTAGAGTTTTATTCTCCCGACACAATGCGTACAGCGGAGCGCGAGAAATTACTTACCTGGCATAGCGAACTGCAAGACACCGATTATGTGTTCGATTTTGCGAAAGAAAGTATGAGCTACTGTTCGATGGATGTTACAATATTGCATGTATGGCTTTTCGTGATATGTTCATAACCAGTGGCAGTGTTTGCCCTTTCAACGAGAGCACGACGATGGCATCAAACTGTTTTCGTATTTTTCGAAAAAAAAATTCTGAACGACGATACAATTGGTGTTATTCCGACAACCGGGTACAGATGGGCTCACAATCAATCACCAAAAGCAGTATCGTGGCTCGTGTGGATGGAGCACTCGCTCGGTCATAATATTATTCACGCAGGTCGGTCGCGCGAATTTAAACTACCGCAGAATCTATTGGTAGACGGGTACTACGAGACTCCTGACAACGCACACGTATTACAGTTTCACGGCTGCTATTGGCACGGCTGTCCGCGCTGCTTCCTCGTGAATAGGCATCGCCGGCAAAGCGATGGACCGTCAATGGACGAACGTCTCGAGAAAACTATAGCCATAGGTAATAGAATCTGAGAAGCCGGTTACACGCTAACGGAAATTTAGGAGTGCGAGTTTGACAGCATTTTAAACCAAACCAAGAAATACGTGCATTTGTGCAGAATCACGCTTTAGTCACGCCGCAACCCCTCAACCCTCGTGACTCATTCTTCGGCGACCGTACAGAAAATATTGTAGCGCTCTACGACGTAAAAGATACAGAGCAGATAAGATATGTCGACGTTTGTTCTTTGTACCCATACATTTGTAAGTATGGTAAATACTCAGTAGGCCATCCAAATGTTTATGTAGGTGACGAATGTATGGAGTTGACGGGTCCTGATAACACCGATCTTTCGCGTATCGAAGGGCTTGTCAAATGCACTGTATTACCGCCGCGGAATCTTTATCACCCTGCACTACCGGTTCGTATGCATCACCGCTTGTTATTCGCTCTGTGTCGTAGTTGTAGCGAGGCTATGAGTCTAGAAGAGTGTACACACAATGATCCTGCAGAGAGGGTGTTCGACGGTACTTGGGTGGTCGACGAGTTGCGAAAAGCTGTATCGTGTGGATTGCTGAAATCTGTCAATACGAGATAACGGAATATAATAGAGACACGCGGGAGGGGGGTCTTTTTGTAGAATACATTAATACGTTTTTAAAAATTAAACAAGAAGCCAGCGGATGGCCCGAAAACTGTATGGAGGACGATACTTCCTCTCAAGATCGATATCTCGCCGATTTTGAGCAATCTGAACGTATTAAGCTGGATCGTGGGACTATAGTGAAAAATCCGGGGTTACGATCAGTGGCTAAGCTCTGTTTGAATTCATTTTGGGGAAAGTTTGGACAGCGGGAAAATCTACCGCAAACTGTGATAGTTTCATCGCGTGAAAAACTCATGAAATTGTTGACAAGTCCCGAATACGAGATCACGGGTATGCTCCCTGTAAATAATCAAATATTGTATGTAAATTATACAAAAAGCGACGATGCTGTGATACCCTCTGGTATAGCGAACACTGTTATTGCAGCTTATACGACAGCTCAGGCCCGCTTGAAGCTGTACAGCTACCTCGAGCGCTTGGGTCGCCGCGCCTTGTACTGTGACACTGACTCGGTAATTTACGTGTCAAAGAACGAAGCAGACGAATACGAGCCGCCTATTGATCAACTTTTCGGAGATTTAACCGATGAGCTGAGTTCTTACGGTCCAGGCAGCTATATCAAATCTTTTATTTCTGGAGGTCCTAAATTTTATTCGTTTATAGTACGTACTCTTGACGGCTCGGAAACCGAAGTTTGTAAAGTAAAAAGCATAACACTAAATTTTGCAAACACCTCACTGATAAATTATCAGTCGATACGCTCCTTTGTAATCGGCGAGAGAGAAGAGCCAGTTGTACTGCGCTACAAGGCGATTCGGCGTACGGTGTTTCATCATGTGGTCACACGGCCGGAAATAAAATCTTGTAAACCGTCGAGCGTCAAACGAAGACGTGACGGTGAATACAGTTCCCTACCTTACGGCTACAAAAGTTAAAAATATTTTATCTTCATGTAAACAATTATACATATTTTATTATCATATAAACGTCGAACACTTCATCATGTATACTGTGATGATACCTTTTCGCTTAGTCTCCCAAAAACTGGGTCGATCTGGGGAATGTGGGGTGAAGGGAAGGGGGAAATAACGCTCCGAATTTTTGTGTAGGAAATTAAAATATTATATTCTTTAACAGTTAGTCGTATGAAAAATAACAGGTAACCAAAAACGAGATCGAAGATAATTTCCGCTTCAACGCCGGTACTGCTACGTTGAAGGGATCGTGTTATTACAAACAAGATACGTTAATGATAATCGGGGAGAGAATAAAGAAAAGAGCTTAATAGCGGTAATCGTAGGTGACAAACAAAGAAAAAGGAAGAAGTGAAAACTCAAATAATAATCGTTCGCTCGGAACACCAATACAAAGAAAGGGGGGAGGAAAGTGATATGACTAATACTCAAACGAAATTAAGCTTAAAGGAACTTATAAGAAAAAACGATGTCTATCATAATTATCGGGACGGCATGGGTCTGGGTCGGTCGCACGGAAAAGGGGGGGGGGGGGGCTGGCCGGTGAAAACTCTACACAAAAATCTCGATTGGGCTAGAATCGAAACTCAGGAAAAAAATAAGAAAACTCAAAAAATAATGAAACTCGAAAAATTACGAAACTCGAAAAAATAATGAAACTCAAAAAATTGTCAGTGGTTGTTTTTGGGCGCCAGCTACTTTCTCGGTGTAGCACCGTAACTCATAAGAAAGAAAATAGGAAGAAACTCCGCCAATTTGCGCGGCACACGGCTAGCAGGGAAAAGGGGGAAGGGAAGGGGGATGAGACTTCTCGGGCCGGGGACACTGTTCCAGGGCTTCTTGACAAATTACCTCGGCACACACAAAAAGAACTAGTAAAAATTACAATAATGAAAATGGGAAATAATCGCAAAAATGAGTCTCGGGGAACAGGGAAGAATAATAATAACTTTAAGGAACGCACGCGGAAAAATCCCGCGAATACCACCACTCACGCGCACGGGTTCGAATAACTCAAGAATGTCGGCGCACGTGGCGGCCGGTACTCGACGGTCGAAAAAGTCACAAAGAAAAACGCTTACAATTACGAAAAAGAGGGCACGGGTAAATGTTCAGGGGTCGGGAAGATGGGAAAAATCGAGAAAGGGGCAGGTGGGGGAAAACTTATACGCTACTCACGCAACCTGGTCACTCTCAATCTATATCGGTTACAAATCCTCCGATATTTCGCACAATATTCCTCTCAATAAATTGTCTCGATTTGCCGGGTCGTCGATATTCCTTCCAATCCAAATCGTGTCCTTGGGCAATGGCTTATTGGTCTGTACTCTCCGGGAAGGAGTCTTACTCTCGACGGGGATAGCCGAGTAGTCTTAAAATGTCCTTATAATTTCTTAAAACTGTCGCTTATCACACACACTCTAATCTCTCACACGCCTGGGCTCGAAGTGAAGACAGCCTCGCTGCTTCCGGCTTCTTCTCCGACCTTAGGGTCGGTCTTGCAAGTGAGCGTACGGTTGGCGAATTCCGATTGGTGGATTTCGGGACTGGCTGTTGGTGGGCGTCGGGATTGGCCGCGCGGCCGTGCGAATATTTCGTCGCGACGGAAGACTCGTCGCGACGTTCGGCGCGCGCATCCTCGTCATCGATTTGCCCATCGATCGACGAGCAGTTCTTGGTGTCGAGAGGTGGCGGTTCCATGCGGCGTGGAGGTGAAATGTCTCATCTGACAGATCGCGTGCCGAATTGTGTGTTTGCCCGTGCGACACACCTCGTCGGTTTATACTCGGCAATTCGAGCCGAGAGGGTGTCGCCGGGTTCTTCGGTGTCGGTGGACGAGTCGGGAAGGATGCTCCGACTCGTCGAAATTTTTCCCGGGGCTGGCGACGTCGGACTGGCTTTTTTGGACTGTTATGGGTTTGCAGGTTAGTGCCAGAGAGGTCTGCCGGTGTCTCAAATTTTGGGCTGTCTAGGTTGTTCGGGGTCGGTCATGCTGCGCAGGGGGTGGATTTCCATCCAGGTTGGTCTTCGATGGTCTTCGGTGGCTGCGATGGGTCTTCGGTGGGTCTTCGGTGGGTGCGTCTGAAGGCTGACGGGGCCTTCGATAAGTGAGTATGAGGACTAACGGGGTGGTAGAGGATGAGGGTCAGTCGAGGGAAGGGGTTAACAAATGTTAAAAGTCGTTGCTTAAATTGTAGGTCTAATTCTAGTTTATTCCCTAGGTGAGTGGTGGGACTCCGAGCCAGGCAGCGGAAGGGACTTGTGACGTGCCACGTCACAATTTATATATTTTATCATCATGTAAGTAATTATACAGCAGGGAAGGAAATACAGGCCCTTTATCATCTATAAGCGCATCATGATTTGATTCAATCGTCGAGATGGATACGCGGTGGAAACATCCCTGGACGGCTATGGTGTGCTGCCCGACCGGTTGCGGTAAAACATATTTTGTGAAAAAGTTTTTAAAATTTATTTCGCGTATGAACACTGAGCCCTTCGAGAGAATTATTTTCTATTATTTCGAGTGGCAGCCGGCATACGCGGAGTATGGCACATCGATAGAATTTCACGAAGGTTTGCCACAGGCTGCTGATTACGCGAATGATCCGCGCGCCAAGCTCATAGTTATCGATGATTTGATGCGCGAGGCATCTAACAACAGTGTTATTGATCTATTCACCAAAGGCAGTCATCATAAAAACTTAAGTGTTATTTTTATAACGCAAAACTCATTTCACCAAGGTCACGGTCAACGGGAAATCCTCGTGATCGCGCTCAAATACAGCACTTGGCGCGTCAAGTATATCCGGAAAATCCTCGCTTTTTGCAAGAGGTTTATCATTATGCAACATCTAAGCCTCACGGTTATTTGTTACTAGATTTGAAACAAGCGACACCTGATAATTGTAGATTTCGCACCTGCATCTTTCCCGACGATCCCCATCATTTTGTCTACGTAGCGCGAAAGAAATTAAAAAGCAGCTGCACATCTGGAGAACTGCCAGTTCTGCGTTTATAATGGCGGATAACGGATCGCTACGCTACAAAAAAAGAACGTTGCTATATCGGATGCCCTTCGGCATTCCAGTGAGGAACCGTGTAAACAAGATTCAAGCGCTATTCGCTGTATTGTCGATAGCGCATTGTATATTCTTCGTAATAACGCGCCTCGGAAGAGTTCTCAGACACGCTGTGCGGAAAAGCTGAAAAGTAGTGATTTTTCCAAATAATGATCAGTTAGCCTCTTGTAATGGCCCGCAACGGATCACCACTCTGCAAGAAGCACACTGCGATATTGCGAGCCCTTCAGTATTTCAACACAGAGCAGCGGGAAGCCTTTTTACGTAAAGCAGATCGCCGTGTAATACGGTGCATCTGTGAGTGCGCATTGAACGTCCTTCATAGTAATGTGCCTCTGAAGCCGGACCAAAGGAAAAAACTACGCCGAAACGCGCCTGTTCTTCGCCGATTGGCTGCAAGAAAAGGCTGCTGGAAGAGTCAAAAACGAATCGTAGTTCAGAGTGGCGGATTCTTGCGACTTTTACTCGCACCAATTCTAGGAACCGTCCTGTCAAATTTGATTGGTGGGCGCGGATAAAATGGAACACGCAAGAAAAATGGTGCTGGTGCCGGAGGAGAATCTATTACAGATGAACACACGAAGTCTTCAACAGTCAACTTTTGGCACTGATGTGTCACATTCACCAGAGGCACAAGCTATTGGCGCCACTTTGAGTAGATTGGACGCTGAAATGAATGAAATCTTGAATTCTAATAAATATAAGGATGAGAGAGAAAAGTGGACCGCATATCTGTCTGTACTAGCGCTATCTTCATTTTGCCGACAGCAAGCGAGCTCATCAGCAGCTCGATCTCACAAAAACAAAAGTATCCACTTTGGAGGAGGAGGAGGAGGAGGGTGAAAAAAGACTCCTCTCCAAGCTTGAATGATTCCATCATAATTTAAAGTGTACCGCAAAAATTTCGGAACAAAGCGAAACTTCTACTGCGTCGCTTGCACGATGCACCGTCGTCAAATTTTTCTTGGAATTCCGCGGGAATCGTTTCTATCGAGGGAAAACCCATCAAGGATTCGAACATTGTTGATCTCTTGAACGATGCTATGCGATCAAGAAAAGTCCCAAAACCAGCGCTGAAGCTGGACGTAGTGTGCAGAGTGGTTCTGGTTGTTATAGCAAGAAAAGACGTGTAACCTGGGCTAGGCTTAAATTATAAACCTGAAAATATTGGAAAAAGTGTACTTTGATCTCTCCCACGAAGCATCATTTTCGGGCAGTGCCAAATTGCTGCACGCGGCTCGGAAGAAAAAAATCCCCGGTAAAAAGATGCTACAGTGGCTCGAGTCTCAGGATGCTTATATAAAGCATAGGCCTGTGAGACGCAGGTTTCCATGGCGCTTTTACAATGTGCGTAACATTGACGATGTTTAGGAGGCTGATCTTGTAGATCTTCGTTCTATCCAGGATTACAACGATGGTTGTGTTTATCTTCTTGTGGTCATAGATGTTCTCAGTAAGTATGCATGGGTCGAGCCTCTACATGATAAGGCTGCTACGACCGTGACTAAAGCACTCGTGCGTATACTATCACAAAAAGTCAGTAATGGTAGGTCACCGATTTGTCTCCAATCGGATAGAGGTAAGGAATTTATAGGTTCTGCATTCCAGGCTTTCTTGAAGAAGAAGAACATTGAGTTTCGCGCTGCAAGAAACCCTGATATAAAAGCCGCCGTTGTGGAGCGATTTAATAGAACTCTAAAAGAAAGAATGTAGCGTTATTTTACGTACTCTAGAGAGAAACGTTACATTGACGTTCTGCAAGATATTGTCTCCGCATACAATCATGCGCGACATAGTAGCATGAAAATGTCTCCAGCCTCTGTGACGTTTACTACAGCCGCTAGGGCTCGGGCTAATCTGATAGAGCGATACAAGGATCCGGAATATCCCAGGCGGCCTCCTAAATACAGGGTAGGCGATATTGTACGCATCAGTAGTGCAAAGGCAGCCTTTGCAAAAGGTTACGAGAGCGGCTGGAGCAGCGAACTATTTAAAATCCACCATGTATCATACACCAGACGGCCTGTGGTATACATCTTGCGGGATTTTCAAGACGAGGATATCGACGGTATCTTTTACCAACCGGAATTATCGAGAGTGCAAACGGTCGCCCCGTCCAAGAAGAAGAAGAAGAATAAGAAAGGAAAATCAAAATGAAAGACGAGTTTTATATTGTTTTACCCAGCAACAGCAGTATACAATATTATCCTGATAATAAGACAACGCGATACACTACTCATTTACCGCAGTGCTTGACTTTGCACGGTGATTGGGCTGTTTCTTTAGCCGAAATCCAAATACCCCTGACGATGATGCATATACTGCCTGAGGGTGAGCAGAATTTTATCAACTTTGTAACGAATGCGGTGACGCCTGATACAGGTGTCGACGTGAGCTATAAAGAAGATATAGTTTCCGTACCTCCTGGTGTGTACCGTAGTGTAGACAAATTACTCGAAACAATTAACGATATACCATGCGTGTCCGGGCACTGGAGGTTTCAATGTCACCGCAATGGATACGTGGCGGTAACACGTATCTGCGACACATGTATGAATTTGGAACACTCTTTCTATTTTTCTGCCGTTTTGAACAAAATTTCAGGATTCTCCCATAACCGAGGTGTCGTAATTCGAAGTGACACTAAGTACACTGATCAGCGGCCCGCTGGTCTAACCAATGGGATTCCTAATATGCTTTTCGTTTACACCGATATATGCGAGCCATACATCACGGGAGATGTGCACACACCTCTACTGCGTGTCGCGCCGTCTACTGTCACGGATAATTACAATTACGCCTCTGTCAAAATTAGAAACTTTTCGCCACCGCGCTTTATACCGCTATTGCGTACGAGTTTTCAAACGATAACTATCGATATAAGGGATGAGTTTGGTGAGTCGGTACCATTTGAGTACGGGACGTTGACGGTGACATTACACTTTCGACGCATACATTGACTCGCGAAATGGATTATTACGACACATACTTTGACGCGCAGATAGGTGGCAGAGGGAGGACGGGCTATGGCGGTATCAGTCATGCCTACATTGGGTCACCGAACCAGAGAGGTCACGGTATTGGTAGTTTCCTCGGAGGTCTCTTTCGACGTATTATACCGCTCTTGAAACAAGGAGCCCGGATAGTCGGCAAATAAGCACTACGTTCTGGTATTAATGCAGCCAATGACATATTGGATAGGGGGGATTCATCCACGAGCGGCCTTTAAAACGCGCATGCGCGAATCAGCCACAAATCTAAAGAGGAAAGCCGAGGAAAAAATTAATAACCTTATGCAGGGCTCGGGCTATGAAGCAACTAAAAATAATAATCTACTGCATTCGCTTGGTGGTAGCGCAACACGTCGCGTCGGTGTAAAGAAATGAAAGAAACCGCTGACGTCGAAAAAACGCTCTGGGTACGTGAAGAAGAGGAGAGGAAAGAAAAAGGCAGTGAAAAGAAGGAAGACAAGTGACAAGAAGAAGAGGAGGAGGAAAAAACCAAGAACGGTATCTGATATTTTTGCTTAGATAGACAGACCTGAGAAAAAATGGCATTCTTACACGCTCATTCGTGTGAATGTCTAAAGTCGGAGCTTGAACTATTCACACTACCACCGACCCAAACTACGATTGAGGGGACGCAATAGGTGTACTATAAGCCAATTTCATCGTTGACAGTTAACTCGCCTATCAAGTTTGTAGTGCCTGGCCAGGGTGATGAGTATATTGATCTTGCCCATACTATGCTGAGTGTGCGTGTTGAAATAATACCACCTCGGAAGCCCAAAGAAGGCGATGCCCCTAAAGCAGGCCCCGTTAATAATTTGCTGCATTCAATGTTTAATCAGATCGATGTGTTCTTGGATCAGAAACTTGTATCGCCGCCTAATAACGCTGATGCATACAGAGCATACATTGAAACACTCTTAAGTTATGGAGATGACGCGAAGGCCTCTCATCTCACAAGTGTTCTCTGGTACAACGATTCACACGGAGGAATGGATGATGTGTGTGATGCTAATACCGGCCTAGCTATACGAAGAGGTCTTACCAATGCTAGTGGCAATCAGATTGATCTCCTCGGACACCTTCACTGCGACATTTTTAATCAGGAGAGATTTTTGATAAATGGTGTTGAGATGCGTATACGCCTCGTGTGCACCAACGATGCTTTCTGCCTTATAAGCCCTTCGAAAGACTGCAGCATGAAGATTGTCGAAGCATCTCTTCTTGTACGGCGCGCCAAGATAGCACCCGGTATACTCCTGGCCCACGCAAGGGCTCTCTCCAAATCTACGGCCAAGTTTCCAATGACTCGTGTGGGAGTTGAAGCAGTATCGCTGCATGCGGGCGTTCACGGTAATACTCTGGATAATATCATACTAGGGCAACTGCCTAAGCGTATAATTATCGGATTTGTCGATAATAGAGCCTTTAACGGCGATCGCACACTGAATCCCTTTAACTTTCAAAATTATAAAATCAATTATCTTTCTTAGTATGCTCACGGTGTGCAGATACCGTCAAAGCCTTTGCAGCCCGACTTTGGAGCGAGAGAACAATACGTGGATGCGTATCAGATATTATTCTCCGGTACTGGTATTTACTTTCTCAACCAGGGTAATTGTATTTCCAGTACAGCCTACCCTAATGGTTATTGTCTATTGGCATTTGACCTAACACCCGATCTTTCGGCAAATAGTAATACTCATTGGAATTTGGTGAAACACGGCAGTGTCAGAATAGAAGTCCGTTTCGAAGAAGCTCTAAACTCAACGGTGAACTGTATTGTGTATGCGGAGTATGACAATGTGTTGGAGATTGACTCGTCCCGACAAGTAATTGGAGATTTCAGCGGGTAGGGCATGCTAAGCTCTGTCGGTCGGGTCTTCAGTATTCGCCGAAAACTTGAGACGCTAGGTTGGAATTATGGCTGTTGTAATTGATATACAGGGTCTAAAGGATAAATTCAATCATTTCACGCCTAAAGAAGTGGCTGTAACCTCAGTGCATTCAACATACTTTGGCCACTGGATAATAATACCAGCCTGTGCCCATGACGACCTATCCCCTGCTATGAAGAGACAAAATGCCTGGCTACAGAGCAATTATCACGGCATTGCATGGTCTGAAGGCGATACATCGGTGCAGGCGATCGAGCTTATTGTGAAGAAAATTGCTGCAGAAGTTGATCGAATATTTACCAGAGGCTCCGATAAAGCATCGACGGGTAATACACGCTGCATATATCACGGACTCTTGCGCAAAAACCACATATACAAGTGCGCTCTAGACAATGTGACAAGAATCAAAGCGTGGCTCTGCCATAGTGCTCGCTTCGACTCTTTGTGGGAATATCATACCACCACTAGTTGGAGGGTTGGCTTGTCGGAGTGCACTACTGAAGAAAGAAAACCTCCTGCCGCTGCTACTGCTGCGACGGCAGCTACAAAATAAATGCCTCCCGCGCTCTCCGGGAAGGTAGATTCGTTTGCGGTCAATGTGTCATGCATTCCATTACGTTCGGAAGTGATCCTGGAGAACACCTGGAATATTGCTGACGACGCATCCACAGATGTACTCGACGTCCGACTCTGTGGCGCGTGCCATCGCGCTCACAGCACAGCATCTTTAGTCGTTCTTCAGAGCTCGTGTCGCGTGCATCCGCAAGAATATTTTTTCAAAGAAAAATCAAATTTGTCTGCGAATATGTATCCGCGATATGAAAGCAACGTTGTGGATAACGAGTTTTTGTGCACCGTAGTAGGTATACATAGCGGGTTCTAAGCCAAGGGATCTACCCCGACATTTACCGACACTTTTTAGCCTAGACTCGAACCACTTAGCTCAGACTCGAACCACTTGGTGGAGGGTGGCGGGTGGGTGTCTGTGGGTGGCGGTGGGTGGGTGGGTGGTGCGTGTGGGTCGTAGGTGGTGGGTGGGTGTGGGTGGTGGGTTGCTTGTGGGTGGTGGGTGGGTTGATTTTTTTTTGCAAGGATCAGCGAGCGATATGCGGTGGGTGGTGAAGAGGGGGGTGGGTGGGGGTGGGCGGGTGTGGGTGGTGGGTGGGTGGTTTGGATGATTTATTTTTATTTATTTTTTTCAAAGAATCGGCGAGCGATATGCGGTGGGTGGTGAAGAGGTGGGTCGGGTGGGTGGTGGGTGGGTGGGTGGTAGAAAATTTATTTTTCGTGTGAATCGGTGAACGACATGCAGTGGGTGGTGGTGGGTGGTGGGTGGTGGGGTGGTTGAAATTTAATTTTTTTATTTTGCGTGAATTGACGAGCGGCATGCGGTGGGTGATGAGGAGGTGGGAGGTGGGTGGTTGGACGGTTGAATGTTTATCTTTTTTCTCTGAATGTATCGCTCGGTGACCCTCCAAGAGCTGTCAATTATTACCTATAATATAAACATTAATAAATAAACACCCGAGTTGAACTCGAATTTTTATCAAGCGCTTGTTTAGGCGATAATATATACATACACTTAAAATATCTTGGGCCACGGGTCACTCTTGAAATTTATTAGTGCGATAAACATTTATAAACAAATGTTGAATAGAACAGTTATACCCAATGAATGGATAATGAGTCAGGCCCTTGTTCGTCGTGAGACGTGGAGCTCATTTCTTAAATCGATACACTCATCGATGAGTCAGACCCTTGTCCTCAAAATTTCTTATAGGGGGAGGGTTTAAGTAAACAAACATCGTCGCACCGAATATTCAACGCTTTATATCGTGGTGTGTTTATAATATTGTGTGTATAAGACTCGAGAGTCGTGAGACGTGGAGCTCATTTCTTAACTCGAAGGCAAGATGAATTCAATCGATTGTGTACTCGCGGTTCATAGTATTAAAAATCCGTGGGAATTAACGAAGGCTGAGCTGAAAAATATCACGAAACCTCAGCTTTTGCGGCATTGGAGCAAGCAAATTCATCATCTATGGGATCGGCTGCCCGCGCATCTCCATGCGGATGTTGAACTAGCTTCGTACTTGCCCTGTATGGAGCATTGGAATACGCCTGATATGCGAACGCATATCGATGGACCAGCACCTCGTCGTCGAGAATGTGAAAAGTGTATATGGAAAGCTGCGATGAATGCAAAGATAATGAGAGGGTGTCAAAGTGTTGATGACGAAAAAAATAACAAAGTTTGTTAAAGAATAAAAGGCTGAACTTATCGATGAGGCTGTCGGGATTTGGGGAGGGGTTAAGCCCAAAAATTGGTGGGGGGATTATGGGAGGGGTTCAAGCTTGAAAAAATCGGATGCTGCAAGTTTTACTCAGATCAAACCAGAACGTAATGCAGGATAGACGTGTGGAGCTCAAAGAACGTATCCGACTGCTTTTTGAACACATTGAAGAAGTTAAAAGTTTGATTCGTACAAGAGAAGACCTGCATCTCTTCGCGCAAGAAATTTCGAGGCTTCGCATATCACCGAGGGTTCACGTATCAACGGAAAATGGATTTCTCTGCAATCAACGCGGTGGGCAAGATGGCGGAATTCCTTCCCACGAGGAAGCTGAAAGACTGGGAGGTGCAGCTGGACCATCCAATCACTCACATCAAATTCGTAGAAACGAAATACGGCAAGAGAATCGTCGTCGAAGTGGGCAACGAATTCGCCACATTCCTTCCTGCCAGACTTGTGAAAGCTCTCGACGCGGATAAAGAACAATTTCAAAAAATTGTGGACGCTGCACAGGCTGGAGAACTCTACATGAACTATTACGGTGGAAGATATAATAGTGTCGAATTCAAAAGCCTGTGAACCGATGATGAGGATGAGATTCATGCAGACGATCCCAGCATTGAATTGACAGCAGCAGCAGCATCGAATTCTTCAAGCTGCTAGATTTGTGACAATTTTCGACAGTGATGGTGACGATGAACTGTTTCACAACGAACAATCTTTGATCTCGAGTTGGGGGCTTCGTTATATATACTATAACCATATATATAAATATGTATTATTTTGCTTAATTTTTTAATACTGTACAAAAATTTTTGGGTGTGGGTGGGAAAATAAAAATATATTTTATATAGTATATATCGTGTTTATTCATTTCTTAGGAAACCTCCTCCGTCTTACATGAAGTTTGAGCTGATTTAAGCCAATTCTTCAAAGATTTCTCGTTCGCTTCGGCACAATTATATTTCAAGATATTGGGGTGATGGGGGCATCCGTTGGTCGATAGGATGGTCGGTAATTTTCGCAGCGATGGACAGTCCAACGATTCCATGTCAACGATGGATGATGGTGATTTTTCGATGAAGCTTGCTATCCATCTCTTCTTCTCCAGACCTTTCACGAAAATGCTTCTCGCATATTGTAAAATGGATCGAACTGTCTTTGCTGCTGCTTGGTAGGATACATCGCCGGAGGTCCAGGATATTCCGTGATAATTACGTTGAAGCCAAGAATTCATGGCTTTATATTTTGCTGGTAAGGCTGACCAAGCACAGGGCGGTTTGAGGAGAAGTGTCAGAGGTTCGGCTGCTTCGTCACTTTTAACTCCAATAATGGAAAATTCTTTCAGAACAAACTCATCGAAAGGTTTCTTGAAGCCCTGAACGTCAACGATGTAATCCATCTTGAATGTCACTAACTCGACTCACGATCGAGGGTCGGCTTTTATACAAATTTTTTCACCCCACCACTAATTGGATTATATTCGACTATTCGATCATGTATGATTAGGCAATATGCGGATGTTTCGGCGGGGAAATTATTTTTTGCTTCAAACTCCAGGCGAATGTCAACGAGGCCAGATTTAAGAGATTCGTTCTGTTTTGAACAATCGATTACGATTAGCGGAGCATAATTTTTAAAATCACTTTTGTTCAGCAACGGTTCGGCATCTTTACTGTAATAGCTAGATTGGAAATTCGTATACATTTCATACAGCAAAGCGTACTGATTTTGACCAATATTCAGATTCAAGTTTCCATATGGATAACATTGTGAATTCAAGTACAATTTCACATCGCTAATGTTACAATGATCGAAATGGTTGACATTTTTAAGTGGCTTATTTTTCCTGTTAGTTTGAAAGCCTAGAAGTATATATCGAGGTTTCTCCAGCTGGGAAGATGTTTTGACGGTCCACACATGCTTCGTGGTAGTCGGGAGTAGCGGATACTCATACAATTCCCAAGTACGAAAACTCATGGGAATTGGAGGATCTTTGGCAATCAAATTTAGTAGTCGTATTTTTCGTTGGTCTGAGATTGTCACATATGGTATAAGCCATTCTACTTTATGTATAAGAATTTTAAACGCTTCCGCAGTTGTTTGTATAACAACATTGTCATCACTTTTTGATCGAGACAAAATTAATTCATGTTTAGCATTGACGACAATCTTATGATAATCTTCGGCAAATCCAAAGATCGAACTAAGTGGTACGCATACATCGAAGTATCCTGCACTGGTTAAGCTCTTATTTTCTTCGACATCCAGCCAACCAGCATTTTCCAATAACGAACTTTTGCCCGGATTTAGAGACACATATCCTTTCATAAGACTCGTAATCCCACCGTTTTTGTTTCGATCAATTTCTATACCGTTCAGTTCATAGCGAGCTTCCTCAAACAAATGACAAGTAGCATTATTGGCGAGGCTCGTCGTGGTGACGACTGCTCCATCTTCCTTTACGAGTCTTCCACATATGTGAATCGAACTCTTGCTGGGTAGTAAGCTGAGATCCTGATGCTGAACGGCAATTCGTATCTCATCACTATTGTTGAAAGTTGATGATGCATAAGGTTGATGAGCATGGATCTCACAATGTATTATGGATTCATCGAAGACGATGGGCGTCTGAATATTAAGTATTTCTTCCTCCATCGTATGCAGCAGCAGACGCAAAATACGCGAAGTAAATATCGATTTATTGTCTTTTTCTGCCTTGCTTGACCTTCAGCCCCAGACTCTTTAGAAGCAGTATGTTCTGATGTGTTAACGCCTTGGGAGCTGGCCGTCGACTGATCTGACTCGCACATGATGGCTTATTATAATTAATATTTTTTCTGTTAAACACTATACCCATTATTACTGGGATTTGATATGCAGTCGAATTGTTATGACTTCGCCACGGAAATTAACCAAATTCCCATCCCGATCTACTATTCGTAGCTGAATATGGTCAATTATCTTGCCGATGATTGGTAGATAAATGACGTGCGATGGCACTTCAATTATTTTATACCCCGGTGGAACGAATGGAAAAAATTCGTGAATCGTATGGACTTTTCGCTCGTTTATATACGCACCAGTCGTGAGATTGCATTCGACTCTTAACGCGTTTACTTTGAGAATGGCTACGGGGAGGTCAGACTCGTAGCTTTTATTCGCTGCCAAAATACGCTGAGTGAATCCCAGTAGCCGACCAATAGAATCTCCCGGTCTAAAGTCTATGTCACGAGTACACCTAATTTCACTGCGAAGAGTATTATTATTTGGTTTGATATCGATAACAATATTTTTACCAATTAAAACTTGCTTCATGTAATTTTCGATATCTTCGATTTCATAACTACCAGTAGGAATGGTTATTACTTCATCTCCAATGTAAAGCTTATTATTACCAACATCTATGTTCGGAATTGAATTGAAGGTTAATAATTCAACAAGTCCGAGAGTATGGTTTTTATATGCGGAAAGTTCGATAGGCGGAAAATATTGTGCTTCGAGAACAGACGATGTTCCCGATATAGTTAATGTAAATGTATCGCTCATGATGCTGACGTATACATAACTGAGCGTATAGCATTATGACGTATGTTTATATAGAAAATATTTTTCTTTACGATCAAGCTGATTACAAAGAAATTTGAGACATAAATGTCCGCACTCTACGGTATCATAGGACTGATATTGTTTATAGTTATAGCTAACACTGCCAACACCCGCGTAACTGATGAATTCTATTGGTGGTTGAAGATCACCGAAACTATCAAAGTAAATGACGTTGTTATTAGATTTCTTGTACGCTACCCAGTGCGTACCGGATCCGTCATTATCGTCAAGATTGATAATCCCCGACTCATGCTTGAATGGACCACTCTTCGGCAAACCATTTCGCATGAAAACTCCACGAAAAAGGGGAATTTTCATATTTTTAGCATATTTGAATAAATCGGTATCAGTTAGCGGTCGATGCGGCAGCGTCACTTTCCGTTTTTTGATGCGATATGAAGTCCGAATCCTCTTTTGTATGGTTTTAGATGCAAGCCTTTGCCCAAAGCAATTGCCTCTATCGTTTTATTATGCCGCTTACTTTCCTCTAAATCACGCTTAGCTGCTTGAGCAGCCGTAACGGCTTTAGCTATACTAGCTGCACCGCTGGACAACGCACCGGCAGCGCTGAGACCCGCAAATATAGATACAAGAAATGGTAGGAAACCGCCGATCTTGCGCGGTACAGGGAGAATGCGGGGTGTACGCAACTTGCTCTTGCCGCCCACCTTTTTGACTGCTTGTCGCGCACCTTTAAGAGCTGTCTTTATGGCTATACTTGAATCATTACTCTGAATCATCGCTTTCTTAGCAGCTCCAATTATCTTTTTGAGTCCTGCGGTACTCGGTCTCTTGACTCCCATACCCAATTTTCTTTTAGCTTTCATTATGGCTGTTACACTCAACGCCGCTGCCTTCTCACCAATTTTGGCGTCGTTGGCGGATACACGCTTCCAAGCTTTCTCAGCCAAAACTTTGTCAGCTGCGTTCCGAGCGGAAATGTCCTCTCGATTTTTAGAGTAAGCAATATCGTGCTCCTTACAGGCTGCGTCGAGCGGATTAATACCGGGATCGCCGCGCGCGAGACGCTTCGTCAGATTCGTACCAGGTCCACAGTACTGATAACCGGGCAGATGCAATTCAACGGGAAGATTGTTAATGATGCTATTAACCAAGCCCTTACCGCGCTTTTTGGCGCGACTCTGCACACTCATATCCACAAGAAGACTCATGAGCTACTGAGAAAAATTACTTATAACTCTCATATTTATACGATGTTTCGTTAGTCTTCGTCAAGATGAGGTTCAAGACACAATCCACGGATTTGCCCGTGATAAATTTTGATCAGTTTGCGCAGCAGGAGAGGATTGAGAAACGTCATGGTAATTTATTACCGAATACCGTTCGAGCAGTGTTCTGTGGACCGTCGAACTGCGGTAAAACTAACGCGCTGCTTACACTCATAACTCATCCCCATGGATTACGATTCGAAAACATTTACATATACTCTAAATCTCTCAAACAACCAAAATATAAGTTACTAGAGAAATTACTGGAGCCTGTTAATGGTGTTGAATATTTTCCATTTAATGAGAATGAACAAGTGGTGCCACCAAACGAAGCTAGACCAAACTCGATATTCATTTTCGATGATGTAGCCTGTGAGAAACAGGATAATATTCGAGCGTATTTCTCAATGGGAAGGTACGAACACGTCGATTCATTCTACCTCTGTCAGACATATGCACGTATTCCGAAGCATCTCGTGCGTGACAATGCCAATCTGCTAGTACTATTTAAGCAGGATGATATGAATCTCAAGCATGTATATAATGATCACGTGAATACCGATATGACTTACACCGAATTCAAAAACTTGTGCTCAGCCTGTTGGATCGATAAGTATGGATTTATTTTGATTGATAAGGATAGCGATCTTGATGAGGGGAGATATCGGAAAGGATTTGACTATTTTGCATGCATGAACATGGCATAAATATTCCCTAACTAGACGAATGAGAGGCAGTAGCATTCGTGACTCAGCTCCGACAGCATGAAGACCGAAAAAATATCCAAAGAAAAAGACGTTTTGCGTCAAATCGTTAAAGCCAGCGATGCAATTCGTAGAAAACATAAAATGTTAAAGTCAGGTCGAGAGGCCAATGAACAGGCAATGCAAGTCGCCTTCAAACCAATAGTGGAGCCATTAAAAAAATTAGTGCGTTCGTCTGATACAGCCGACAATCATGATAAAACACTAGTGAAGAATGAGATCAGGGAGAAAATGAAAGATGATATTAAAGATGAAATGAAAAAAATTAACCGAGAAGATTTTGGGGAATCGAGTAATAGCAAAGTAAAAAACAAAGACGATGAGGACGATGATGATGGCAGCGACGGCGACGACGAGGATGATGACACGAATTCTTCTTTTAAATCGGTTGCTGATGATGTTGATGATGATAATATCGGCGATGAAACCGTGGTGAAGTCAGGTGTTGAGGAAGACGATTTGATAAACGAGTATCTTGCATTGTTACGATCGGATAACAAAACTACCTTAGATTGTTCGTATGGCGTACGAAGGCTTGCCAACGACAAGTTTATGATCGGTGATACACCGATAGAATTTAAAAAGTCTTCTATAAATGTCGGTGACGCGAGGTCTGATAAAACTATCGGGCTCATCGAATTATTGTTCAAAAAGGAGCCCGATGAGGCTAATATGAACAACAGTGATTTGGAAAATTATAAAACCATTGTATTTCAAACAAATGCTCATAAAAAGTTTTATAACGCTGATGAAGCGATCCGTACGAGTAAGAGTTTCAAGTTCGATTATTATATTCCAAAATCGTTTATCCCCAATCCTAAGCGAACTGGAAAAGGTATGCCGAAGTACAAGGTGGCAAAAACAAATATTCAGATGGATTATGTTTACTGGGATGATCCGAATGAATTGGTGAATCGCCTTCGTCTGCTCCTAGCATCTCAAGAAGCCGGCAACTCATCTCATGGGAATGAAATTACGTCTATTATTGAGGAATTACGAGAGGCTCAAATCATATATTAATCCATCGATTATCGTGATTTCGATCATTCGCAAGATGAGTGTCGATGT
This sequence comes from Exephanes ischioxanthus, assembly GCA_958510785.1. NCBI lineage: Eukaryota > Metazoa > Arthropoda > Insecta > Hymenoptera > Ichneumonidae > Exephanes > Exephanes ischioxanthus. The sequence goes on along the minus strand of OY294016.1, from coordinate 16,018,824 downwards.
GTTCGGACGACAGCTGGATAAGAGTGCGGCTGTAAAAAATCGTGGTCCACCAGGCAATCCAGGTGTTGGATTTAAGCTGACTGCGGACGGCCATTACGATTTGGAGAACAAACGACTCTGCAACGTTGCCAATCCGGAACAGCAGAGTGATGCCGCAACGTTAAACATCGTACACCGCAAAATACATAACACCGGCAAACTTTTACGAAAAGAAATGAATGATAGTAGTCTTCTATTGGTTCAAGGTCTTGAAGCGACGATATAGAATATTATTAAAACTCTAAACGTCGATCTTAAAACAGTACAAGACTTGGCTACTCGAAATTCTAATGCCATTTCCGATTTGGATTCTAGACTAAACGTTTTAAAAAATGAGCGTGCACAAGAAAGCGCTCGTAGAGGAACTGCATAAATCAGCTCGACGTAATTATCCTCGTCGTCATGTCGATATTCGTTGTCTCGATGAAACTTGGCAAGCTGATCTTGTTGATATGTCAGCTTACGCAAGTAAAAATAATAATTACAAGTATCTGCTCACCATAATTGATATATTCTCAAAATTTGCTTGGGTTGTACCAATGAAGAGTAAGACAGGTAAAGATACCACTGCCGCAATGAAATCGGTACTTATTCAAGGTCGCGTTCCATCGAAATTACATGTGGATAATGGCGGAGAGTTTTACAATTCGAATTTCCAATCTCTCATGAAAAAATACAATATTCATTTATACTCTACATTTAGCAATTTAAAAGCTTCAATTTGTGAACGATTTAATCGCACATTAAAAAATAAAATGTGGAAACAATTTAGTCTTCGCGGCAGTTATAAATGGACGGATATTCTAAATGATTTGGTTTCTTCGTACAACAGCACGATACACCGTACAATTAAGATGAAACCAAAAGATGTTTGCGCAAAAAATGAAAAGACTTTACTAAATCGTATATTCAACAAACCGCAAATTAATTATGCGAGCAAATCTAAATTTAAAATTGGAGAGAAAGTTCGAATTAGCAAATATAAAAATGTTTTTGCCAAAGGTTATACTCCCAATTGGACAACCGAAATTTTTACGATATCTCGAGTTGTCAAAACTATACCCGTGACGTACAAGCTAAAAGATTATCAGGATCGATCAATCTCTGGTGGTTTTTATGAGCAAGAGCTTCTCGCGGTTAAATATCCTGATATTTATTTAGTAGAGAAAATATTGAAGAAAAAATCCAATAAACTGTATGTAAAATGCCTTGGCTTTGATAGCTCTCACAATACTTGGATCGATAAGTCCGATTTATAATTTTTTATAACGAGATATCGAAGAAGTAAAAATATTAATTATTTTGCCCGGTGTGGGATTCGAACCCACGCTTCCTCAGAGGGAAACCGGAACTTAAACCCGGCGCCTTAGACCGCTCGGCCAACCGAACAGGGTATCCTAGAGGAATGAAAAAAAAGACGACATTTTTTATTTTTTATTTTTTTTTAATGTAAAAAATTTATTTATTATTATTTATATATATATATTTTAATATTCGACGCTTTCCGAGCTCTCATAGCCATTGTTGTGCCCCGGGTATGGTGATATTATTATTTCGCATTATTTCTCGACCCCGATTATTTCGGTTGCGAGGTATTCGGTTGCGTTACGCACGAGGCGTACATCGGGCGTCGAACGCCGAGCGTCGGGCATCGTTACTGCTGACGCAGCAGTTAGGCAACCGAGAGCGCCTCGGTAACTGGAGCATCGACTCGAGAATACCGAGGCGAGAATTATGAAAGGAAAAACATGCTCCAAATCCCGCTCATGAAAAAGCGAGGATTTGGAAAGATATTGTTTACAGGATTATCTTAAATATTAAACTCGCGCTAGTTATTGAGCTGACACCTGCTCTCGAGGAATAGGAAAAGGATCGAGAGCAGGTACTCGGCAGTCTGAAATCAATTCTGACCTGTACGGTTGAATACGTAGAATCGTTCCCAAAGGGCTTTTGAAGGGAACGACAAGGGTGCACAGTGTACCAAGATCGGTAAAGTTTCAAATAGTGTTAAATAACTAAATAACTAAACAATTAAATAATTCTTCAAGAACCGTTATTTAACTGAACAATTAGTTAAATAAACTTTGCTAGTTAATTATTATTTAACCTTGCTAAATAAGACATCATCGAACTGTGTTAATAAATTGATAAGAATAAATATTGTTTAAATAAATTGAGTTAATAATTCACGTGGGTTCCAACCCTTCACTGGAAAATCCCTAAAGACATTTACACGCGGAACCGGATTAGCTAACCGGGATTCTGCGGCATAACATTGGTGGCAGCGGTGGGATCTCCAGAGTGAATTTTTAAACCGCTGAAAAAATTACCGAATCGCGAAACTCCGCACAGTGCGGTAACGTGAGTGTATTCCGCGAGCCAAGGGTCGACTAGTGCTCGGCGGACCATAGGGCGATCAAAGGATCGACGTGGACATCCCGTTACTCAGGAGAGGTAACGGAAGGTATCAACCGGGACCTTCGAGGATCGCTGCAGGATACCCGAAGGGCGTCGCCAACAAGTGGGACGTAAAAGAAGTCAAAGGGGGCCTGGCACCCCAAAAGGGTTATACGTCACGGACTAAAGGGCATCCCGTAATGTGGCACGTACTGTAAGTGACTCCACGTTACTTGTTAAAATTTTTTTTTTTGAGAGAAAAAACCAAGCATTGTCGAAGCCAGTAGACCGCTACTAAGCAATAAAAATTGTCGAGGAAAATATCGAAGCAAAAGGAAAAATAAATAAATAAAAAATGAGCGACCACAACGCGGAACGATCGGGACGGCAGGACTCTACCCCCGGTACCGGGGAGGAGGCCCTTCAGGTGGAAGAAGGGATCAGGAATGCCCTGTCGGAAATCACGAATCGGACACGTCAGGCTCTGGGCGACATCCCACGAAGGGACGGTCAGCCGGAGCAACGGGGATCGCCGAACCCGCTGTACGGGGTAAATACCCAGAGGGGGACCGGATGGGAGGACATGAATGTTCAAATGTTCGAGCCAAGGGGGCAGGTTACTCCGGCAATGGTGGATGGCGAGATTGCCCGTTTGCGAGCTCAGGCGCAGGGGACACGGCACGGACAGCCCAACCCGGCCGGCGGGAATAGGGCACCAGGGTCTACAGACCGACACGGCGCGGGTATTCCGCCATTGAGACCGGCATTGCGGGCATCGCGGAGGACTCTGTTCGCGGAACTCGGGGCGGTGGCCGAAGAGGACAATGACTCCGTCCACGGGCAGGAGGAACAGCCCTTGGAGGAGGATGCTACAGCCCGGCGGTTAACCCGGCTTGAGCAGCAACTACAGGGTTTAGGCAACCAGCTGCAAAGGGTGCTGGAGCAGGTTGCGCGACCCCCAGCGGATGACTCCGTGGGTGAACGACTCGTCGCCATGGAGGAAACCTCAGGGGATTATGTCCTGGAAGGGCATCCTCGGACGACGCGCAGGCGAACAAGCCCTCCACCACAGCCACCCCCGGCACAGCGGCAGGCGCGGACAACGGAGCCAACAGAGGGCGAGGCCGAGTACCTGGATATGGCCTCGGCCCTTCGAAATATTAAGACGTTCGACGGGAACGATCCCGCGAAACTTGACGGATTTATGCTGTCCTGCGAAGCAGTTTGGGGAATGGTGAGACCAAGGCAGCGCTCTACTCTACTCACACTCATCCGGAGCAGTAAGCTGGAAGACCGAGCGACGCGGGAAATGCGTCACAAAACAATTGTGACCCTTGTGATCTGCGTGTGGAATTGGAGGCATTATATGGTAAGCGCGAGTCGCTCGCGTCATTGCAGTACCAATTTTGTACCTTGCGCCAGGACGCAAAAGAAAATGTCTCCACTTACGCCACGAGGGTCGAGACCCTTACGGTGGAGGTAATTGAAAAATTGTGTGAGGGTGCCGACGCGCGGGGAGCCCGCGCCATCGGCGAAGCCATTCGGAAAAGCGCCCAAATGAATTTCGAGAACGGGCTCAAGAAGGAAATCCAGACGATCGTCCGATCACGGAATTATCAGGGTCTACACGACGCCGTGATGGGAGCCATGGAGGTCGAAAAGATGACAGCCGGACGGCCCAGCGCAGCACGACCCAGCATCGGGGGAGGAAATCCCCGACAGTCGCAGGGTGCGGCGGGAGGGGCCACTCGGGCCTGTTATACCTGTGGGAAGACCGGGCACATGGCGAAGCAGTGCCGAGCCGGTCGACAGAGTCTCCCGGTGCCAGTACCAAGGGATGTGCACATGGCCAGCATTACGTGTAATTACTGTAAAAAAACTGGGCATCTTTGGAAAGATTGCCGGGCACGTAAGCAGGCCGACAGCAAGCGGAACAAAAATAGCAACCATAACGGTAGACGGCAAAATGAGCAGCGGAAGGAGGAAGCCGCCATGCAACCAGGACAGGAGGGAACCGTGGGGACGTTCCGGGTCAACATGGTCACAGCATCGGAGGGGCCCTTAAGGGAGGCCAACGTCTACACCGCCATCACGGGCGAGACAACGTTGGGACTCGAAACACCGACCGCCGGTCTACTAACGGTGGCTTCACTCCGTGGCAGGAGACGAATGGGGCAGGTGGACCCCCTTAAAGAAGCCGAGGTGTTTGTAATAGGGTCTCCAGGACCCCATGCATCTGCGAGCGACTTTCACATTAAATCCCCATCCAGCCAGAAGGGAATTTTGACCCTTAAAGCGGACACCGGGGCAACGGTAAGCCTAATTCACGAGAATGTGCTGTCCAACGACACTCCGGCGGCGAGGTCGGGGGTGTCGTTAAGGGGACTGGGGGGAGGAGCCCTGAACGCTCTCTATGCCGCCCTTGTGGAGTTAGTTACCCCTTCTGGGCCTGTGAAGCATTGGTTTCACGTGATACCACAGAATCTTCATGTGCAGACCCATGGAATCCTGGGAATGGATTTCATCAAGGAAAAGGGGGTGGATATCCTTGGGGGAACGAGTATCAGAATAAAGGGACACAGCATGCCACTCGTGGATGGAAGCCTACGGGTCGCCCTACCACCACGCAGCGAAAATATCGTGTGTGTCTCAACGTTAAACTCCGAGGAAGGTATCGTCGAAAAATGTGACGTCACCGGAGGGGTGATATTGGGGGCATGCGTGACCTCGCCCCAAGGTAACGGCTGCACGGTGTGTTTAGTAAACACCACGCCCGAGTATGTTTACGTCGAACGGCCGGTGGTGAAACTCGAGCCGCTTGCGTCAGCAGACGAGCTGCACAGCGAGCTCGCCGTCGCGGCGCACGAAGTAAATACGGCAACCGAAACGGGCGGCACGCGGCTGGAGAAATTGCGACAGGCGATCGAGGTCACTCACCTCAACCAGGAAGAAAAAAATACGTTATTAGAAGTCTGCGAGGAATATGCGGATATATTCCACCTCGAGGGGGATCGGCTGCCCTGTACCAGCATGGTGGAACACAGCATCCCGATTCTGGAGGGTGTACAGTCTATCAAGGTACACCCTTATCGCCTACCGGAAGCACATAAAAAGGAGGTGCAGGAGCAGACAAAGGGCATGCTTAGGGATGGCATTATACAACCGAGTCGGAGTCAATGGAACGCTCCGCTACTCGTCGTGGCGAAAAAACCTGACGCCACAGGAAAGATAAAAATGCGTGTGGTGGTGGATTTTCGCAAGCTAAACGAGGTCACCATCGGGGACTCGTACCCGCTGCCGCATATAGCGGAAATCTTGGATCAGCTGGGGCGAGCCCATTATTTTACGACGTTGGATCTTGCATCCGGTTTTCACCAGATACCGATGGCGGAAAAGGACAGGGAGAAGACAGCCTTCTCCACTCCGCAGGGACACTTCGACTACACTCGAATGCCCTTCGGATTAAAAAATGCACCGCCGACGTTTCAACGACTGATGAGCACAGTACTGGCAGGGCTTGAAGGGCTGAAATGTTACGTGTATTTGGACGATATAGTAATCTTCGGAGCGACCTTGGCGGAGCATAACGGTCGTCTCCGAGAGGTATTCCAGCGCCTGCGGGAGGCGAAGTTGGCCCTTCAACCTGGGAAATGTCGATTTCTGCGTCTGGAAACGCGATACCTCGGGCACGTGGTCTCCAGCAAGGGAGTACGGCCCGATCCAACGCTTGTGACGTCCGTCCGGGAATTTCCCACCCCGAAGGACGTAAAGGGAGTCCAGTCCTTTCTGGGCCTTGCGGGGTACTACCGCAAATTTATCCAAGATTTTTCCAAAGTCGCGAAGCCCTTAACGGAGCTCACAAAAAAGGGTCATAAATTTGAATGGACAGCAAGGCACGAGCAGGCCATGGAGGACCTAAAAAGGGCTCTGACAACCGCACCGGTTTTACAATACCCGGATTTTGAGAAGCCCTTCGTCATCACTACGGACGCGTCGGATAGGGCCATAGGGGCCATATTGTCCCAAGGGCCGATCGGGGAGGACCTACCGATTTGTTACGCCAGTCGGACCTTAAACAAGGCGGAGCAAAATTACACTACGACGGAAAAAGAACTGCTGGCAATCGTATGGGGAATATCTCAATTTCGCCCTTACGTTTACGGCACCCGTTTCACAGTGGTAACGGATCATAAGCCCTTAACATGGCTGTTCAACGTGAAGGATCCCGGGTCGAGGCTCATGCGTTGGAAAATAAAATTATCGGAGCATGAGTTCGACGTACAGTATAAAGCAGGGAAGCACAACACCAACGCCGACGCGCTGAGTCGCGTGTGTGTGGCGACCCGCTCGCGGGCAAGGAAGGAATCGAGCGAGGCGAGCGGCCGCGGCGGTAAGGAAGGCAGCGGTCTACTTCATTCACGGGAGCGCCAGGGAGCCGCAACCCGCGCGACAACGGGGACAGCGGCCAGCCAGGGGTATAGTCCCGCGGATAGTCAGCCCGACGCGCGCCACGGGAAGGAGTACGACGGGGTACGGTCGGACGGGGACTGCTTGAGTGCGGAGGAAAAATCGAAAATCTTCCACGAGCACCACGACGCACCCCTGGGGGGTCACCAAGGGGTGGCCCGGATGCTCGCTCGCATCAAATTAAGGTACGCCTGGCCCAGCATGCGGAAGGAAATAGAAGCATACGTGGCACGGTGTGACAAGTGCCAGAGGAATAAATTACGGCCGATGGCGAAGGCACCATTGGTGATAACCGACACCCCAACAAGGGCCTTCCAGAAATGTGCAATGGATATCGTAGGGCCATTGCCTGAGACGGAGCGGAGAAATAAGTATATCCTAACCTTCCAGGATTTACTTACGAAGTACAGCATAGCCATACCGCTGGAGACGCAACAGGCCAACGAAGTGGCAAAGGCATTTGCCAAGGAAATTGTATGTCGGTACGGAGCACCGGAGACCGTCCTTACCGATCAGGGTACAAATTTCCTCAGTGCCATATTTAAGGGCGTGTGCCAGATACTGCGAATAGAAAAAATTCAAACCACGGCGTATCACCCGGAGTCGAACGGGGCGTTGGAACGCTCGCACCGGACCCTTGCGGAGTACCTTAAGGGTTACATAGACGAGGATCAGGAGAGCTGGGATGAATGGCTACCCTACGCCATGTTTACATACAATACCACCCCTCACACGGCGACGGGATTCACCCCCCATCACCTGGTCTACGGGGAGAATGCCGAGCTACCAACGGCCCTTCGAAGGGAACCCAGGCTCACGTATGCATACGACGATTACGCACAGGAGTTAAGGGAGCGCTTACGTGCGGCCTGGTCTACAGCGCACAATAATCTGAAGGTATCCAAGGACCGGGCTAAGGTCTACTACGACCGAAGGACTAGGGACAGGAAGTTCAAGGTCGGAGACCGGGTCTTACTACGTAACGAGTCCGTGCGCCGAGGACGGTCCGCGAAACTGACCCCGAAGTGGGTGGGTCCCTACCCCATCGTGGAGGAGCACCCTCCATGCAACTATACCCTTCGCCAAGGGCGGAGGATGGTCAAAGTGCATGTAGACCGCCTCCGAAATTACGTGGAGGAGTAGGGGGTTAGGCAACGTAAAGAGGGTGGGTCTAACCCCGGGTCTAACCCGAGTTAGACCCCCAAGATGTTACCGGCTTCGACAAGGCTTCATTCCGTGGACAAGGCATGATGCAAAGGGATTACAAGGCGTGAAATAACCATTGCAGGTTGTTGCTGACGGGTCTACGGGCGGGTCTACTGGCCGTAGCCACCGCTCTGGATGGCCCACACGAAATACAGCCCTTCAGGGACGCACCCGGGCTATATTTCGAGAAGATCGGACTGCTGCATCTCCACACCAACGTCTGGACCATGGCAATTCGGATGGATCTATCGAGTCTGGCATATATGGAAAGTCAGATTAACTTTCAATTAGGGGAGGTCCGGAGGAAGTGTGAGTTGCACGGCAGCCCAGACGGCCATTGCGCGGAGATGTTGGAGCATCTTGTACGCCTGTCGGAGAAAATTGAGGAGAACGTAAGGGTTGTACAGGATCTCGTCGGCACAGGGCCGAATCGGAAGCGACGGGGGTTAATCGACGGTCTAGGTACCGTGGTGAAGGCTATTACCGGCAACCTGGACGCCGCAGACGGGGAAAGGATGGATGCGGAGATCGCCGCAATCCAGGACACCCAAGGGACCCTGAAAAGGGCCATGAAGGAACAACTGCAGGTCGTGGAATCAACACTGGAAATGTTCAACGCGACGTCACGGGCCTCGCAGAGGAACCCGCAGAAATTGTACACCATGGTACGCACGGTGAACGGATACTTCCGGAACCGTACCCAGGTGCTGAGTGAGCGTCAGCACTTCGACGAGAGTCTCGCCCTTATCGAGGCCTCTGTGGAGACCTATCTACGGGAGGTAGGAAAAATGGTCGAACTTTTTGCCGGTGTGGCTTCCGGCACCGTAAGTGCCGCAATGGTCACGCCGGCCGCATTAACGGGTTACCTCACGGAAGCTCTACCACACGTACCTACGGGGTATGGGTTTCCGCGTCCTGTCACGCGAGAAAATGCGGCGGCCATTCTACGTCTGGCCACGCCGCGTGCGTATCAAAAGGGAGGGGTGATAACCCTATTGTTGGAAATTCCGCTGGTCGGTCCCTCGGTCTACAGTGTGAACTATGTGTATCCGCTCCCAAGGAAGGGAGAAAACGATACGTACTACTACATTGATACCGCCGAGGATCTGGTGGTGGTAGACCGGGAAAACAGGCATTACCTCCAGGTGACGACATCGGATTTGGACGCTTGCAAAAGGGACAAGGACGAGTACTTCTGTCCACCTCGATACCCGACGTTGACCGTTAATACGGATGCTCCCTGTGGTGTGCGACTCTACACCGAGGGAGTGGTAGGTCAGGGTCAGCAATGTCCGAAGAAAATCGTCCGGCTCACCCACACGCTCATACTAGGCATGCGTCAACACGGGCAGTGGCTGTTTGTGTCACCACGTGGGGAGACGGTGAGCATCGGCTGTCACGGTGAGCCGGCGAGACAGGAGCAGCTCGACGGCACGGGGCTGTTGACCGTTCATGGACGGTGTGTCGTCACCGCGGCCGACTTCAGACTCGAGACGGTTAAACGCTGGAGTCAGCAGATCGCCGGCGCGGGCTTTGTGCCTGTCTACAATCTCACCCTGTTACCGGCTGAGGAAGAGGAAATACCCCGAGTAATGGCGGAGGTAATGGACGTCAAGCTGGAACGGGCGGTGAATAGCCCGAGCGAGCTACAAAATCTAAGCGTACGGATACGCAAAATAAAAACAGAATTAAATTCGACGGAGCGTCCCCGCTCGTCGACTCTTACGCGGCTATATCATACCATCGGTTCTTATGGTGTGGGCACGCTTGCCCTATTGACCATCGTTGGCTACATAATCTACCGCGTCCTGCGGGAAAGGGCGGGAAAGACGCCCGTACAGGAGGCTTGCATTATTCCCCAGGTGGCGACCCGGGTGGGCGTATAACTCGGGAGATGGTGAAAAGGAGAAATCAAGAAACACACCAGAACATCATTTCAAGGGGAAAAATCTATTTATTGAAACCTGCATAAAGGAAATAAAAAATTGGAGAAGCCTCAATTCCATTCCGCGAAGCGCCAATTCATGTCGCCGGTGGCTGCGCGGCGGCGGCGGGAGGCCGGATCTTCCTCCTCCTCCCCCTCACTGGATGACTCCGTGTCGGACGCTCCGGCTGGACGGGGCATCGCCCGAGGAGCCCCTCTAGGAAGGGGGGCAAGGCGACTCCTGTGGAGCAGGGCTTCCCCGGGCCTGGGCATCCGACCATGGGCGCCGCTGAATTCCATGGCGGCTGCCGACATCATCAGGGGCCGGGTGGCGTGGACTCTGCGGGAGGCGGGATGCCTCCGCCTGGGCTCCGGCGCCACGACGGTGGAGTGAAGGGGCTCGGCCGCGGCCTCGCTCGTCTCGGGCCCAATAACCTCGATGTCGGGGCTGGACCGACCCGAGAGGCTCGGGCGCACCAGAAGGGTATAAACCACGTCGCCGGGGAGGGTGACGCGTACCTTCTGCAAAAGAAAATAAGGAATTAGTTCGGTAGGGTACGTCGCGTGGACAGTGTTGAATTTAACGGATAGTAATAGTAAAAAAAGGGGGAAATTTAAATTAATATTCAATTAGTAATAGTAAAAACAAAAAAAAAGAAAATTCAATATTCAGGCGAAAGGTTATGTAAAAAGTACGTACCTTGGCGGGCGGGCTTGGGCTTCTCCTGGAGCTCATCTTGCAGTCGGTGCGCGGTAACGTTACAATTAACGGTCGATGAACGAATAAGTAAACACACCGTCGGAACGACGGTTAATATAGCCCAAAAATGCGAACGCGTCGACCTACTGAGCGTCGACCTCGGCCGGCAGCATTAGGCTGTAACGGGGCCTTCTGCCTCCGTATTCCGCAATAACTCGGAAGCGCGCCCGTCTTTTACGTGCACTTATTAATCTACGAAGAAATTTTCTTTCTTGCATTTTTTCCCGTATTAGGGTTTGGTTAGTATTAGGTACTAAGTGTACGGGGCACACAAAGGTCATAAAAATAAAGCTCGCCGGGGGCGAGCGAAAAGAAATCAGATTTCTTTTCTTTTTAGGGGGGAGGGATGTTGTGCCCCGGGTATGGTGATATTATTATTTCGCATTATTTCTCGACCCCGATTATTTCGGTTGCGAGGTATTCGGTTGCGTTACGCACGAGGCGTACATCGGGCGTCGAACGCCGAGCGTCGGGCATCGTTACTGCTGACGCAGCAGTTAGGCAACCGAGAGCGCCTCGGTAACTGGAGCATCGACTCGAGAATACCGAGGCGAGAATTATGAAAGGAAAAACATGCTCCAAATCCCGCTCATGAAAAAGCGAGGATTTGGAAAGATATTGTTTACAGGATTATCTTAAATATTAAACTCGCGCTAGTTATTGAGCTGACACCTGCTCTCGAGGAATATAAAAAGGATCGAGAGCAGGTACTCGGCAGTCTGAAATCAATTCTGACCTGTACGGTTGAATACGTAGAATCGTTCCCAAAGGGCTTGTGAAGGGAACGACAAGGGTGCACAGTGTACCAAGATCGGTAAAGTTTCAAATAGTGTTAAATAACTAAATAACTAAACAATTAAATAATTCTTCGAGAACCGTTATTTAACTGAACAATTAGTTAAATAAACTTTGCTAGTTAATTATTATTTAACCTTGCTAAATAAGACATCATCGAACTGTGTTAATAAATTGATAAGAATAAATATTGTTTAAATAAATTGAGTTAATAATTCACGTGGGTTCCAACCCTTCACTGGAAAATCCCTAAAGACATTTACACGCGGAACCGGATTAGCTAACCGGGATTCTGCGGCATAACACCATCACCTAACAATTCTGCGACGCGCTCCCTCGCAGCCAAGTCGTCCGAAAATGCCGAAGCGTATCCTGTAAAGAAAAAAAAAAAAAAAAAAAATTAGAAATTATAATCATGATATACAATTTATATCTGATCTATTTTATTTACCGGAATCTTCCTCTCGAAACGCCGCCGCTTCCTCCTCCCCCTCCTCCTCCTCCTCCTCCGCTTCCTCCTCCTCCTCCTCCTCCTCCTCCTCCTCCTCCTCCTCATCCCCCTGTTCCTCTGCCTCACCACGTTCTTCCTCCTCCTCCTCAGCCTCGCTGGCGGAGTCGGCGAGCATCGCGTCTCGTGCCGCCTCGTTCGCCTGTCGTGCCTCGTCCGAATCATAATTTGTCGATGAATCGTCATCGACAATCTCATTTATGAGCGGCGGTGGTGGTTGATATCGGATGCGGATCCATTCCCCAGCATCCTGCTCGGGGGCTCTGTCAGGAATTGCTTCGGCTACTTCTTGCGCAAGCGGTTGCGGTGCAGGTGGATACTCCAGGGCTGCAATCCCGACTGCATCTGAAGGCCCTGCAACCGCTCCATCATTCTGGACGAATATGTTGTTGTTTGGACGCCGACGCAAATTCTCAAGAGTGATCGCCACATCGTAGTCATATTGAGTTTCGCGGCGTCCTCCTACGTTGTCCCCGAGCTGGATGAAGCCATTTGTGGGAGGGATTTGGATGAAATCCTCATCGATTGCAGCAGCAGCATCGCTGTCGTCTTCATGGAGACGATCATGATCGACCCTTCCCGCGTAATCTTCGCGATCTTGCTCCCACTGGGGCAATGTCTTATAGACATTGTCTAAAAATAAATAAAATTAAGTTACATATATATATATATATATATATATATATATATATATACTAGTGGGTTATTGTGGCTCGCGCGGTTCGCGCGCTCGCACCCATTTCTGGACGTAAACCCTTGTTATTCCAAATACTTCAAAGGACGGGTTCAATACTTGGATGGGTGACCGCGTCCAAGTACTATCCCCCCCTCGATTCTTGACACGGCGGCGACAGCGGCGAAATCCTTTTATATTATAGAGAGATACATATATAAAAAAAAAGACTCACGCCCTTATTATTCTAAGTCTTTTACCCCCCTCATTATTCCAAGGCCCTTTAAGGATGGACTTAAGCCCTTATTATTCTACCCCCCCCCCCCCCCCCCCTCGATTCTTGACACGGCGGCGACGGCGGCGGCGGCGGCGACAGCGGCGAAATCTTTTTATATTATAGAGATACGTGTGCGTGAGCGTGTGTGTGTGTGTGTGTGTGTCCAACTTACCACGTCTCCAGAAAATTGAGTCGAAGATCGGCGATTTGTCCCATTGACGGCCCCGAAGTACCCGCACAACTGAATCCAACAGGTCTCGATTCCAGAACAGAACGTTGTTATTCGCGTGGCTGATATCCTCCATCGTGGCCGCAAACGAAACCCCGCGCAACTTCCACAAACCGTGTTCCGGTTCATCATGCGAATTAAATGCAACTTGCATCGCGGCCAGCGACGCCTGAGAGCAGGGTTCCTCTTAAGGAGGAAGACCAATAAAACATACACACTCCAATAGTTAAATACCATTGTCAAAACTTTGAATGCAAAACTTCGAATACAAAACTTTGAAAAAACCTTTGAAAAATTCTAAGAGAACGCGTAGAAAGTTTGAACTGACTATAACGCCTTCGAATATATTCAAAGAAGTGAGCCCTCTCGATACTTTGACCTCCCTCGAAGTATTTTTTTCTTTTAAGCGAGGGTAGTAGGAGAGAGGGAAAATGGCTAATTTTCCCTGTCGCTCTATTGCTGCTGCTGGACCATATGCTTTTTTTGTCAAGTGCTCCTCTTGGACTTTTCTTCGACTGAATATTGTGACGTGATTTTTCGATCACCGTCACAAACACACAAATAAATTAAAGTTTTACGGATACGGCTATCGATTTAGTTCGGTTAGCCCGTTACAGTTCCCGATTTACTGCTCCTCGGCTGTCCCGGTACCGTCCAGCTCTCGTTTAAGTAAAGTTCGTTAAGGTCACGATCCAGAGTAGACTTTACTGATGAGCTTGGGTGTGGGATAAGCTTGAAGATAAGATCAAAAGATTCAGTTCAGGTCGGAATCCTCGAATCTATTCGGTGGAGAGAATCTCGAAGCAACGAGAAACACGAATAGAGGAGAGACCGACGAGATCTCGTCGCGAATACGTCAAAGTCCGGTGCAAACCCGGCACTCTGTTTAGGTGATAACGCAGGACGTTGGAGAACAGGCGGAGGTTTAAGTACGGTCCGGGCAAGGTCGGAACACCTTGTGCTGTGTTTTAGTTAAGAGAGAGAGAGCCTTGTTTTCACGTCCTGAGTTAGGAGTAACGACCGCGGCGAATCTCAAAAATTACCGCGTTACAGTTTCGGTTCCCGCTTAAGTGACGCTCTGGAAATAGTTTGAGAGGGCAGTAGCTATCGGCTAAGGATTTCGCGATAATCATAACGCTTCCTTAGAATATCGTCGTAGGCTAATCAGTCTGCCGAGAGTCGTCCTCGAGGCAACTCGGACCTCTCGCGCGACCGGTGTTTACGTTTGGGCTATTGTCTAGCGCGCTGAGTCGTTCGCTCTCGCTCGCGCTGCCGTAGACTCCGGCTATCGCTCTCGCTTCGGTTCGCGTATCTCGCTCACGCTACCTGTCACTTTGCGCGTTCGGTAGTTGACTCGTATGTGCTGTGTTTCGTGCGGATTCGGTTCCGATTTTATTACCGATTTTTCTGTGCTCGAGATGCGTTCTGAGGAATGCTTTTGAAGTGCAGTGATTGTGTTGGAGTTCTCGAGGCATCGTGAGATGCAGTTCCCGCCCATTATTGGATTAGAATACGCTGATTCGGTGAGTTTATCGTTTCGGTAATTATTTGATCGCGTATCGATCCGTTCTCGTTACGCTCGCTCCGACCCCCCGGTCAGCTGAGCGCTCCCGATGCACGAGTGTGCGATCCCGTGGCTTAGCAGCCAATAAATAATTGTTCCCGTTATTTAAAGTTGAGATTCCGGTTTCGATTTCGTGTTACTTTGTTGGCCAAGGATCGCGACCCTTCTACCATAACCCGCATCCTGAGCAACCGTGCATTTCCGCAACCGTTCGCTTTCGCGAATGCATCGGCGTTATTTCTCGTACCGTTCAGTTCTCGTTTGTGTGATCTCGTTATTGTTTGTTCTGTTCTCGTGTATTTCCGTTGCGGAGGTCGACCGTTCCATCGACCTCCAGATTAGTCCGGCTTGGCGATTCCGGCGAAACAAAAATCGACCCTGCGGAGGTCGACCGTTCCATCGACCTCCAGATTAGTCCGGCTTGGCGATTCCGGCGAAACAAAAATCGACCCTGCGGAGGTCGACCGTTCCATCGACCTCCAGATTAGTCCGGCTTGGCGATTCCGGCGAAACAAAAATCGACCCTGCGGAGGTCGACCGTTCCATCGACCTCCAGATTAGTCCGGCTAGGCGATTCCGGCGAAACAAAAATCGACCCTGCGGAGGTCGGCCGTTCCACCGACCTCCAGTTTAGTCCGGTTGTTAATACCGGCGAAACAAAAATTAACTGGCGCCCACCGGGACGCCGATGCATCCGTGGAAGCGGGCGGCCGAAGGTGACGTTTTCCGAGTTCTCGATTTCGCGCTCCGCTCCCGTTCGGTTTGAGCTTCGATTTTCGCGTTTTCGGTTTTGTTTTTTTGTGTTTTTTTTTTTCGCGTTGAGATCCAGGAAAATACGTCACAATATATATAAGCGAAAAAGAGTGGGGAGGATATACGCAGGGAATGTGCATGCATGGCGGGAAAATAAACACATTGTTCTGTATTAGCTTGAAATAGAAAATATATATTCATAAATCGCACTCTTTAAATTTATACAATTTATACGATGTATTATTATTATTATTATTATTATTATTATTGCCGATATCCCCAAGGCAGAGTATCGGTACAATCGCGCCGTAGCATTCTTTTATCATCATTCCAACTTAGAGATAACTTATTCTGCTCAATCGTCTCCACTTCATGTTTCCGACCTCGAATCAAGCACTGTCTCAAACGACGAAATTTGATAAAGATATCAAATTTCGTCGATCGAACAGGCATCGTTTATAATCGTCAAACGATATCCTCATCAATGTCGAACCTTTAACACCCTTAGCACGCTTTTTCTCCCTTTCGTCGCCCTGAACTTTGTACGAATACAATTTCGCCCTCAAACCCACGAATTCACTCATGATTTTTCCATTGTTCTCATCCTTCATGAGACCTACAACTTTTTTGTTCACTAGGGGCATTCCGTACCGATTGTTTTGTGGATAGTCAGAAGTATCAAATTTGTGTATATCGAGCTTTATCGTCACGAATATATCAGGAACTACAATATGATAAATAAGACTGTCTGTGTCGGTGTAAAGTAATTTCGCCTTGTCCTGGAATTTATTTTTCATATAGTTATAATGGAAATCGTAGATGTACATCTTCGATATATCCAGAATAGTGCAACCCGCATAAATTGGCTTGTAAAATTTAACTGAGGCTCTATTCAATTCTATAATCAGCATATCGCGATCGAATACGGTGCTGCTGTGAAACGTTGCTTTTGCTATGAGAGCTCGCGCACCATATCTTCCACCCCACTCGGTAACGATTCTAACATCACGATGTTTTCTCGGATTCTCCATCGTTTTACCAAAGACTGCATTGTTCATCAGTTTGAAAAAAATTTTAGCAAATTCATCTAACGCCTGTTGACACAAATTTGTATTTAAATTGATGTATTTTTTCAGCCAGGGAGATTGATTACATTTTAACACCCTATGAATTTTTCCCACCTTTAAACCCAAGTTGAGGCACTGCTTTAGATTTCGATAATGGATGACATATTTCGTCTTAGGTGTTAACGTGTCCATAAGTTTTGAGCCCACAGCACGGGTTTCGTTGCAGGAACGTTGCTACAAGCACGTTTGACTCCAAGACGCGGGAGGTCTCAAGTGCATCTCTCACCACCGCGCCATATCCAGCACTTGAATGCGCGCTCGACTAGCGTTCGACATATACAATGGACCGATACTGTTTAGTTTAACTAGCCTGCGAAAGATTTTCTTCGAGACACAGCGTTCGATGGACCACACACCCAGCTATTTGTTTACAAATGCTTATCGCAGTCATATATTTCAAGTCGACAGGCTTAAGGTACTCGAAAGAGTCTGACTTTTCTCGACTAACATTTTATTTTAACACCGACATGTTTGTTTATGAAATACCAATCGGTTTGTTTCCCAGGCCGGGCAGAGTAGTAGAGCCACCTTCACCAACCTATCCCCCCACCCACCACCCACCACCCAACCCCACACTCCCACCTTCTCGCCACCCACTGCATACCGCTCACCGATTTACACGGAAAAAAATGCTACCACCCTCCCACCCACCTCCCACCTCCCACCTCCTCGCCATCCACTAAAAATAAAAAAAATAAAATTTCAACCACCCACCACCCGCCTCCCACCTCCCACCTCTTTACCACCCACCGCATGCCGCTCGTTAATTCACGTAAAATTTCAACCACCCTACCACCCACTGCATGTCATTCACCGATTCACAAAAAAAAATTCTACCAGCCACCCACCCACCACCCGCCGCATATCGCTCGCCGATTCATGCAAAAAAAAAAAAAATTCAGCCAACCCACCCACCCACCCACCTCTTCACCACCCACCGCATATCGCTCGCCGATTCTTTGAAAAAAAAATCATCCAAACCACCCACCCCCACCCACCCCCCCTCTTCACCACCCACCGCATATCGCTCGCTGATTCTTGCAAAAAAAATCAACCCACTCATCACCCACCCACCCACCGCCACCCACAGACACCCACCCGCCACCCTCCACCAAGTGGTTCGAGTCTGAGCTAAGTGGTTCGAGTCTAGGCTAAAAAGTGTCGGTAAATGTCGGGGTAGATCCCTTGGCTTAGAACCCGCTATGTATACCTACTCACCGTTGTTCAGGTGGTGTGCGCCAACAATTTACAAGTGCGGAGTGTCGATATGCAGAGTGCCTACGAGCAGCTGCAGGAGCTATTACAAAAGTATTATGCCATCGACGGTGCGGGTTCGCGAATAACCCTAGGACAGTTAACTGTTGGGATGTCTTGCGTTGTAGTTCGCCACGGTAGTGCAGTGCGCGGAGAAATAGTTTATTTTGACGAGGGGGACGGGTATTCCGAGGTCTTTCTAGTGGTCGAGGGGCGCTCTGATTTTTTCGAACTTTTTTATATGTACCATCCGAACTCTCTGTGCACCGCGATGCCTGCTTTGAGCATCGAGTGTCATGTCTATGGCCTCGATCATCTCAATTTGGCCGGTGTTGAGTCGATGGTGGAGGAAGCGTGCGCGGGTGACGGGCTGTTGGCCATCGTAGTCGCTCGTCGTCGCGGCAATCGGCCATACGCAATTAAACTGTTAGATCAGAACGACGTGATATCGCTGCTCTCGTCGTTCAACAGTATAATGCCGATAACGATAATGGCTTCGACAACGGGTATATCGATGAGGGTTTCATCGAAGAAATAATCGACGCCGATGACGACGACGGTGACAACAGTGACGAGGACGCCAAGCGTTAACGTCAAAGTGATCGTGAGAAAAACAGGAGTGTGTGTAGCGATATAAGTTTATATAAACATAGGGTATAAGTTTATTATAAAACTGGGGAGAGCCTTCAGTGTGTTCAGCGCCTTTGACTCCACAGCAATGACCCAGCAGCAACGAATAAATGTAAAGTTAATTTAAAAAAGTAAATAATTATTTTTGAAAAACTTTTTTTTTAGAAAAATAATTAAATTGACAAGGTAAAATTTGAAAAATAAAAATCTTTTTGTAAATAATTATTTTTGAAAAAAATTTGGGAAAAATAATTAATTGGTCGGTGCGCCAATCACTGTTGCCCTAAAGTTACGCCTGCCACACAGTGGTTGACAATCCGCACAGTCATTGGCCACCCAGTTATTTGCCCTGTGCCAATCACTGTACCATCCAATTACAAGTACCACACAGTGATGGGCCACCCATCCAGTCCTTGGCCACCCCAATTATTGGACACAATTTTTTTTTATATATATACAACGGTGCGCTATGACGAATCCAAACACTCACGACCCACTTTTACCCCCACCACCTCGAACTACGCTCTCAACGGGGCTCGAGGAGTGGGGATAGGAGTGGGGGTCGCTGTAGTGCATCGCTAACTACTGACGGCTTCCGAACACTCTACCACCGGTTCATGGACGAATACGAGGAGCTCGGCCATATGGGGAATGCACCGGCTGACTCTCCTGCCGGTGGGGTGCAATATTATCTGCCGCACCATGGAGTTCTCAGGCCGGACAGGGAAACAACGAAACTGAGGGTGGTGTTCAACGGCTCTGCCACGACCACCTCAGGCCTGTCATTCAACTTCGCTCACTGGTGCGAAGTTGCAACTCGACATCCTGGACGTACTCATTTGGATCCGACTTCATCGCTGCCTCTTCGCAACTGACATCACGAAGATGTTCCGGCAGATCAACGTGCATCCGGACGACTGGAATCTACAACGAATATTGTGGACCGACAGCCAATCCAACCCGGTGCCGTTCCAACTCACCACCGTTACCTACGGAACGAAGGAAGCTCCACTCCTTGCCGTTCGTGCTCTGCTGCAGTTGGCAGAGGAAGAAGGTCATCGGTTTCCATTGGCATTACCAGCGCTACTGCTCGGAAGATATGTCCCTGACATATTCGGCGGCGCGGATACCGTGGATCAGCTCATCGAAGTCTCTCATCAACTGAAGGGGTTATGCCAGGCGGGCGGTTTTCCGCTAGCCAAGTGGCACTCCACTCATCAGGATCTGCTCACGTCTGTCTCATCGGCGAACACAAAGGATCACCTCTCACTCGACGATTGCGCTACCAAGATTCTCGGAATTCGGTGGCTTCAACACGACGACGTTCGTGTTCTCATCGGGATTTTCAACACCAACGGCGAAGCTCACCAAACGGATCGTGCTGTCGGAAGTCGCTCAGATTTTCGACCCACTTGGCTTCATCTCACCTGTCACGATCCGAGCCAAGATGCTCCTGCAGGAGCTCTGGCTACACAAGGTTGGCTGGGACGACGCCTTGCCGGCTCCACTCTCAGCCAAATGGCTCACTCTCCGAGAAGATCTCACCTGCCTGGCCAGGCTTTCTATTCCCAGATGGCTCAACACACGGGCCGGCACAGCAGTGGCAATACATGGCTTCTCGGATGCGTCTCAACTCGCGATGTCAGCAGTAGTCTACATCGTAGTCAGTTCACCGTCCACAGCCGCTCAGGCGGCACTGGTGTGCTCCAAAACGAAGGTAGCACCTCTCAAGCGGCTCACTATCCCTCGGCTGGAACTCACTGCAGCGCTGCTCTTGACGAAACTCGTCAAGTACGTCCAGGCTACACTGCACCTGGATGTCCAATCAACTCATCAGTGGACGGACTCATCGGTCACGCTCATGTGGATTCGCTCACACTCATCACGGTGGAAGGACTACGTGCGAAACAGGGTCGCACAAATCCAGGAGCTCACAGCAGACACTCAATGGCGGCATGTCCCGGGAGTAGCTAACCCGGCTGACCATGCCTCCAGGGGCGTTACCACCGCTCAGCTCAACAGTCATCCGCTCTGGTGGAATGGACCGCCTTGGCTTACGCAAGGCGAGGACTCATGGCCGACTCAACCCTCAACATCGGTCTCGGATGGTCTCTGCGCGCAAGAGGCTCGTCCGGTAATCTTATTCGTTGTCGCCGCTCCACGCGTCGACTATCACTGGGATTTGATTTACCAGGTGTCGACCCTGGTTAAATTGTTCCGACTCACCTCTGTTTGTTTCAGAATCGCGCTCAAACTTAGGAAAAGGCTCAACGACCCACCGATCGCGATCATCTTATCGGATGCCATGGAAGAAGCAAAGCGGTTCTGGATCAGGGCAACTCAAGCGGCTTATTTTTCATCCGAGCTGCGCACGCTCCTCTCGGGTGCTGCGCTGGCTCAGGCTCACCCCTTCACTCGGCTGACGGCCTATGTCGACGGGCATGGGATCATTCGAGTTGGAGGGCGACTCAACCAGTCTACGCTCAGCGAGGAAGGAAAGCATCCTGCTATCCTGCTTCGTCACGCTCGATTCACGGACCTACTCATCAGCGACGCTCATCGGCGCACATTTCACGGAGGCACGCAACTCACCCTGGCGAATCTGCGCCAGGCGGACTGGATCATCGGAGGCAAGGCGCCTGTGAAGTCCCACATTCTGCGGTGTACCGCAACTACCTCTCTCTCGGTCGTCACCTTCACCTGCTTTTACTCCCACTAGTGTGGACTACGCAGGACCGCTCACGCTCAAAACCTGGAAGGGACGAGGATCCAAGACATACAAGGGCTGATTTGTGTTTCCGTGTGCTTCTCAACCTCGGCGGCTCATTTGGAGGTCGTCAGCGACTATGCGGCGACTGGGTTCATCGCGGCGTACCGGAGATTCACAGCTCGGCGGGGAATTCCTACATCTCTCTACTCAGACTGCGGCACGAACTTCATTGGAGCGGGTGCCGCTCTCCGTTGACTGTTCGATCAGAGCACGCAGGAACACCGTCAAATCGCCGCGGGACTCTCATTAGATCGGACGCAATGGCGATTCAACCCGCCAGCGGCACCGCACATGGGCGGAAAATGGGAAGCGGTAGTGAAGTCGACGAAATTCCACCTCCGTCGCACCGTGGGTGACACGCTTCTCACCTTCGAGGAGCTCACCACCTTGATCGCTCAAATAGAGGCCATTCTCAATTCAAGGCCGCTGGAACCGCTCACCGACGACCCGCAGGACGTTTCGGCGCTCACTACGGGTCACTTTCTCATCAGTCGAGCTCTCACCACCTTACCCGAGCCAACGCTGCCGGTTCTGGGAACCTCGCAGCTGGCTCATTGGCAACTCATCCAACAACGTGTGCAGGCGTTTTGGTCTAAATGGTCGGCTCATTACCTGCAACGTCAGCAGTCCATCTCCAAGTGGCACCACCCGTCAAACCAGCTCAAGGTCGGTTCGTTGGTGCTGATCACTGATGAGCGATTTCCGCCATGCAAATGGCCGCTCACCAGAATCACTCAACTTCATCCGGGGAAGGATGGACTCGCCAGGGTGGCGACGCTGAAGACGGCCGTTACCACGCTCACCAGGCCCATCGCCAAACTCGCACTGCTGCCGATGTCACCACCACCGGATTCATCGGAGAAGGACGAGGGATAACATGATCAACACCGTTGCTGATGGCGGGCGGAATGTTCGAGAATCCGTGGCCTCAGCTGAGTTGAGCGAGGCAGCCGGGCAGATGTCGAGTGGCAGCACCTCCCGGCCGCGCTCGGCCAAGCTCACGCGCGACGCTCGCGCAAGCGCGATAGAGGAAGATGCCGTCGTGCCGTGTGCAACCAGCGTCTTCTTCCTTCTTCTTCGTTAATGGCCGCGATCAAGCACACGTGTAACCGTATCGTTGAATTTTCGTTCGGTTATTTCTCACACTTCATCTCACGGGTTTTTCTCATAACTTTGGTACATGAACACGGGAACAGTTTATCTCTCATCTCGGGATAGTGCTCGGCTCACCCAGTGAACAACGCGAGTTATTTCTCACGGCAAGTGCCGCGAGCCCTTACGCGGGCGAGACTTACGCTCTCAACAGGTGTGCGACACGTCGAGTCTCACACGGTTCAGCTCACCCGGTTGTTTCGCGAATTAATACAATTGTGACGGCTCAGCTCGGGATTTATTTCGACAACTGTTATCGATTCTTCTCATTGCACAGCGTACTGTGCAGCTGTGTATAATATTTTTGCTGTGAAAATATACATCTACTTTCTTTATTATAATATGTGACCATCTTATTTTTTTCTACCTGCTTCGCTATATCTCAAACGGCAATTCTCAAACACTGAGTATGATTGCTTTCAGTGTTTTGGTAAGAGAAAATATATAAAATATAATCTCTTACAAACATGTGAAGGCTTGTTGACAACTTGCTGGCAATATGCTCCTAAGAATTTTTGGCATTGAATGCTGGCAAAAACATAGGCAAATGCGGACGGATTCCGTGCGGACATATGCTGCCTATTTGCTGGCGGGTTGCTGGCAAAATGCTATCTGGGTTAGCATGCGTGCATATTGCAGAGTCGTATTCTGCGAAACATCGGCAACTTCGTTCTATATTTTTCATGTTCATCGATTAGATGCTGTTCGAAATAAAGATCCATAATGGCTTAAACGATTCTGTAAATCTCGTAAAAAAGTATGATCACCGAAGATTGTGAAGAGAAATTTTTAATTATCTGAGTCTAGTTATTGGGCTTCGTCAGCTACACTTCTGCCCGACCAAGCCTGCCCCACACGTCGCGCACAGCATACGCGGCGCTCTGTCTATCCCCTCCTTTTGTCGCACTCCAACACCCTTAAGATGATTGTTGGAGAACGTTGAATGCAGAGTAGGAAAGTTTGGCAAGCTGAAAATTTCCAGAATAAATTTAAGTCACAATAAAAAATATATTTTCGCACTGATAACAGTTTCTCACGCTGTTGAATGAATCGAGATTCAGAGTTAGGATAGAAAAACTGGTGAATTTAATGGGCCTTTGCGTAACAATCATAAAGACGATCAAACTTCTCTTGGTCTGTACGCTTAACGGGGTCCAATTCATATCGTAAATACCATCACCGACGCTAACGCTCTAAAAATCATAATTACGTTGGATCCCCGATATAATATCGAAAACACGAAATTTTATTTTCGGTGGTAAATTGTTAATACATGCCTCGAATGTAACTTCGCTTCCGTAAAAGCAAAATTGATATACCTGCACGGACATGCATGCTATGTACATAAATATTGATGTGAATTGTGGACTGAAAAGCTTCAATTTCGACAGCTGAAAGACACTGACACACAGGACTATGGTACTGACGGTATATTGAAGAAATATCATGAGACTGAAAACATCGCTCGTTCTTTTGGCAAATCTGTGATATTCGAAGAAATCAATTTTATCACTTCTGCAAAGAATAATAATCATTTCAGTGCAGCTTATGTACCTGTACCTAACTCGAATATAACACGATGATGTTTCACGCATTCGGCGAGTTTCTTCGCCGCTTTATTGCTGATCGTTTGGTCAATTTTATCTCCCTCACGATCACTAACAATTTCGATTGCCTCGGGCACTCTTCGAATACGATTTTTAAGAATGTTCAATTGTCCGCAAGTTTGTATCATGAAACCAGGTATAAGAGTGTCAAAGGCGATATTTATGGCAGCGCCCAAAACGTGAGCTGATACCTGATGGACATAAGCGATCCAATAGCCGGTCGATGAAGAATGATTGTATGGCAACCATGTCTTGAATGGTAATGTGCGTCGGGGAATATCATCGACGATAGAACTTGTTACTATCACAGTCACTCCAGCTCCCGTAAGTAGAGCGTAACGCAAAGCATTGAACCTACAATAAAATCAAATTGTACGTGTAAAAGCAAGGGATAAGTATACGGCTAATTACTTTAAACAAAAATTCTTTAAAAATTGCCCTCGGTAGGCTATATGTACTATAATAAAATTAAATACTGTAATATCCTATGAGAGGCGACTATTATCAAAATAACAATGAAGAAAGTGTATGGCGGAAATTGGCACAAAAAATAACGTTTATACGGTATGTCAAACTGGTTTTTTTCAATGCATATCTGACCTTGTCAACTGATCGAACTTCCGTTGAATATTCGACTCTTCAATGGTATACGGTTGACAGGGATAGTTATCTAATACATTTACGAGTCTGATGAGTTCGCATCGTTTCTTCAGTATATTTGCACCTTTTCCACAAATACTGAGCATCGTCATTAGTATGAAGGAATTGTCGGCAAAAGCATCAACGTCGTCAATCGTGCGGACAAGGTCGATGAATTCCGAGATAGTAACAGTGGATATGAAAAACACCATAAAAATTGTGTACAAATCATATAGCTTCGTTTTCCAGCCCGGAACCAAGTGTACAGGTCGCCATAAACCGACACACTGAAACGCGACGAAATTGTTCTTCAATGCACTGTGCATTGTTGCACGGTTAATTGTGTCGAGACAATTATCAACACTGATGGTTATTGAGAAGATGAGCGAGACTCAAATGACACGTGAAGACTGAGTTGCGAGTTCTTGCGCCAGGATCGACGGAATTGCGTGATGAGCAATTTTTTCTATACTCTGATATTGATGAGCAATCTTCTTACGGCACAGGTTGATAAAGAATTTCGAATATCGACGACCTTTCCCCTTTCGGTACGAGTCTATAGGAATAATGATTTCCTATTCACTCCGGATGACTCAATTATTCAATCGGTAATGATAGCGACGGCGTCTTCAAAGTACAGCGCCTTCTCCTCGTTTCTGCATCGATGTCAACTCCCTTCATTATCTTACGCAAACCCCGCGGTTAGCGATGTATTTTTTATGCAATTTTACTAACTCGGCGCTTCATGGAGGACTTTGAATATTCGACAAAATTCTCCTTTTTTATACTTCTTATCGATTTCCCAGTGACAATAAAATAAATATATGTTTCTGTTTGAGTTCAATGAAGTAAACATTTTTAAAAAGGTATAAAGTAATTTGCCCAAGACTACCTCATTATTACAATTTTGTGCATAGTTTTCCCTATAAGAAAGTTCGTTGATCATTTTAGGTTTCCTCATAAACGAAGCTATGCACAAAATTGTAATAAATGAGCAAACCATATGAAAATTACGTTGCACATTTTTCGTAACATTAAAAACATGTGTTGTGACGTGAGTGTTCGATCACCGTCACAAAAATACAAATAAATTAAAGTTTTACGGATACGGCTATCAATTTAGTTCAGTTAGCCCGTTATAGTTCCCGATTTACTGCTCCTCAGCTGTCCATATACCGTCCAGCTCTCGTTTAAGTAAAGTTCGTTAAACTTACGATCCAGTTTAGACTTTGCTGATGAGCGTGTGATAAGCTTTGAGATAAGCTCGAAAAGATTCAGATCAGGTCAGGATTCTCAAATCTATTCGGTGGAGAGAGTCTCGAAGAAATGAGAAACACGAATAGAGGCGAGCCCGACGAGATTTCTACGCGAATACGTCAAAGTCCGGTGCAAACCCGCCACTCTGTTTAGATGATAATGCAGGACGTTGAAGAACAGGCGGAGGTTTTAGTACGGTCCGGGCAAGGTCGGAACACCTTGTGCTATGTTTTAGTTGAGAGAGAGAGCCTTGTTTTCACGTCCTGAATTAGGAGTAACGATCGCGACGAATCTCAAAAATTACCGCGTTATAGTTTCGGTTCCCGCTTAAGTGACGCTCTGGAATAGTTTGAGAGGGCAGTAGCTATCGGCTGAGGATCTCGCAATAATCATAACGCTTTGTTAGAATATCGGCGTAGGCTTATTAGTTTACCGAAAGTCGTCATCGAGGCAGCTCGGACCTCTCGCGCGATCGGTGTTTACGTTTGGCCTATTGTCTCGCGCTGAGTCATTCGTTCTCGCTCGCGCTACCGTAGACTCCGGCTATCGCTCTCGCTTGGGTTCGCGCGTTCGCTAGAAACTTGTGTGTGCTGTGTTTCGTGCGGATTCGGTTCCGAATTTATTACCCCGAGTTTCGAGATGCGTTCTGAGGAATGCTCTTGAGGTGCAGTGATTGTGTTAAGTTCTCGAGGCATCGTGAGATGCAGTTCCCGCCCATTTGAGGAATCTTTGGGTCAGGGGTAATAAGGCTCCGTTTGTCGTCTATCCCAATGTATATTTATTTATGTCCCCAACACCAGATAACCGCGGCGATTTATTAACGCCCGGCGCTACGCCCAGACCGTACCTTACGCTGGCTCGTAGCCGACTAACTGTTCTCGCCTAACGTCCCATACATACACACGCTCACATCCAAATGCGTGTTTTGACTCCTTACCGTAGCCCTATGGCTATCACACCATTATTTTATTAAAGTACGCTGATCCAGTGAGTTTATAGTTTCGGTAATTATTCGATCGCGTATCGATCCGCTCTTGTCACGCTCGCTCCGACCCTCCGGTCAGCTGAGCGCTCCCGATGCACTAGTGTGCGATCCCGTGGCTTAACAGCCAATAAATCATTGTTCCCGTGTTTAGAATTTTGGGATTCCGATATCTCAGATTTCGCGTTACTTTGTTGGCGAAGGATCGCGACCCTTCTACCACAACCCGCATCCTGAGCAACCGTGCATTTCCGCAACCGTTCGCCTTCGCGAATGCATCGGCGTTAGTTCTCGTTACCGTTAAGTTCCCGTTCGTGTGATCTCGTTTTTTTTGTTCTGTTTTCGTGTATTTCGGTTGCGGAGGTCGACCGTTCCGTCGACCTCCAGATTAGTCCGGCTTGACGATTCCGGCGAAACAAAAATCGACCCTACGGAGGTCGACCGTTCCATCGACCTCCAGATTAGTCCGCCTTGGCGATTCCGGCGAAACAAAAATCGACCCTGCGGAGGTCGACCGTTCCATCGACCTCTAGATTAGTCCGGCTTGGCGATTCCGGCGAAACAAAAATCGGCCCTGCGGAGGTCGGCCGTTCCACCGACCTCCAGTTTAGCCCGTTTGTTAATACCGGCAAAACAAAAATTAACTGGCGCCCACCGGCACGTCGATGCATCCGTAGAAGCGGACGGCCGAAGTTGACGTTTTCTGAGCTCTCGATATCGCGCTCCGCTCCCGTTCGGTTTGAGCTTCGATTTTCGTGTTTTCGGTTTTGTTTTTTTTTGTGTTTTACATTCGCGTTGAGATCTAGGAAAATCCGTCACAGTGTACATCTCATAAAATTGAAACGATCAAAATTACGGCAAAATTTATTGAAAAAAATTGCCAACTAAAATTTGCGTAACGCGCAGTTTTGAGGCTATTCTCAATCGACTTTTCACGACTGATTACAAATGTATAACTCATTTAACTCTTAGCGGGATATTTGATTCAGAAACTCGTGTCAGGCGCAAAATAAAAACATTTTCGAAAAATTCAAAAATTGTATAAATTCAAACGATTAATCTTTTTTTACCAAATTTAATACTAAATATTGTGCAGTGTTAATCGTTTCACCTTTAAAATTTAAGCTCACTACTTGTTCGAGACTCCGTCGCCTCAGCTGAGTTGAGCGAGGTAGCCGGGCAGCTGTCGAGTGACAGCACCTTCCGGCCGCGCTCGGCCAAGCTCACGCGCGACGCTCGCGCAAGCGCGGTAGAGGAAGATGCTGTCGTGCCGCGTGCAACCGACGTTTTCTTCCTTCTTCTTCGTTAATGGCCGCGATCTAAGCTCACGTGTTAACGAGTTGCTCATTTTTCAACCGGTTTTTTCTCAAGTTCAACTCACGGATCTGCTCATTATAACGGTACATCAACACGGGAATAACTCATTATCGATTTCGAGATATTATTCAACTCATCCGGAGCATAACGCGAGGTTATTCGTACGGCAAAGTGCCAAGTGCCTTTTCGCCGGCGAGACTCACGTTCTCAACAGGTGTGCGACGCGTCGAGTCGCACACGGTTCAGCTCAACCGGTCGTGTCTCGAATTAATATAATTGTGACGGCTCAACTAGGGATTTATTTCGACATTTGTTTTCGGTTCAGCTCGTTGCACAGCGTACTGTGCAATTGTGTATAATATTTTTGCTGTGAAAATATATGATTATTTTCTTTATTATATTTTTCGTGACCATCTTTTTTTCCTACCCGCTTCGCTATATCTCAACGGCAATTCTCAAACACTACTTCTTTGTAGCGGAAAATCTTAACAACATTTCCCGTTTAGCCTCATCCGCCGTTTTAACAACCGGCCGGTCTACAAGATAATTTTCCTCTTTAGATTTTCCCCCTCGGGATGGACGCCAGGCGCATACAGCGCCGGGGAAAATTCAAAATGATAGGATCGGCAAATCCCGACTAACCGCAGCTATCAATACCGGAGAGGGGCCGGGTTAGAAAGAACGTCGGCACAGAAATTCACAATCAATACAATCCAGTTTACGGGAACCAAGTAAACTAATTCTTTATTAGGAAACAAATATCAGACTCGAAGGAGGGAGAAACACGAGCACCCGGGGTAAAACCTCCGTCCCGTAATTTAACAACACTTGTACAATCTCGCCGAAATAATCTTAACTTGCTCCTGACACTCGGCATTAGCTCGCTCACACACACGCGCGCACAACGACGATATTCGCACTCGCGGGACGGCCGGACGGGACTGTATTGCTCATACACACAATTTCACACACTCTCACGCAGCGTCTCAAACGGCTCCTACACACATTCAATCCCATTTCCACGTGAACAAAATCCAAAATCGGCGGACGCAATATTCCGCAATCCCGATACAAAATCCCGAGCTAGCTTGATCGAATGCACACACACAGAGCCTAACACGCACAAATTCCGAACGCCCGCCCACAACGAAACGACTTGGCCCCTTCCCGTGGGTCACTACCCCAAGGCGATTATTTAATTCCCAAAAACTCTAATTTACAATAAAGAAAAAAAACAAGTTGAAAATTAAATTTTTCATATGGCTCCCTCATAAAAGTTGAAAATTGAAATTTCCATATGGCTTCCTCATATAAGTTGCAAATTGAAATTTTCATGTGGCTTTCTCATAAAAGCTGCAAATTTAAATTTTCATATGGCCTTCTCATAATGTTCCTTTATTTGCGAAGCTTCTTCTATGAGGAAGCATTTTCTGTATGGCTTCCTCATAAAGGAAGCTTCATAAATAAGGGAACATTACGAGAAGGCCATATGAAAATTTAAATTTGCAGCTTTTATGAGAAAGCCACATGAAAATTTCAATTTGCAACTTATATGAGGAAGCCATATGAAAATTTCAATTTTCAACTTTTATGAGGAAGCGATATAAAAAATTTAATTTTCAACTTGTTTTAACGTCAACGTCGTGTTTGCCTTTTATGCAAAACGACTGTGTGACGGATGGTCGATTGGTCAGGCACTGCGTTGAATGAGTTGAGCCGAATGAGGTATAAAGAACGATGGTTTATTAGTCGGAGATTCGGAGAGTGTAATAATTTGGAGAGAGTGTACCGCGTTCGCGGTATCGGTCGGAGCTGAACTGACGTGAAGCGGGCGTGAAGCTGAGGGCTTCGCGCTCGCTGTTACAAAGGAATAGAGAGTCGAAGGACATTTAGTCTATCTGATAAGTGGCCGCTCGCGGCGGTCCGGATGCGCAAGAACCTTAAGAACTGTTCAAAGAGCCTTAAGGCCTTCTTTGAACAGCGTATCGAACGGAAACTCCGTATCGATACGCTCGAATAAATATTCGAAGTCAAAAGAATAAAATTGTTAGGCTGCGGCCGTTACACGCCCCCTCTAGGAGGAAACGATGCCCCCGTATCGGATATTACGGATTTTACATTTGGCAAAATTTGTTAAGTGTGACTCGATATAATGGAAAAAAAGATTTGATTTTTCTAAGATATTTTCATTTTGTGTAAGTTGTGTAATGTTTTTCAAATGTGTGTTTTGTTGTAGTTATTGGTTGATTGTTGATTGTTGAAGAAGTAGAGCTCCTGGTTGTTGTCTATGTTGGTTTGGATAGTTGGAATCCCTTGGTTTCCATGTTTGTTGATTTACGATACACTCCTGTTGTTTTTAAATAGTTGGTGGTTGTTGATATCTGTAACTAAGTAAACTTTTAGTTGTTCGTGTTAGTGGGAATGGTTTGATTCAATTGGATGGGTTTAAATTTGGTGTTAAAAAAAAAAAAAAGTTAAGAAAAAATTAAAATGTTGTCCTGTTTGGTTCGGTTGGTGAAGTTCCATGTTTGATTTTCCAAAATATTTATTCCATTTTTGTAAACTTGTCCGTTTTCGGTTCTTCCTTCCTGGTTGTAAATATTCCGTTTTCCTATTTCCTGGTATTTCTATTATAAATTTCGAATTTTCATGGTTGTAAGGCCTGTAACATTCTAAGTTCTGATTAGTGGTGGTTAGTGGGTTAGGTATGTTATTTGGATTGGTTTTGTTGGTAGAAGATGGAAGTCGTTTCTGGAAGTGGTAAAAAGATTAACACGAATATTTATAGTAAAAAAAAGCGTTGCATATGTATTGGTCGTAGGGAAATTACAAAAATAAAAAAAAATTTGAAAAAAGAAAGAAAAAGACTAAAATGATAAAAGAAACAATAAACTAAAATTTGTTTTTATAAATGAAAAAACAATGAGGAGGGTCTCTCGCTTCCCTCTATTCTCTCCGACGCTACGCGACGCGTGTCGCGCTTATGGTTATTATTATTTTTGATATATATATATATATGTGTATAGCTATTGTATATTGTGTTGTATGTATTGTTGTGTATATGGTTTAAAGTACTGTAGTCTGTCGTCGTAAGGGTCTGATTCTATTTTTATTTTGGTGTTCCGGTGTTGGGGAGTTTAGTTGGTGGCTTAAAAAGATTTCTTTTTTCCTTATTCAACTCTGCGAGGAAAATGTTGGTTTGAGCCAAGTTTTTAATGTCTGTTTTAGTAGGTTTTTCCGAATATTTTCTAGTGTGTAAGAGTGTTAGTTAGTTGTCTGTACGTGTTGGAGGCCATTTACCTTATATCTATATCTAGTTTAGTCTGAACTTAAAGGTTGATGAATATTTTCTTATATATTATGATTTTTTTTTGCGTTGATGATACAGATGTTTGTTTAAGTCAATGATGCATAATCGTTCGTTTTTGGTCCATAATTTTTTTATGATACAGTGAAGTAAGGTGGTGACCTGAAGTTCGGTGGCACTGATGATTTTACAGTGCGGAAATCGGTAATATTTGTTTTTTCGGGAATTGATGGTGATCTAAAGTTCGGTTGCACTGGTGTTTGTGCAGGGTGTTTCTCGGAAATTTGTTCAGCGTTGATTGGTGGTAACCTGATTTTGGAATGTACAGGTGATGGTCCATCCATTTTGGATTTCGTTAGATATTCAACACAGCTGAAAGGTGATCGTAAATTTCCGAGTTTTGAGGCGTTTCTGGAAATTGGTGGTGATCGGAAGTTCGGTGGTACTTCCTGTGGTATGCTGTTTCCGTCGTTTTTGAAGCTTTTCATTTTTTGTTGTGTACGTGTGGATGGTGATCTGAAAGTTGGTTGAACGGGTGGCTTACTACTATTTTCGTCGCTAGACGATTTTCCGATGTTTGTCAGCAACGGTTTGAATCCTTTGTTGACATTTTCATTCTCGGATTCTGTCTCGTGTTCCGGTTCGTTTTCTTTATTTCGTGCCTTAGAGTTGTCGTTTTTATTTTCAGTTTTATTATTTTTTCCGCTTTTGTCACCGTATAAGTAGCCGGTTGCCCCGTCAGGGCTGACTTTTTCGCGAAACTCGTTTTTGTTTAGCTGCGATAAGCTGTCTGTTTTATTTGGCCTTGTTGGGCTCTTTTCTTTTTGTTGCCTCTTTGGGCTTTTTGTTTCTTGTGACCTCGTTGGGCTCTTTGTTTTTTATGGCCTCGTTGGGCTCTTTGTTTTTTGTGGCCTCGTTGGACTCTTTGTTTTTTGTGGCCTCGTTGGGCTCTCGTTTTTCTCTTCTTCCTCTGTTGTACTATCATCTATATCTGTATACTTATATTTTGTTTCAGTATCATCTCGTTTCCTATGTTGTTTGCGTGGCTGTCGTTTACCCTCCTCGTCGTCCGTTGTGTCGGTTGGACGGTTTTTGGAGAGTCACCATTGTGGCTGTGTGTTTTATTTTGAGTTCAGCTCCTCGACCATTTTTTTGATTGGTCGCATAAATTCACCTTCGTTTTCCGATAACTCGGTGGTTGATGTTTCGGTATCTATTATTAAATCGTTTTTTGTAGGTACACTCTCCGTTTTTTGTTTTGATTTTGTCATTTTTGGTGGTTGGTTCGTTTCTTGCTGGGTTTGTTTTTTTTTTTTTTGTTCCGTTACTAGTTCCATTGATTCGTCAGAGTCTGATTGGTATGTTCTCTGATACTCTGCTTGGCTGTCCTCCGATTCGTCGGTTGACAGTTCCCTTGTGTTTCGTTTTTTTCTAGGTGCTGGGTTTCCAGAATCCGTGTCGGTTGTTGATCGTCCGCGAGTTTGATGCGACGGTTCGGGAGACAGTTTTTGCTTTTTCGTCTCCTGGTTTTTTGTGTTTTCGGATGAACTCTCCTCGTGTTGCCTGATTGGCATGATTTCTGCGGGGTTTCTCGAAAGAGCGTCAGCAACGACGTTCAATTTTCCGGGTTTGTGCTGAATATCGTATTCGTAGCCGTTGAGTATTATCTGCCATCGTTGTAGCTCTGCGGGATGTCGGGTTTGTTTCTTATATACCTTAGTGCTCTGTTGTCTGTGACAAGCGTGAACCGCTTTCCGTATAGATACGTTTTAAAGTATTCTACCGCGTTGACTATGGCTAAGAGCTCTTTTTTCATCGCGTCGTACGCGATCTCGGTTTTTTTTAATGCTCTCGAGTAGAAAGCTATTGGATGATCGAAGTCTCCATACTTTTGGCTAAGTACTGCGCCTATTGCGTAGTCTGACGCGTCCGTGGTAAGTGTACACAGTTTGTCGAAGTCTGGATACTTTAGGACTGGACGTTCGGTGATTTTTGCCTTCAGGTACTCGAACGCTGATTGGCATTCGTCCGTCCATTCGAATTTCTCTGATTTCTTTAGTTGTTGGGTTAAAGGAATCGCAATTTTTGCGAAGTCGCGAATGAATCGTCGATAGTAGCCTGCAAGTGCTACAAATTGTTTAATTCCTTTTTTGTCTTTTGGTGTTGGGAAATTTTTAACTGAGAAAATGTTGCTGGTATTCGGTCTGACGCCTTCGGCTGAAATTATGTGCCCTAGGTATGTCACTTCTCGGTTTAGGAAGTGGCATTTTTCGGTTTGTAGCGTCAATCCTGCCGAAGTCAGTCTTTTCGCTAAACTCTTAAATTTGTTTTCGTGTTCGGTGATGTCTCTCGCGTATATTTCAATATCGTCTAGATAGACGAATAGGTCCGTGCCTTGAAGACCGGATAGTACGACGTCCATCAACCTTTGAAAGGTTGCTGGCGCGTTTTTAAGTCCGAATGGCATCCGGTGATACTCGTAATGTCCATTCGGGGTCGAAAAAGCTGTTTTGTGTCTATCCGCTGGGTGCATTTCTATTTGGTAGAAACCGGACGCTAGGTCGAACGTTGAAAAGGACCGGGCGTTTCCCAGTTGATCTAATATGTCCCTAATGTTTGGGAGTGGATATGCGTCGGGCGTAGTTTTTTCGTTGAGTTTTCTGAAGTCGATAACAATTCTCCATTTTTTGTTACCTTTTGCGTCTGGTTTTTTGGGAACTACCCAAACTGGAGAGTTGTAGGGGGAAAGGGATGGTTTTATTATTCCCTTGTTCAACATGTCGTTGACCTGACTTTGTATTTCCTTCTTGTGTACCTGTGGAAATCTACATTGTTTGGTGTTAATGGATCTGTCGTCTGTTGTAGGAATTTCGTGTTTCACTAGTGTCCTGTGACCCAATCGATCTCCGGGTAGACAAAACAGGTGTTGGTATTCTGAAACCAACTGGAGAACGTGATCTCGCTCTGTTTCGTTGAGGTGATCTAATTGCAGAAGAGCTTGAAGAGCTTCAAGCCTGCTCTGTTTGTCGAGTTGTACCGAGCGTAATTCTGCACGGTCTCCGTTTGAGAAATCGTGAAGGTCGCTCGGTGTGAAGTTGTCGATTGGTTTTTGGGAGATAATCTCGACTGGTATTAGTTCTACCGTCGGGACTATCAAGTTTATCTCGCAATTTTGCGAGTTAATTGCGCAAAATTGCGTTTTTTTACTAAAGCGTTACCCATATAGAGACGTGGACCTGCGTCAATTCTCGGGATGTATTCCTCCTCGAGATCGGTCGGTTTTAGCCTGATGGGTACGATGAGTTTCGACCTGCCTGGTATTGTCACTCGCTCGAATGTTTCGAACGGGACTGTATAGCCTGCAAATTTTATGCACGCTTCGCTGTAGAGTATGTCGGCGGGCGTTCCTCTGAAGAAGACGTCGCCGAGTATGGCGTCCTGCATAATCGGGAATAAATCGTCGACTACGTGGAATTCGATGTTAAATTCCTTGATTCGGATGTAACATCTACTAATTGTTTTCGCTGTTCCGTCGGTGATACCACTGAGCTCGTATATGAGCGTCGGGTCTATCTCCGTACTTCAGGCAACAAAGGAATGTTTTACGAGATTTATCTCTGCTCCAGTGTCAGCAAGAAATACAGCCTGGCTCGAGTACAGGTCTCGTGACTCTAGGGTCACGCTTGGTGGCTTATGTTTATTCGGTAATCCTAATTTTATTTTAGCTTTTCTAACTGTTACGCTACCATCTGTTTTTTGTACATATGCCGATCCTACGTGTTTTAGGAGTTCAGGCTCGGTGTGCGCAACTTTTGCCTCTTTTCTTATTTCGGGTTGGACGAGCGCTCTGGTGACCTGCCTCCCGTCGCGCTGTGGCGAGAGGCGGGTCGCTCGTTTTTTTGGAGCACGCGCTCGAAAATTTGCTCGATTGGTAATCGGATTTTCGCGAGTTTCGACCGTTGCTCGGGTTCTGTCTTTCTCGCGAGTTGTCACGGCTATTACGATCACGCGAATTGTCCCGATTATCTGGTCGCGTGAGTTATTACGATAATTACGATCTCGCGAATTGTCCCGATTATCTCGGTCGCGTGAGTTATCACGATAATTACGATCTCGCGAATTGTTTCGGTTGTTTTGATCGCGCGGATTGCTTTGTTGCGGGATATTTTGGTAATTACGGTCCCACGAGTTGTTTTGTTGTGGGTTATTTTGGTAATTACGGTCCCACGAATTGCTTTATTGTGGATTATTTTGATAATCACCCGAGCTATCACGATAATTTTCGCGTGAATTGTCTCGATAGTTATTTCGCGGATTGTTGTGGTAGTTTCCGCGGAAATTGTTTTGATAGTTTCCGAGTGAATTGTTTTGATAGTTTCCGCGTGAATTGTTACGGAAACCCCCGCGTGAATTATTTTGATAATTCCCGGGTGGTCCGTTTTGATAGTAGCTGGGCGGATTATTTTGATAATTACCGCGTGAGTTGTTTTGGTAACCGCCTCGAGTATTGTTCTGGAAATTTCCCAGTGAGTTGTTACGGTATTGGCGGCTGTTGATGCGTGTATTCGTGATTTCGCGTAGTTGTTGCACGGCGTAGCATTCTGATGTTGAATGCGTATGGTTTTCGCGGTGGACTTCGCAAAATTTTAGTCCGTTGTTGTCGGCTAGTTGCGTAAACCGAACTTTCGCTTTTTCCGGGCTTTTGTCCCTAGTTTCCGATTTAACGCGTTTTCGTCCCTGGTGTACGTTTTGTCTACGGACGAGTTCGTTTTCGATGTTTAGCGCTTCGTCGACTGCGCTGTCGAGGGTTAAAAAATCTTTTTGCATAATAATATTCGCAATTTGATCGAAAAGACCGCGAATAAAAGCTTTTATGACGGTTCGTCGAACTTCGTCGGTACGGTTTTGCAGATACTGCTGCTGATTTTCCGCTCGATAGACTTCTTCTAGTCTGCTTTCGATTCTAGTCGCGATTTTTCGCGTCCGAGTCGCGTAATCGAGTACCGACTCGTTATAATTTTGTGAATTTGATTTTAATTCTAATTCGAGATCTGATAATTTGACCGGTTTTTCGAGCGCATTTCTGAAATCTCTCAGGAGTGGCTCTAATGTGGCATAGTTTTTGCTATCAGCTATATCGGCGGCAACTCCTGACAGCTTGAGCTGTATAATTTCCAGGAGCTGCATCTGGTCATATTCGGGTAAGATTTTCGCAGCTTTATTGCGAGCGCGTATAAAATCGTTAAGTGGCACATTTTTGCCATTGAAGCTCGGTATAAGATTCTGCACATCGCGCAGAGTTATCGAGCTGTTCGACATTGTGTTCAGGATTATCGTTGTCTTCATTGACCATTCTTACCTTTGATTTCTCAGACAATGTCGAGCGGAAAAAAACTATTTGCGCTACTTGTTCGTGTGCGCCGAGGCCGTTTCGGCGAACTTATTTTAATTGAGTAGATGTGAGGAAAGAAGAAATGTCCTTCCTCTGTTTTTTTAAAATTATTTATATATAGTTAAAAATAATTGAATTATTAATAATTGTCGTTTCTTTTCCTTTTTTTATTAATAATAGCTAAACGTTATCAGTGTTTTTTTTTTAATCGGAAGAAAAACATGAAATGATATTTTCCATTTTGGATTTTGTTGCTTTTTTGTATATATGTATATTTTACTTTTTTAAAGGATTGTTCCAGTTGCCAAAATGTACACCCGGATGCGCGATACGACTGGAGTTGGGTATTAGCGGCGTGGCCTTCAGCGTTGTTAAATTGACGATAGGGTGGATAATTAAGATATTAAAAATGGAAGAGTCCCGACTGCCTAAAATTTGTCTGCGTCGAATGATTCAGTTAGCCGAATTTAACCCTTCGCCTCGTTTCAACTGGGTCACCCAGGTTAAGTCAGCTATAGGAGTGGAATATTGGGGAAATCTATGGGAAAATCTCGACAGCGATTACTGGTTAGCCCAAAAAGACGCAGTATTGTCCGCATACGAACGGAGACTAAAAGCAGATGACTTAAGAAAATTCGAAGAGTCGCACACCTACCAGCTAACGCTCTCAAGAAATTGCATCAAAACTTTACCAGTTTCTACCCGAACCGTTGTGCAATCGGTTTCGCGCGGGTTAAAATGCAGGTCAGACTAGCTTCAAAACATAGTCGCACATTTATCATTAATAAAACGCTGTATCGCTACGATCCCACAGAGATATGTACTCTCTGCCGTTCCAACGAAATTGAATCTCTTGAACACCTGCTTTTACGATGTCCCGTGTACGAACCGATTAGGCAGCACTTCTTAGCACCTAGATTCGCTGCGAATCACAACCAAGAAGATAACCTTGTCGCATTGTTAGCCAGTAACGCACTCGATGATGTAAAAGTGCTTTACTTTTATATGGCTGGCCGCTTCAAACTTAGAGCTTCGCTGTCTAATGCTTAAATGACTCACAATACTAGCTAAAATATGGTCTCTGATGCGTTTATACTGTTCGTTTATAAGGTTTTTGTTTCTATGTATCAAAAATGTATTATACAGATCTCCCTGCATTTTGAATCGTTGTATTCTTATACATGCATAATAAAATATATATCTATCTATCTATATATATATTTTACTCTGTTTGAAGTAATTGAAAAGAATGGATTGAAAAAGTTAGTTGTTTATTTGTTTCCAGTTTTTGTTCGTTCGAGTTGTATTATTATTTCTTTTTGAGAAAAAAAAAGAAATGAATTTAATTAATTTATTATTATTTACGTGTAAAAATTCTGTTATATGATTATAAAGAAGAGGAATAAAAAAAAAACGATTTGAAAGTAAAAAGAAAAAAATTATTTATTTTATTTAATTAATATTTTATTAATTATATTGTGACCTCTCTTTTTTTTAATTATTATTATTTAAAGGAATGGGGAAATTGTTATGAATTTATTGCATGTGTGTATGTCGCATGCTCTCGACGGTCGTACGCCACTAACACGCGTCGCGTCAGCTGTCGCCGCTCGGTTCCCGCGGGATACTAGTACTCTTTTGAGAAAAAGTATTATATATACTGTTTTAATAATTTGAGAAAATTAAAAAAAAAAAAAATTTGCTACGCTTTTTCTTATTTTTTTTAACAGAATAAAATATATTGAAACGTTTCCGAAATTTTCGTCCCGCGAGTTTTCGGCTCTAATGAATTTCTACTCGCGGCTGTCGGGTTTTTAGTCCGCTGCGAAGATTTCGCGTTTAGAAGGATTCCGTCCGTCTCGTTAGAGGACTGTAGGTTCGTGTACTGGACTCGATGTAGCGGAAAAAACGGGATAAGGAACGCTAATTGGTTTATTCGGGATGGCCTCAGTCGGATAACCCTTTTTTTCTCACTCACGCCTTTCGCGCGACTCGAGTGTCTTAACCCCTCATCATCGGCCAAGGAAAAGGGGTTTCGTGATTTCTATTGTACGATAGTAGATTTACTGATTATTGCTAGCCTATACGAGCGCGTTGCTCGATCCGAGAACGACCAGGCTGTTCCTGGTCGTTCGAGAAACGCCTCTGCGACCTAGTCGATTTAATCCGAATTTTACTACCGTTAAATGGTCAGAAGGACCAGAAACAAAATTTATGTGACTCTACGAATAAAGATTCACGCGACTGAGCTCGATGCCGTCGCGTGGAGCTCAACACTCAATTCTTCTTTTTTTTTATTGAAGAGAAAAAAAAAAAATAGAAAGAAACTCTCTTAAATTCGCGGTTACATGAATTTAAGAGAGCCTGACCCTGAGCTGCCCCGGATTTTATACGCGTTCAGATATCAAATCGCGGATGAATTTAAGGTTTGCGCGTCGAGATGTTTATGACGAGTAATTAGGCTTCTCTCCCGATATTCTTTTCTGTGAGCTACGGGGACGGCCGAGAAACCTGTCGGGCGGTACAGCGCACTCTTCTCTCGCTTGACTTAGAATTCGCAGGATAAAATATCCACGCTAATTCGTCCGTGAAGACAGAGAAGGATTGCATTAACGAATTAATGCAATAGCGTGTTGCAAAACGATAGGCTCCTTAGCCGTAGAAGCGAACCAATCCTCCGATCGCAATCGTCCGAGAATTGGTGCTCACGGTTGCAACTGCTAGCCTCAGCCTCTTGGTGCACTACCACGATTCTGTCGGTCTAGCAGAGGTTCCACTATAGTTCCTACCTATGACAGTATGTCGATATGCTGTGAGTAAAGCTACGAGTAGCGAGTACGTTTGAAATTTGACTAAAGAATGCCTCACCGTGGCCTGGTCGGCGGCTTTTATAGTTTTGTCCGCGTTATATAACGGCTGAGATGGAGGAGGAAAAGTCGTGCGATCTCACGTGGTCAATCCCTATGTAAAAGCATGGGTGACGTGGGTTTGTCGGGAAGAGTATCGTCGATCGTCTTGTCCCACTGTTGCCAAGGTGGTCCTAGGGCCCTGATCCGTCGTTATGTAACTTTCCCCGGAGAGGTGGCACCTTACGTAACGGTGGAACGCACGAAAACACGGTGGAGGGGTTGTAGTGGCGTGGCGTGACGTCACGATGGGGTACGCTACTCCCCGTGTCGCTTATCGCGTCGCCCATCACTCCCGTGCCTAGTTGTGTTTTCGCGGAGCGTAGGGGCCCGGGCACTTGATACCTGTTCATGTTCTCGCGTTACAATTTCGGGTAATGAGAATAGGTAAAAACCCTCGCCGTGGATCGATGTTAATTCCCTGTTTCTTTTTATTCTTGACTAGGATGTTTCGTCGTTGTATCGTTTTATCGGTTAATTCAGGGTTTTATCCATTTATTCTGGTTTTATCGTTTTGTTCCGGTATTTTCTTTGCCGATGTTCTAGTTTAAGGGAGGTTTGCCCTGTTCACGTGTCATTTGCGTGAGCAGGGAAGCTTGGCTCACGACCTTGAACGGGGAATTCAATCGAATTAAATTAATTGCCTGGCTCTTCTTCCTACATGTCTGTAAGGTCGGTTTCCGAGCTATCGATTGCTTGCTCGATGGATTTATATTTCGGGCCAGTTCTTCATTTTATCCCGGACGGGTAAGCCCTTACCGACGATACACGTACATGGGCCGATTCTATCGCAAGGGGCGGGGCCTCTTGCGCTACACCTGCCTTCGCTCGCAAGTGATTAGTGCGTGTCTTCTCGTAGCTAGGCCCATACGACCAAGCAGGAGGTGATGATTCGGGTGTCGATAACGGCGACCCCGATCGTCCCGTTACATCGCCCCCCCCCCCCCCCCCCCCAAACGGAGGAATATCCGCTGGTGGGTTTTGCTTCTCACTCTTATTTTATTTTATTATTTTATTTTATTCTTATCTTATTTTTTTTTTTTTTTACATTTCCTTGAATGAGCCTAGTTCATACGTCAAGGAGGGTTTAATACTCTCGCAAAAATCGTTTTACGTTACACAGTACATTTCCGGTGGTCGTCTATTTATTTATGTCTTTATTTTTATTTTTTTATTTTGTTTTATTGCTTTTCCTTGGTCTCTTCATGCGTGCGGGTCTGGATGGGCATCTTCACCGTCTCTATTTTGGTGATTTTTATTCGCTTTTTGACCTCGGTGTTGATGGCTGCACTTTCCATCCCGGTCTGTCTCGAGCTGCCAGGTTGCTCCAGGTCGACGGTGCCCTGTCTGTACCGGAGTCCGCGAATGCGTACGCTGCATTGCCTGCTCAACGATTGGGTCTACCTGCGCGTGAGCTGGTTTCCGCTCGGCCTAATTGGTGGGCGCATCGGAAATTAACAGAAAATGCGGAGTGTTTTTGTAAAAAAAAAATTATATATATTTTTTTTCTCTCACCCGTGGGTTACAGCCATCGTCCACGCGTATCTTAAAGTTGTCTTGGACGTGAAAATACAGGGGCCCTCTTCGCCGGGGTTCAATCTTCCGTACACGGTCCAAGATGCTTTCTGGATTTAGGTAAGGCAACGGAATCCGTGTTACCCGGGGTTTGTAGATGTCCGGTGAGTCCAGGGGGAGTCCGAGCATTTCCTTTTGGGTATTCCGCTCGTTTTGAATGAAATGGAAATATACCGCTTCCGTCTGCGTCTGTTTTTTGTGTACTCGTCCTCTTGGAGGCAGAAGAGTATTGCCTTCTTTCCGGGTGTTGTACCCGGAATTGATCGATCGTACAAAACCCGTGTATGGGTCTCCCGTCTGCACGGATATATCCACTTTCGACATGTTGTTCTCGTTACACTGCCTTGATAAATACTGGCTACGTGTCGCACAATTATCTATTCGCTGATCCTTGGATCGAGATCGAGATCCCACGCGATCCGTTATATTTCGGGAATATTATTGTTATTCGTGTATCTCTTGGTGTCGGACCACTGAGGCGTATCGATCCCTTTGTCGCGCTAATCTCTATTTCATGACTGTCACGCTTCGTCATGTTGCTTGAACGTACGGTTTGATGTCGCTTGTGTGGTACGTGCCCCGCTCTCGATCGCTGTTGGGTTCGGTGAGGACGTACGAAGTCTTGCCAACCTTCTTTTTTATACGGTAAGGACCCTCGTACAGCGAGGGTCCTTAGGGTAACGAGGGTATCGTTGTATTTTTTTGCTTGTCTTCCCCGATTTCTTTTTAATCTCTCTCTAGCTAAGATAATCAAGTTGTCACGATCAGGCTCGCCTTCGGCTTCGAGTCCCAGGGATCGTTGCCATGGTCGTTCAGGTTGCTTGCCCGTATGTAAAAGTGCGGGCTTCTGTTGCGTTGATTCATGCTCCGTCTCATTAATACAACTTTCGATTATGTCAAGCCAGCCGAACCATGCACTATGATTTCCGTCGCACAGGAAAGTTCGAAAGAACCGTGACAGTTCTCTGTTCGTCCGTTCAACGGGGTTTGCTTGTGGGTGTCGGATGGAAGTCAGGATTTTTTTAATATTGTTCGCTTCCAGGAGGTTGGCCCATTTCTTTCCCGTGAACTGCGTTCCTTGGTCACTCAGAATTGCCCGGGGTTTTCCATATTTCGGAAAATAGTCGGTTTCGAGTCGCCTCCAGGTGCTGTCCGCCGTCGCTGCTCGAAGTGCGTACAGCTTTGTGAATTTTGTAAATACATCTATAACGGCTAGGATAAATTTATTCCCATAGCTCGAGGCGGGCAAAGGACCATAATAGTCTAACGAGACGAGATCACCGGGCTCGTCAGGCAAAATGTTCTGCATTTCAGCGTAGATCCCTTGCGTGCTCACTTTGTTTCTCTGGCAGGAGTCGCAATGCCGTAGATTCTTTCGCACTTGTCTGTAAAGATTTGGAACGCTGAAATCCTCGCGGAGAATGCCATAGCATTTTTTTGCCCCCGCATGCCCATATAACAAGTGGCATTCGTTAATTAGGATTCCTATTTGCGAGCTCGGCACAATCGCGCGATCCCGCCCGGCTTTACGCTGGTACAGTATGCCTTGGCGTATGGTGTAGTCCGGGCTAGCTCGACCGGATCTTACGGTTTCTTTAAGTTCTCGACATTTTTCATCGTTATCTTGTCGCTGGGAAAAATTTTTGACCAGTTCCTGAAGCTCGTCGCTCATTTCACAAGCTAGCTTTGCGATGACTAGCTCTTCCGGGCTGGGTTCTCGCTCCGGTCTGCTCAGTATGTCAGCCACGGTGTTCCGCTTTCCTTCGCAGTGTTCTATTATCGCGTTATAGTCCTGTATGGCTAGGGACCATCGCGTCAGTCTCGCGTGCGCGAGTCGGCACTCCCGAAGGAAGGTGAGTGCTGCGTGATCGGTAACGATTCTCACTGTGCCTCCGAGCAAGTACGTCCTGAATTTTTCGAGCGCCCATACAACTGCTAATAATTCTTTTTCCGTGGTGCCATAGCCCCGTTCGGCCCCTCGGAGGGTACGGCTTGCGAAATAAAGCACACGATGTTCCTCGTTCTCGTCCTTTTGATATAAAACGGCCCCTAATGCGAAATCGCTCGCGTCTGTCTGGACAAAATAAGGTTTGTCCTTAAGGGGGTAATTCAGCACGACGCTATCGCAAAATTTCGTTTTCGCGATGTCGAAAGCATTTTGCTCCTCTGTTCCCCATTTCCATCGAGTTTCTTTCTGTAGAAGGTGCAACAGCGGTACGGTGGCCGCTCCATGCTCTCTGGTGAATTTACTATAATAATTTATAAGTCCCAGGAACCCCCGTAACTGCTTAAGATTTTTCGGAGCCGGAAAATTTTTTATCGCCTCTATTTTTTCGGGGTCGGGTCGTATGCCCTCGCGGGTGAGAATGTGGCCAAGAAATCGCGTTTGTTCCCGGAAAAACTGAGATTTTTCGAGGTTTAACGTGAGCCCATGTTCTCGAAAACGCGTCAATAATTCGTTGATGTCTTGGATGTGTTCGTTGAAGGTTTCCGAGGTGCAGAGGAGATCATCAACAAAATTGATAATGTT
This sequence comes from Exephanes ischioxanthus, assembly GCA_958510785.1. Taxonomy (NCBI): domain Eukaryota; kingdom Metazoa; phylum Arthropoda; class Insecta; order Hymenoptera; family Ichneumonidae; genus Exephanes; species Exephanes ischioxanthus. Next base: position 15,974,787 of record OY294016.1, on the reverse strand, counting down.
CCCTAACCCTCTTAGGACTTTCTCCAGACCGCGCACGAGACTCGCTGTGCTCGTGCTTAGCCCGAATGGCGTCACCCGAAACTCATAGCACCGACCTCGGTGCATAAATGCGGTGTATTGGCGCGACTCCGGCGTCAGCGGCACCTGCCAGAACGACGCCCGGAGATCGAACGTCGTGATGTAACGTACGCTGCGACATTCTTGAAAAAGTTCGTCCGCCGTTTGCATACGCTCATTGTCCGGTTGTAATATGCAATTGATCCGTCGGGCATCTAAGCACAGACGTACTCCTCCGTCTTTTTTTCCCGTGATTACTAACGGACTGTTATGCGGGCTTTTAGATTTTTGAATAACACCCTGGCTAATCAGCGTTTCTATTTCGCGATCTACACTGTCCCGATACGTGAGGGGTACCGGATAATTCATGGCCTTAAATGGTGTGTGCGGAATAACTTTTAATTCGTGCTCGTACGAATTAAGCCAGCCAGGTCTTTTTAAAAAAACATCGCGGTGCTTCAAGAGCAACACTCGGAATATCGATGTTTGTTGAGTGTCTAACCCTTGTGTTTCATTAATTTTTTTCGCAATTTCCTCATCCGTTATGGCATATTTTTCGTAGTCGTCCGCTGTGATTTCCTGCACCTTGAGTATATCGACCTCGTCCTGATGATGATTCTCAAATTTTATTCGGTGCCGTCTCGAGAGAGGTTCGCCAGGTAATGTAAAGGAGATTTCGTACTTCGCAAGGTCTATTAGGGCTCGGATTTTCGTTAAAAAATCCACTCCGAGGATACAGTCGTTTGTCAATCGAGGGACGATAATTAGGGTGTTCTGTTCATGTTTGTTTTCAACGTTGATTTTCACGAACACTTGTCGCGTGACTTTGACGGGTCTCCCGGCCGTCGCTCCTCTTACTGAGACGCCAGTTAGCGGTAGTATAAGGCAAAGCTTGAGCTTACTTTCGTAACTTTTAAAAAATTGTTCCGACAGCGCGCTTATCTCGCTCCCGGTATCAATTAAGGCGTATACGGTTATTCCTTGCAGCTCAATGATTAAGATCAGACATTTCGCCCTGCGCGGAGGTGTTGTACCCCGGCTGGCGTAGTAAGATATTAATTCGGGACCCCGGTTGCGAAATAATCAAGGTACGCAACGGCACGCGTCGAGCGTACATCGAGCGTCGAGCGCGTCACCGGACACCGCTGACGCAGCACTTAGGCCACCGCGAGTGACTCGGTAACTGGAGCATCGGCTCGGGTACCGAGGCAATCATTACAAAAAGATATTGCGAAATATAAAATATGCTCCAAATCTCGCCCGCAGAAAAGCGAGGATTTGGAAAGATATCTGTTTATAAGAATAAAGTAAACCATAAACTTGCGCTAGATATTAAGCTGACATACGTGCTCTCGATGAGTATATAGAGGATCGAGAGCAGGTACTCGGCAGTCTGATCAGAACTCAGGATACGGTACGGTTGATTACAATACACTATATTTCATAACCGAGATAAATGTGATTAGCGAGTGGCTCGCTACGGGGTGTACCGAGATTGGTAAATATTCAATAACCTAATAAAGACCTTTTTATTAAACTGTGCATTCATTCTCTTGGGTTCTAACCCTTTACTGGATATATCCCGAACATTCGAGCTCACGGCTCAAGCACAGAACCCGGAGTAGCTAACCGAGTTTCTGCGGCACAACATTGGTGGCAGCGGTGGGATATCCAGAGAGAATTAAGAAAAAAAGGAAGACAGTATTTACCAGATCATACGGCGACCTGTGTGCCTCCATTGAGGGAGAAGAGAGTGCCGCGAACCAGGGTCGACAAGTGTTCAGCGAGAGTAATCAACCGTAGCCTTCGCGGATCGCTGCAGGATCCTCGAAGGGCGTCCTCATTGAGGGGGACGGGAACCGTTGGGAAGCCCGGGACCAGGAGGGTCACGGAAGAGTTGTAGGGCACACTGGAGGTGGCCCCATCACTGAGTGTAAATCGAAAGCCCGCGCGGACGCGGAAGATCTTTGCCAAGACCGGTAGGACGCTACCGGTGGCCAACGCGAGAGTAACCCAGGGTTAAAAAGCTGAGCAAAGAGGGAACAAACCTGGAGACAGATAAGGGACGGAGAAGAGTTCAACAGTTTCAAAAGTTAAACGGGAAAAATAAAATAGAATGAGTGAGCGCGACTTGCCGCAGGGACCCCCGGGGTCAGGGCAGCGCAGGGGAACCCCAAGCACGGGGGAGGAAGCATTGGGGGTGGTTGAGGGCGTCCAAGGCGCCCTAGCCGACATCACGAACCGGGCACGGGAGGTGCTGGGGGAGCAATCGGTTGAAGGTAACGAGGAGGGGCGGGGAAATTCGCCAAACCCGCTGTACGGGGTAAACACCCAGAGGGGAACTGGCTGGGAGAACATCGACGTGCAGATGTTCGAGCGCCGACCGGATGAGGTCACGCCGGCCATGGTGTCCCAGGAAATCTCCCGAATGGCGCGCTCATTACGAGGTCAAGTCGGGCACAGGGCTATCGGCGGGAACGGCGAACACGGGAGAAGCAATGGGCTCCCGCTCAAACCTGCCCTGAGGGCTACCCGAAGGACCCTATTCGCCGAACAGGAGGACACGCACGAGGACAACAGGGAATCCCGGGGAGGAAATGAGAGTCAGTCCGGCCCCGAGGACGAGACGGTACATACCATTGCGCAGATGCAGGGGAGAATAAGTGAACTCGAGGGGCAGCTGGAGGAAGCTCGCAACCGGTCCCAGGCGGCACCACCGATGGATGCTGATTCCATGGTCGAACGTCTCCTGGCCTTGGAGGAAACCATGAGGGACCACATTCTGGAGTCCCGTGGGCCACAGCGGGGAGGGGTAACCCCGCCGCGGCGGCAGTCACCATTTCGGCGACAAACCCGGGAATCGACCCAGATTAGGGCGGTACCGGTGTATTTGGATATACCCGCCGCCCTGCGAAATATTAAAACCTTCGACGAGAACGATCCCACGAAGCTCGAGGGTTTTATTTTATCATGCGAAGCGGTATGGAGATTGGTCCTTCCCGAGCAGCGGTCTACTCTCCTTACGCTCATCCGGAGCAGTAAACTGGAGGATCGAGCAACGCGGGAAATGAGGCACAAAACTATTGTAACCTTGCGGGATTTACGGACAGAATTGGAGGCACTTTATGGGAAACGAGAGTCCCTCGCCTCTCTGCAATACCAGTTCAGCATACTGAAACAGGAACCAACAGAGAACGTCTCAACCTACGCCACCCGGGTCGAAAACCTGACGGTGGAATTAATCGAGAAGTTGTGTGAAGGAGTCGATGCAGCGGGGGCTCGCTACATCGGAAATGCCTTCCGGAAAACCGCACAGATGAATTTCGAGGTCGGCCTGAATAAGGAATTACAGACCCTCGTGCGATCACGTAATTATTCGAGCCTGCACGACGCTATCGTCGGGGCCATAGAGGTCGAGAAAATGACGAAGGGGCACCCAGGCAGTCAGGACTCGGCAAGATCCAGTCTGGGGGGTGGAAACCCGCGGCGGTCACACGGCGCGGTCAAGGAGGAAGCACGCACCTGTTATACATGTGGACAGACCGGCCACGTGGCCAAGGACTGTCAACAGGGGGCCCGAGTTAGGCTCCCCCTACCGGCCCCGGGGAACGTTCATATGGCAAGCATTTCGTGCAATTACTGTAAAAAAACTGGGCATCTCTGGAGGGATTGCCGGGCACGTAAGCGGGACAACCAGCGGACCAAAGGTTATGACAATAATAGGGGACAGGAAAATGAGCATCGTGAAGAAGAAGCCGCCCTGCATCCGGGGCAGGAAGGGACTGTAGGGGAATTTCGAGCAAAGGCTTACACAGTCACCGCCTACGACAGGGCTTCGCCGGGAGAGGGAATTTCTCCCAATAAATAGGGCGAAAGAGCACCCTATTTATAACCAGCGCGAGTCCAGCCACGGGAAGATCTGCCGGCGAGAACAACCTGAAACGATTGAGGGAGCAGCTGGGAAGAAATCCGTCGCGGAGACTGTCAGGAAGAGGATCAGTGCAGACGAATAATAGTCGGAGTGAAAGTTTAAAAAAAAAAAAAATTTGGGGGTAAAACGGCCCGGCTAAAATTTTTTCCCGTTAAGGGGGAAAATAATAAAACTGTATCCCGGTATGGGGAGGAAAACCCCACGGGAGGAAGATATAAAAAAAAGGGGAAAAAAGGAATCAAAACGAGAATGAAATAAAAAAGAGAGGGAAAAAGGAATTAAAACGAAAATGGGAAAAATAATTCCTGTGGGAAGCAAAAGTGAGTAAGGGGAGAGAATAATGAAGAAAGGAATAATAAAATAAATAAACGGAGGTAGGAAAAAAAAAGAAAAGAAGAACCCGAAGGAAGAGCGATGCGGATACGTCGCCCGTCCGGGGTGCGGTAGGTCAGGGACAGCTACGATATGATGTGCGACGGCCAGGGCAATGGCTCGGTGCACCGCTCGCGGAAGTCGACGCAGCAGAAATCCGATCCCGCGGCGTTGGAGCCTCGCTGCGGGGTATCGCCTCGCCCAAATGAAAATAAAACATAAACATAGAAAATAATTCTGGTATGAAGGAAGAATTTGACGGATACGTTGCATCCAACGGTATTGACAACAAGTTTGAAGAAGTCACCAGTTGACTGCGGATGATAATTATTCCGCTGAAGATGTACTGAAAGCTTACACCACGGCAGAATCAATTTTTGGAGAATCAACGACTGCCGAAACTGAGACGCATAAACTCGAGAAAAATCATAATGGCAAATCTCGTAATCCCGGAAAAGAATTACATCAATTGGTCACCACTCCGGGCAAATATGACAACCAGCGCCAAGGTCGAGAGGACGCCCATGGGGAAAAGAAGAGACAGGGGAAGCGGAAAAACCAAATTCACCAATAACAAACCGTAGCCAGGGCGGTGACTCATCGTCGCTGCACGACAGGTCTGTGAGCGGCGAGACGCCAGGAAGAGTCAATACAGCAGAAAGACAATCCCACACGAAGGTGGCGACCGGCAGTGCGTAGCACCATTGACCCTGAATTGAGGGATGGCGCAACGAAGGAATCAGCAAGCGACGGCACGGGCAACGTGCTCCTCAGCAGACAACCGTCGCCGGGCACGGCAATAACCTTGAGAAGACGACCGGGAACGGAGGCGAACGGGCGCCAACGTGAGACGTGGACATCGGGTAGGGAAACCCACCAGGGGCGGCGCCGGTGGCGTCGGACGACTTCGCATCCAGATCTCCGGACCAGGGGTCTGGTCGGGCACAACCTCCTTCACGTTCGGGCTGAATAGACCAGCCGAACCAGGACGAACCACCAACGGGGTAACCGGCTCATCCTCGGACAACGTCGTGTGCACCTTCCGATGGGGAAGGCGGAAAGGAAGGATAGGTGGAAATGAGTCGCGAGAAAGTTTTACTACTATGATGGAGAAACTTAGTTTGGGAAAACCCACGTATGGGGGATTTTCTAGTATAGTGGGGAAGCACTTATTGTGGGGAAAACACCTTGTGGAAGAATATTTTCTAGAATGGGAGCATTTTTTAAGGGGAAAAATTTTGTTATATATATATCTATATGCAAGTGCACGTTGGTGTGTGGACTTGGGACGGTGCTAATTATAGGAAATAACCAATGGTCGAGAAACGAGTAATTAAAAAGCCAGATTATTTTTAAAGGTATTTGTTGGAACATAAATACGTCTAAGCAACCGAGGGAAAAAAAGAGAAACCAGAAGATGTGAATAGTTGCGTGTAATACCAAGCACGGGGTACACGAGGGATTGTAAAAATAAAGCTCGCCGGAGACGAGCGAAAAGAAATTAAATTAATTTCTTTTCTTTTTAGGGGGGAGGAATGTTGTACCCCGGCTGGCGTAGTAAGATATTAATTCGGGACCCCGGTTGCGAAATAATCAAGGTACGCAACGGCACGCGTCGAGCGTACATCGAGCGTCGAGCGCGTCACCGGACACCGCTGACGCAGCACTTAGGCCACCGCGAGTGACTCGGTAACTGGAGCATCGGCTCGGGTACCGAGGCAATCATTACAAAAAGATATTGCGAAATATAAAATATGCTCCAAATCTCGCCCGCAGAAAAGCGAGGATTTGGAAAGATATCTGTTTATAAGAATAAAGTAAACCATAAACTTGCGCTAGATATTAAGCTGACATACGTGCCGTTGCGTACCTTGATTATTTCGCAACCGGGGTCCCGAATTAATATCTTACTACGCCAGCCGGAGTACAACGTTTTGAGCGCTCTCCTCGAGTAACTCCCGCCGGGTGTCTTCTCCGTAACCTAACGTCACCTCGTTTATTCGGAGTCGCCCCGAGGTGACGTCTCCTCGTTTCCCGATTCATCCGAGGTTAGTTGCAACGACTCAGCGCTCCCTTCTACTTTCTCGATGGCTCGAATCTGCCTTGAATCCCTTGGGTTAAAGTTACGTTTATCTTCGATTTTTTTCGGATCGTTTTTATTGGGGGGTTTTGTCTCGTTTGATTTTCCTACTTCGGATCCGCGCGTGCGATTCTCGGTATTATTTGCAGCTTGCTGAAATCTTTCGCGATTGTTTGGTCTCGCTCGATCCTGGTTACCGGGCCCCTCTTCGTCGTATGACGATAATAAATCGAGCAGTCGGGGGATCGTCTCGATACCTAGAGTCCGAATCGTCGCGCGTACATCTGTAGCGAAGTGTCTTTTTATTTTTTGTATTATTTCTTTGTCTGAAAGTGTGGGTCTTAAGTCGCGGGCAAGTCCGATCATTTTTAACGCATATCCAAGCCGCGATTGCTTTTTGCCCGCGTCATAATAATCCGTATCGAGTTTCATTTTAACGTTATATTGAATATCCTCGTTCCAGAAGCGGCGCTTAAATTCGTTTTCGAACTCCCCCCAGTCCTGGATGACATCTTGCATGATGTACCACCAGTGCTTCGCGATTCCGTCCAGGCACTGATTAATAATTATTTTAAAGTTGTATTTAGGTACGTACACGTCGCGATATGACCTGAGCCGTGCAAGGAATTGCATGGGCTGCTCCGATGTTTTTCCGAGAAAAATCGGCGGGTCTAATTTAAGGTTGCCCCCCGGAGCGGTTGCAGTTCCCTGACCTTGCATCGCTGAGTAGCTTTCGAATGGTTGCGCGACGCGGGCTGCATTGCACATCGCCCCGTCATGGCCGTTATTATTGTTCCCTCTCGCGCGTTCCCTATTTTGCGAGTCGAGCATGCTTTCGAACTGTGGTGGTCCCGCGCGCCTCCTCGTTTGGTTCGGCACGATCGGGAGCTCATAAGTGCGTTCGTCCGACCGATTCTTGCTTCCCGTGGAGGCGACTGAATTTGGTGCTGGTGGCCAGTCCACCGTCCGTCCGTTCCCTAAGCTGCCATCGCGGAGGTTGAGATGTCGTGCGAATTGACCGCTCTGGGGGCCGGGCGCTGGTCCATTCTGCTTATCCAAAGTCTTATTAACCGTCGTCCCCTGGATGTCTTTGTAAATTGATGTGATGGAGGTTGATACATAGTCGTGAAGGGCTTCCATGCATCGTGAAAAACTGTCATTTAACAGCTGGCAGCGTTGAACTTGGTGGTCGTCGTTGATTACCTGTTGTGCCTGAATATTCTTGAGTATATCTAGTAGTGATTGCATTTGTAATTGCTGCGTACACTCATTCGGCGGCTCGCTAAGAACGTCGCTATCGTCATTGAATATTCGCGTGCTGTTTGCGGTGTTCTGTATCGTTTGTCTAGCCGCTCGGTCTTCCTCCACGAGTCTTTTCTCGGTGGCATAGGGATCTACCCCTTTGGTCGGTGCTGTATCCGGTGTCGGTAAGGCAGAGGCCTGGTCGCCGGGTTCAAGTGGCAGCGGTGCCCGCTTGCCCGTATCCCCCACGCTTGACGTCGGCCTGCCGATGCTCGCGGACACGAGCGCGTCTGCGGTGTTGTACGGTGGGGAGGTGGTAGTGTGCGAATTGTTTACGCCTCCCGATTCCCCGATATTGCCGGCATCGCCTATCTCGTTCGCGTTTCCATTTTTCTTGGACATTTTCCCTATCGGGTTTTGCCACACTCTATTCTTGAATGGGTGTTTGAAACTCCGCGGAGGCTTCCACTTTTTATCCAGTTTTTTTTTTCTATTGACCGCTTCGAGTCCCTCTTCGGGCGCCAATGAAACGTTTCCGAAATTTTCGTCCCGCGAGTTTTCGGCTCTAATGAATTTCTACTCGCGGCTGTCGGGTTTTTAGTCCGCTGCGAAGATTTCGCGTTTAGAAGGATTCCGTCCGTCTCGTTAGAGGACTGTAGGTTCGTGTACTGGACTCGATGTAGCGGAAAAAACGGGATAAGGAACGCTAATTGGTTTATTCGGGATGGCCTCAGTCGGATAACCCTTTTTTTCTCACTCACGCCTTTCGCGCGACTCGAGTGTCTTAACCCCTCATCATCGGCCAAGGAAAAGGGGTTTCGTGATTTCTATTGTACGATAGTAGATTTACTGATTATTGCTAGCCTATACGAGCGCGTTGCTCGATCCGAGAACGACCTGGTCGTTCGAGAAACGCCTCTGCGACCTAGTCGATTTAATCCGAATTTTACTACCGTTAAATGGTCAGAAGGACCAGAAACAAAATTTATGTGACTCTACGAATAAAGATTCACGCGACTGAGCTCGATGCCGTCGCGTGGAGAATTCGCAGGATAAAATATCCACGCTAATTCGTCCGTGAAGACAGAGAAGGATTGCATTAACGAATTAATGCAATAGCGTGTTGCAAAACGATAGGCTCCTTAGCCGTAGAAGCGAACCAATCCTCCGATCGCAATCGTCCGAGAATTGGTGCTCACGGTTGCAACTGCTAGCCTCAGCCTCTTGGTGCACTACCACGATTCTGTCGGTCTAGCAGAGGTTCCACTATAGTTCCTACCTATGACAGTATGTCGATATGCTGTGAGTAAAGCTACGAGTAGCGAGTACGTTTGAAATTTGACTAAAGAATGCCTCACCGTGGCCTGGTCGGCGGCTTTTATAGTTTTGTCCGCGTTATATAACGGCTGAGATGGAGGAGGAAAAGTCGTGCGATCTCACGTGGTCAATCCCTATGTAAAAGCATGGGTGACGTGGGTTTGTCGGGAAGAGTATCGTCGATCGTCTTGTCCCACTGTTGCCAAGGTGGTCCTAGGGCCCTGATCCGTCGTTATGTAACTTTCCCCGGAGAGGTGGCACCTTACGTAACGGTGGAACGCACGAAAACACGGTGGAGGGGTTGTAGTGGCGTGGCGTGACGTCACGATGGGGTACGCTACTCCCCGTGTCGCTTATCGCGTCGCCCATCACTCCCGTGCCTAGTTGTGTTTTCGCGGAGCGTAGGGGCCCGGGCACTTGATACCTGTTCATGTTCTCGCGTTACAATTTCGGGTAATGAGAATAGGTAAAAACCCTCGCCGTGGATCGATGTTAATTCCCTGTTTCTTTTTATTCTTGACTAGGATGTTTCGTCGTTGTATCGTTTTATCGGTTAATTCAGGGTTTTATCCATTTATTCCGGTTTTATCGTTTTGTTCCGGTATTTTCTTTGCCGATGTTCTAGTTTAAGGGAGGTTTGCCCTGTTCACGTGTCATTTGCGTGAGCAGGGAAGCTTGGCTCACGACCTTGAACGGGGAATTCAATCGAATTAAATTAATTGCCTGGCTCTTCTTCCTACATGTCGGTAAGGTCGGTTTCCGAGCTATCGATTGCTTGCTCGATGGATTTATATTTCGGGCCAGTTCTTCATTTTATCCCGGACGGGTAAGCCCTTACCGACGATACACGTACATGGGCCGATTCTATCGCAAGGGGCGGGGCCTCTTGCGCTACACCTGCCTTCGCTCGCAAGGGATTAGCGCGTGTCTTCTCGTAGCTAGGCCCATACGACCAAGCAGGAGGTGATGATTCGGGTGTCGATAACGGCGACCCCGATCGTCCCGTTACAATATATAAGTTGGTACTTACGTTACCACGCTGATGAGGAACACTAATAACATGGATTTACTTTCCGGATTATTATTATTATTTTTTGTTTCGTCCTTCCTTCCTTCTATTTTTTTTACGTCCTTCCTTCCTTCCTTCTATTTTTCGGAATTTTTTCCGGTGGCGGATGGCGCGTCAGTGGTGGGCAGCTGACGGGTGAGTCGCGTTGGTGCGGTGGATCACGGCCGTGGCGGATCGATGCCGCCTGTCAATGACGCTCGCTGGCAGTAAAGTCGACCGCTGCCGCTGCCGCTGCTGCGCGCGAGGGTTTCCTCGGCGGTCGGTAAACCCGATCTCGGTCGCTCGTTCGCTCCGCACCCTCCGTACACTCTCACTCGACACTCACTATTGTTTTTTTTGTTTGTTGCACTGTTTTTTTTTCCTATTATTATTATTGTTCGTATATTATTGTTGTACCCCGGGTCAACACCCGATTATTTGAGGAATGCGCTTGCTCAATAATCGCGGTATGCAACGAGCGCGCGACGCATCGTTGCGAAATACGGAAGTATCGACGAAACAACATTTAAGAAGTTAGCTGAATAATTATTTAGTCGAGTCAGCTATTGGGAAACAGGGAACCGGACAGGCAATCCGGAAACAGTAATTGTTTAAACAATTACGAAACAGCTGACACTGTCAAAATTAAGCTGACATGCCTGCTCGCACCCCTATATAAAGGACCACGAGCAGGCACTCGACAGTCTGATTTTAATCTGAACAACGTTACGGTCAGTTAGTTATACCGTAAAACATACTCTCTTCGGAAGGAAGATAAGCGTACAGAGTGTACTACACAACTATTGGTAAATAATCTTGAATAAACTATTGTAATTAATATTGATATAATAAATCGTGCTTTTATAATTCACTTGGGTTTTAACCCTTTACTGGATAAATCCCGAAACCTTAGAGCTCACAGCTCCCGCAGTACTCAGAGTAGCTAACTGAGCTTCTGCGGATATAACATTGGTGGCAGCGGTGGGATGTCCAGAGTGAATTATTAAAATAAATCTACCGAAATAAACCCACGATTAAAAATCGCTAATACCAAGTTGTGAAATCTCCGCCTAGTGCGGCAAATTAAGACTCTCCACGAGAGAGAGAGTTCCGCGAACCAAGGTCGAGCATCGTCGACAAGAGTTCGGGCGGACCACGAAGGCAACCAGGGCCAACGTGGGCATCCCGTTATTCAGGCGAGATAACGGAAGAGAGTCTTCGCGGATCGCTGCAGGATCCACGGAGAACGTCGCCAGACACTGGGACGTACAAAAGGGAGCCCAGAACCCCGAGGGTTAGACGTCAACAACAAAAGGGCATCCCGTAATGTGGAGGGTTAACGCACTGTAAGTGACCTCCATTATCTTACGTAGCAAACAAAAACCGCGCAGCCTTGTCGGAACCAGTAGCACCCGTTACCAAGTACTCAGAAGAATTAAATAAAACCGTTTAGCACGCGTCTCGATAAAAATGAGTACGCACAGCACACCACAGGGCCACCCGGGGCACGAGCAAGATCCGGGGGCCGACGCGTTGCGAGCCGCGGGAAGCCTCGAACGGGTCTTAGGGGAAATTTCGGACCAATCTCGACAGGGACCGAGTGACAGCCCTCTCAGGGACTTGCTACGGGAACGGGAGGGTACCCCGAACCCGTTGGCCCGGGTGAACACCCAGCGAGGGTCCTCTTTCGGGAATAGAACCTGATGGGAGGACGTCGACATACGCATGTTCGCCCCGACGCAGGGGGAAGTTACCCCGGCCATGGTCACCGACGAAATTAACCGTATGCGGAGCGCGCAGCGCGGGCAGGCAGCCCCCAACTGGGATATTGAGAATGGAGTGCTGGGGACTGCGGAGGAGGTAAGCCAAGGGATACCGAACTTCGCCCAACCGGCCTCCCAAAAGGCCCGTCGGACCCTCTTCCCCACGCTCCAGCCCGTGGACGAGGGGGAAGAGTCCGACAATCCCTCGCAAGGGCACGACCGGGCCGATGCCGGGGATGCGCTTAGGCAGCGGGTCGCTCAGCTGGAGCAGCTGATGCAGGAAATGTGCACGCAGATGGCCAAAGAGCGATCGGTGGCAACGCTCCAGCCAACGGAACACGCGCATGAAGATTCCGCGACCGAGCGACTCACGGCCATGGAAGAAACGATGAGGAATTTCGTTCTGGAGGGCCGGGGTGGCCGGCAACGGGGACACGCGCACGAAAACACCACGGCCGAGCGGCTCATGGCAATGGATCAAAACATGAGGGACTTCGTCCGGGAGGGCCGAAAGGGGGGGCGAGGGGATGCTTCCCCCCCAAAACATTCGCCGTCTCGTCACCGAAGCAGAGTGACGATGGCGGATGAGGATGGACCGGGATACTTGGACCTCGGTTCCGCCCTTCGAAACATTAAAACGTTCGATGGGAACGATCCAACAAAACTTGACGGTTTCATATTGTCCTGCGAAGCCGTATGGGGCATGGTAAGACCCAGACAACGGTCTACTCTTCTCTCGCTGATACGGAGCAGCAAATTAGAAGATCGAGCGACGCGGGAAATGCGCCACAAGACGATCATAACGTTAGACGATCTACGCACCGAGCTGGAAGCATTGTACGGGAAGCGCGAGTCACTCGCCTCCCTACAATACCAATTTTGCACGCTACGTCAAGACGCAAAGGAAAACGTCTCGGCGTATGCTACACGGGTGGAGACTCTCACAGTAGAGGTCATCGAAAAACTGTGCGAAGGAGCCGATCCACGTGGCGCCCGTGCCATCGGCGAAACAATCCGAAAAAGCGCACAGATGAATTTCGAAAACGGGCTAAAAAAAGAAATTCAGACCATCGTTCGTTCCCGTAATTACCAAGGGCTACACGACTCCGTCGTGGGGGCCATTGAGGTCGAAAAAATGACCTTAGGGCGGCCAGGAGGGGCACGTCTTGGAAAAAGGGCGCCTGCTACACCTGCGGGAAAACAGGGCATCTGGCGAAAAATTGCCGATCCGGTAGGCAAAGCCTCCCAGCGCCTACACAGAAGGAGGTGAACGTCGCGAGCATTACGTGTAATTATTGTAAAAAAACCGGTCACTTGTGGAAAGATTGCCGGTCACGTAAGCAAGCGGAAAATAAGAAAAATAAAAATAATAACAGCAAAAAATCCGCCGAGCCGAAAAAGGAACAAAACAACGGACAGCCGCCGCAGGAAGGAACCGTAGGGGCATTCCGGGTCGACACGGTCACCGCCACGAACCGGCCCTTAAGGGGGGCCAATATCTACACAATCGAGGCGCAATCATCCTCGCCGGGACGGACCACGATTACAGAGTCAGCGTCTATGCGGCAGAGTCGCCGGGACCACATGCGTCGGCCAGCGACTTCCATATTAAATCTCCGTCTAGTATCGAGGGTATACTGACCCTGAAGGCCGACACCGGGGCTCAAGTGAGCCTAATACATGAAGACGTGTTACAAAACGATACGCCCGCCGAAAAAACGGCGGTCGCACTGACAGGGCTCGGAGGTGGCTCACTAAATGCTTACTACGCCGCCCTTGTCGAGCTCGAAACACCGAACGGATCCGTGAAACATTGGTTTCACGTAATACCTCGAAATCTCCAGATACATACGCACGGTCTCCTCGGTATGGACTTTATCAGAGAAAAACAGATCGACATACTCAGAGGAGAAACTATAAGGATCAAAGGGCACTGCATGCCTCTCGTGGACGGAAGTTTGAGCATAACTTTGCCGCCACGGAGTGAGAGTATGTTAAGTATGTTAAGTACCGTATGTTAAGTATGTTAAGTACCGATGGATGAATTAAGCTGTCCATGTTGCACGAGTTACAGCAAAACGCTTACTGAGGCTTTCTATGACTCAAGTAAAGAATAATCACATTATAAATCCTACACACAAACGCAATGTCTCTTTTGATAATAGAGTATAATTATTAAAATTAAAATCTCATATTATCGTTTCAACTTTCTGTGTTACGCTTGCTTCGGGTTCGGGATTCAATGAGTGTCTCCAAAGCGAACTGCTGAATATTACGAAACGTTTTAAAAGCTTTTATAAAAATTATTTATTCAATTCTTGGAGAAATTTATTTGCCACATTTCCGTCGTGAAATTTGAGGGCGCATCATCCAGCCGGTAGATTGAAGATTTTTTAAATAAACAATGGAGGGACTGCTGTACTAGAACACATTTTTCGCTCGCTACCAGGATGTAAGTCTATCTGCGTACCAAACAAGCTTTTATCAGCATTTTTTAAATCTTTTGCGTGTTCCCACAATTTTTTTTTAAATTTTTCAAGTAATTCACTCTTTCATATTTAAGGTAAGCTACAAGAAAGGATTAATTTAAAGCTCAATACCAAAAACACACATTATATTCAGAAGATACGCATCAATTTGTACTGCAATACAAAAAGATGAGAATGGAAAAATTGAAAACGACCGGTCCTGCAGTGCGCCGATCTAGCCATATCCTGTGTCGGTAACACTGTTCCCTTGCCTATACTAATTCATCTATTCGGGTGACAGCGCGGGAGGTTGTCATGGAGATAAGCATACGACGCTATTTGTTTACCCAACGATCAACGCCGTCATTCAATGCCCCCGACCATGTCGGACGACTCCTCGGATAAAAACGTAAGTAAATATTAATAATAATATATTATAATAGTCCTTATAAGGTGATGTGGTATAACCACCCGCCCACCTGCCCCGCATCCAGTGATAACAAAAACAGAACTGAATGCTGTTTTGAGACCGCAGACAGCCGAGGAAAAAGAAAGTTGTCTTTCCCTACGTCTGCCGATTCCTTGGGGGAAGATCATTTTCTTTTTCCTCGACGGACTCCGTTTCGATTGTGTCTATAAGAATAAGCAATAACAATATTCATTATTCTCCTAGATGGATCTGAAAACGTCGGCAACGGTAAACGAAGAAAAGGAAAGGGAGGACCGGCCGAAAGAAAAAAGATCGCGAGGTGGCCGATATCATGCCGAGCGGACGAAT
This sequence comes from Exephanes ischioxanthus, assembly GCA_958510785.1. NCBI lineage: Eukaryota > Metazoa > Arthropoda > Insecta > Hymenoptera > Ichneumonidae > Exephanes > Exephanes ischioxanthus. The sequence continues at coordinate 15,959,731 of OY294016.1, read as the reverse complement.
ATGTACGTTGTCTTACTGCATGAACGTCAGGTAGAGTAAACGTGCAAATATGGTTCATTATCAAGTTTCTATTTTTTCAGTTGGATTGCAAGCCAACGAAGAGCTGAAGCTCGAGACAGAGGCGACAGCAAGGAGCAGAAGGCTCAAGGCCAAGTGCTTAAGCAAGCGAAGGAGGATTTGCGGAGGAAGCTCGAAGAGAAAAACAAAAACAAAAAAAAATGAAAAAAAGCAGCAATAAAGAGAGGACATTCCTAAAAAAAAAACAACAATGAAAAAAATAAAAACAATAACAATTGGCGAAACAAAAACAAGAACATTAATAAAAATAACAATAAGAAAAAGGGCAACAATCAAAATAACAATAAGAAGGAGAGAAAGAATCAAAATAACAATAAGGGCAGGAAAAAATGGTAAAAATTATTATAAACATGTAGAACGGAAATGTAGATAGGGAGGCGTAGAAGAGAAAGATGGGTTGAAAAAGCAAGCATTAATACATTTTGAACATTATATTTTCGTTTTTTTTTTATTTATGAATGAATCTGTTTCTGGATCTGTATGTATGAGCGTGCATGTGAGTGAGGGCATGTGTCCGTGTGATGCGAGTGAATGCATGCGTGCGAGTACGACCGTGGATTTGATGCGTGCGACGTGAGGGAATGCGTGCTTGTGTGTAAAACCATGGGTATGTGTGAGCGTAAATGTAAGTGTGTATGAGTTCGTAAATGCAAGTGTATGCGTGTGCGTGTGTGCGTCTGAGTGTACGCGTGTGCGTGCGTGTGAGTATGTGCGTCTGAGTGTATGGTGTGCGTGCGTGTGAGTGTGTGCGTCTGAGTGTGTGCGTCTGAGTGTGTGCGTCTGAGTGTATGCGTGTGCGTGCGTGTGAGTGTGTGCGTGCGTCTGAGTGTATGCATGTGCGTGCGTGTGAGTGTGTGCGTCTGAGTGTATGCGTGTGCGTGCGTGTGAGTGTGTGCGTCTGAGTGTATGCGTGTGTGTGCGTACGAGTGTGTGCGACTGAGTGTATGCGTGCGCCTGGGTGTATGCGTGTGCGTGCGTGTGAGTGTGTGCGTCTGAGTGTATGCGTGTGTGTGCGTACGAGTGTGTGCGGCTGAGTGTATGCGCGTGCGTGCGTGTGAGTGTGTGCGACCGAGTGTATGCATGTAAGTGTGTGTGAGCTTGTGCGTGCGAGTGCGAGCGTCCGAGTGCGAGCGTCCGAGCAATTACGCGTGGGTGTGTGTGCACGTAAGTGCATGCGTACGAGTGCGTGCCCGCGTGTGCTTGTGTGCGCGTGGACGTGTGTGAAAGACTGCATGGACTGCGTGGATATCGACGTGGGCGCCGAGAACGGCGAAAAAGTTGACCTGAAACCCGAGAATTACAAAGAAGATGACGTTGATTGCATGTACTGTGAAAAAGTTGATCCCGACTCCAAGAACTATGAAGAAGTTGACCTGGACTCAAAAAATTACGGAGCAGTCGAGTTAGACTCCGAAAACAGTGAAGAAGTTGACCTGGACTCAAAAAACTACGGAGATGTCGAGCTAGACTCCGAAAACAGTGAAGAAGTTGACCTAGACTCAAAAAACTACGGAGTACACGACCTAGACTCCATAAACTATGAAGACGTTGACCTGGACACAAAAGACTACCGAGTAGTCGATCTAGACTCTAAAAACTATGAAGACGCTGACCTGGAAACAAAAAACTAGGGAGAAATCTACCTAGACTCCAAGAACTATGAAGAAGCTGACCTGGAATCAAAAAACTACGGAGAAATCGACTTAGACGGAGATAAATTACGGAGAAGTCGAGCTAGACTCCGAAAACTATGAAGAAGTCGAGCTAGACTCCGAAAACTATGAAGAAGTCGACCTGGACTAAAAAAACTACGGAGTAGTCGACCTTGACTCCGAGAATTACGACGAAGTCAACCTGGACTCCGAGAACTCCGTAAAACTCGACCTGGACCCTGAGAATCAGATTCTCGTCGTCCTGGGAGCCGATAAACATCTTCCAGTCGACCTAAAGACCCAAGAACAGTATTCTCTTCGTCCAGGTTCCCGAGAATAATCGACATGTACATCCGGGTGTACGAAATTATCGAATTCGCACTGTTCGACATCGAAATATTTCTATGTCTGACGGAACGAAATATTTCAAAGTCCATCGTCTACCAATTTTTCTATGTCCCACTTCCCGACGAAATTTTTCAAAGTCCCGATTTTTTTCTATGTCCAGCAAATTTTATAAGTCCACCGACAGCTACGATTTTTTTCTATGTCCCGATTTACGGAATATTTCAAAGTCCTGAAAAAAATTGAATCGCGCGCGCTTTTCAGAGCGGCCACGGTCATGCCATGACGTTCCCTACGCGAACTTCCGGACCCTACCGATAACTGATAGACCTAACGAATAAACAATTTAAACGAGAAAAACTAACGCAAAATTTTCACCTCGGGGCCCCACGTTGGGCGCAACTTGTGACCGTCAACTTTTCCCGAAACTCCCCAAAGATCGATTTTTGGCCACCAACGGCGGGCCTCTCGACCGCTTTATTTATTTTAAGTCGGCGTCAGCCGATTACCTGTTTAACCGGCACGGTCGGTACCGATGTTGGATAAAGCACGCACTCTCACTGCTCCGGCAGCTGCAGCTAGGCGAGGGTAGAGGGGTGAGGGCGGTGAAAATTCGCTCAGTCCCACACAAAAATGATACACCGAAATTCAACGAAAAATATCCGGCCGAAGCCAGTCGATTTATTACGAACACAAGAAAAAGCCGCGTACATAATCGTCCGTTCTAAATTCGCCCCAGCTACTCAATTCACCGGTTTGAATTTCTACGCGTTACAAAAAACCTCTGGCCCGAAAAAATTGATAGAATAATAATGGAAAATAAAACAATAGCGTTACTCGGAGAAAAATAACAGACCAATAATAAGCGGAAAAAAACCACGCGAATAAAAATACAGGAAGAAAAATGATAGCGGGCCAGACCTGACTTCTCTACTAACCCTCGATTATCGGCGGGACTGTACCGCCAAACGCTCATCGTCGTCGCACGAAGGGCGATGTTCCGCCACACACACATAAACACCTAATCCCGGCGTGCAGGCTGCGTCTCGCGGACGATTCCGTAGCGGTATATCACAAACGCGGGAAACAAGATCGACAACGACAATCCACAAAAAGACCAAAGGAACCAATAACAGCGGCGGCTTCGAGACTCGTGTTTCTTTTTATCGCGATGCTTTTCGACGTCCTCAGCCGCGAAGGAAAGCCTACGTTTAATTGCCCGCGCGACCTCGAAACCCGCACGCCGCGACACACACACACTCTTCCGCTCTACACAAATCTCGCGCAGGCGATCTCCCCGATGTTACGGTACCGGTGCGACGAGAGGCCGTCCAATTCCCGGCACTTATGATCCCCGAAATACACGAAAAGAAAGATAGATAATTCCCCCAAGAAATAAGAAAACACGAAAAATGATCGACGGAAACATAAGCTAGAGTTGGCCCGGGACGGAACTCCACGCCGCGATCGAGTCACGGGCACGCTCGATAATATTGCGCGCAAAACCGATGATAAACCGCGTGTCCGACAATTTTCCCCGAAAATCAGAAGGCTTACCGCGAGAACAGATGATAGCGAAAGCAATCCTTGCCGGTACCAATTCCTCCGTCCTTCCACAGTATCCGGCCGAATATTTCCACGTCTCGAACAGATCGGTCAAGCCTCGTTTTGGTCCCCGAGTGTAAGTGATATGCAGAGCTCGATACGGCAGAACAATTGTACGGCGAGCACACACGTCTTTTCGTCGTCGCTTCACAGAAGAGAGTCCCGACCTAATTTTCGGAGTCATGCTCGCCGCCTCGCTCGCGTTCTCTCTCGCTCCCCACCTTTCCCGATTTCCAGCCAGTGTCCGGTACCTGGCGCCTCTCCCGACGATGCCTACCTCGCGTAACTAATCTGACGCGCGCGACCTATATTTGAATTTGCTGCTTATCAGCTAGATGCGTCGCGCGTCGAAGCTCGGCGTCTCCCGTCGGTTCGGCGGTACCGGTGATTCCCGTTGACTGCATCCATCAGGCTGCATCTCACGGAAATCCAGCGCCCAAGACAGTGCAGCAAGCGGATAGAAAGCCAAGACGTGCAAGCGGGTGAAAGGGTTAAAGCCATGCCGTCGACAGTCCGTAGCGATGGGCAGCCCAGCTCCAGATGGTCCCGAAAAATAATAAAAATAAATCCTGGGGAATTAATACCGTGCTTCTACAATAATTTTTGCCCTTGAGATCGCCTGAGACTCTCAGCGACGAGATAGGCCCGGTGTGCTCGCCCAAAACTCGTAGTTTACGAGGATCTGGGACGTGACCAAAAATTACCGCGTCACAACTCTTTTGCCAACCGAAACACACACACTGAGACACACACACGCGCACGCACGCACGCCCGCACGCACGCACGCACGCACGCACGCACGCACGCACGCACGCACGCACGCACGCACGCACGCACGCACGCACGCACGCACGCACGCACGCACGCACGCACGCACGCACGCACGCACGCACGCACGCACGCACGCACGCACGCACGCACGCACGCACGCACAATCATCCACCCGTAGCAATACAATAAGTTGTAGATTCATGATCAGCGGGAACAATTAATCATATCGACTGCTAAGAAATAGACGGGCAGACCCACATCGTTTTACATGCTAAATGGCGTGAGATACGCCCTTCTGTTCCTTAGCAGTCGATATTACAAATACCGAATATTCCAATTATAGCCAGGTTTTCTTTCCGGGATTTTTTTTTCAGGGGGTTTTCTTCCGGGGGTTTTTATCCGGGTTTTTTTTCGGGGGTTTTTTTCCGTGGTTTTTTTTCCGCCTATCATTCGCCAACGGTTTGTTTATGCTCTTGTCGATGATTGGTGTGTGCGAAAAGGAACTTACATCGAAACCATCCAAGGTTTCTTATGATCCGCAAAAAGATGAAGCAACTTTTATCGGAGACAAAACTGCAGCGGTAACCGACGAATTCAACGACGATACCTCGGCGGAATAGAGTCGATGTGAGAAAGAAAAAACCCATCACGGGGATGGTGTTGATTTTGATGTACGATCGACGCAGATCATCAAGACGAAGATCCCAGAGAAGTTATTCCAGCATCACATCGTCGAGTTCCACACAAGGACATCGAAGCCCAGCGTCTGCACCCAGCGTTACGATTCAAGTACTCGATTATATTTATTGAACCACCGAAGGGTGCCGATGGTTATTTAATTTAAACAAATTTTTTTAGGCCGTGTGCGTATCGATTCTATTGCCGAATAACTTATAAAGGCTTATAAAGCAATAAAGTTTCTTTCGATAGATCGGGCGCGTTTCAAATGACTCAATTGGGAGAATAAAAAAAAATTATAAATAAATTACTATTTCAGATTGCGAATATGGCTCAGATGGAGTGATATTAGACATCCCCAGCTACACCGTGAGATATCGTTTGTGACGTATTTTCCTAGATCTCAACGCGAATATAAAACCCGAAAAAAACAAAACCGAAAACGTGAGAATCGAAGCTCAAACCGAACGAGAGTGGAGCGCGAAATCGAGAACTCAGGAAACGTCACCTTCGGCCGCCCGCTTCTACGGATGCATCGACGTCCCGGTGGGCGCCAGTTAATTTTTGTTTCGCCGGTATTAACAACCGGGCTAAACTAGAGGTCAATGGAACGGTCGACCTCCGCAGGGTCGATTTTTGTTTCGCCGGAATCGCCAAGCCGGCCTGATCTGGAGGTCGATGGAACGGTCGACCTCCGCAGCCGAAATGCACGAAAACAGAACAAAAAAATAACGAGATCACACAAACGAGAACTTAATGGTACGAGAACTAACGCCGATGCATTCGCGAAAGCGAACGGTTGCGGAAATGCACGGTTGCTCAGGATGCGGGTTATGGTAGAAGGGTCGCGATCCTTCGCCAACAAAGTAACGCGAAATCTGGAACGCGAAATCTGGACCGCGAAATCTGGACCGCGAAATCTGGAACGCGAAATCTGGAACGCGAAATCTGGAACGCGAAATCTGGAACGCGAAATCTAAAATATCGGAATCCCAAAATTCTAAACACGGGAACAATGATTTATTGGCTTGTTAATCCACGGGATCGCACACTAGTGCATCGGGAGCGCTCAGCTGACCGGAGGGTCGGAGCGAGCGTAACGAGAGCGGATCGATACGCGATCGAATAATTACAGAAACGATAAACTCACCGGATCAGCGTACTTTAATCCTATAATGGGCGGGAACTGCATCTCACGCTGCCTCGAGAACTTCAACACAATCACTGCACCTCAAGAGCATTCCCCAGGACGCATGTCGAGCACAGAAAAATCAGTAGTAAAATCGGAACCGAATCCGCACGAAACACAGCACATACGAGTCAACTAGCGAACGCGCGCAGTGACAGGTAGCGTGAGCGGGATACGCGAACCAAAGCGAGAGCGATAGCCGAAGTCTACGGCAGCGCGAGTGAGAACGAATTAATCAGCGCGCGAGAGAATAGTCCGAACGTAAACACCGTTAACGCGAGAGGTCCGAGCTGCCTCGAGGACGACTCTCGGTAGACTGATAAGCCTACGACGATATTCTAACGAAGCGTTATGATTATTGCAAGATCCTTAGCCGATAGCTACTGCCCTCTCAAACTATTCCAGAGCGTCACTTAAGCGGGAACCGAAACTGTAACGCGGTAATTTTGAGATTCGTCGCGATCGTTACTCCTAATTCAGGACGTAAAAACAAAGCTCTCCCTCTTAACTAAAACACAGCACAAGGTGTTCCAACCTTGCCCGGACCGAACTGAAACCTCCGCCTGTTCTCCAACGTCCTGCATTATCACCTAAACAGAGTGCCGGGTTTGCACCGGACTTTGACGTATTCGCGACGAAATCTCGTCGGGCTCGCCTCTATTCGTGTTTCTCATTTCTTCGAGACTCTCTCCACCGAATAGATTTAAGAATCCCGACCTGATCTGAATCTTTTTGAGCCTATCTCAGAGCTTATCACACACTCTAGCTCATCAGCAGAGTCTAAACTGGATCGTGACTTTAACGAACTTTACTTAGACGAGAGCTGGACGGTACATGGACAGCCGAAGAGCAGTAAAGCGACAACTATATCGGGCTCACCGAACTAAATCGATAGCCGTATCCGTAAAACTTTAATTTATTTGTGTTTTTGTGACGGTGATCGAAAAATCACGTCACACGTTATCTCAAATTAAATGAAAAATTATTCGGGGGTTTAACATGAATGATGCAAAAACGATGATCAATCACAAAACTTCATGTAACGTTTTGAACTTGCTTGTTCAAATTGGCAAGAAGAGATGAGCATTGGCAGGATTGACGAGTGCGACTGTTGGAGTAGTAGGAGCGACGGTGGTTGTGACGACAGGAGCGGCGAACATGCTTGAGACCATCGTGGAGGTGTTCGTTCCACTCGATATAGGAAGAGAGTCGAGTACTCACGCATCCTCGCTCGTAGGCCCTTTTGCAGAGCGTTCTTGGCGCTGCTTCGCATGTCGCAGCCACGATTTAACCTTGTCGCCAATATCGCCAGTTTTCATTTTTTCCCGGCACTATCCGATTTTACAGCTCCTAAAGAATTACGGTGTATAATGTTCATAGAACAAGTAAATTGAAGAGCAAATAGTAGAACAAAATCATACGTTTTACAATTTTCGCTAAAGCAAGGTCCGAAAACGACTCCTTTGAGTACTTGCCCGTATAATTGTAAGCGACAGCGAGATTGTTGGTGAAAATGTTCGAAAGGATTCGAGGTATGCATGTTTTGCCCTTGACGGTAACGTGCTTCGACAGCTGCTCAATCTATATATATTTTTTATTACAAGTATTTAAGTAGAAGTTTTAATTGACGAATTTATTGCTTCCACGTAATATTCTAATTATAGTTTTCCAGTGTTTTGGAACATTCTGAACACGTTGACAATAAAATATTGATCTCTTTTACCAGAAAGACAGTTCATTAGGGATCACTAATATTTACCAACGACCCGGTAAGATTTGTCGGTGCTGAGACAAACTTCCAAACGAGCAACTTCGTCAACCGAATTCAACGGGAATCCGTCGAGTGTCGATATAGAACTGTCACTGTCGGAGTCGCTGGTACCGTCACTGTCACTGTCACTGTCACTGTCACTGTCGTTGTCATTATTGCGGTCGTCCAAAGCGGAAACTGCACGGGCTGTCGCTGTTGGCATTTTCGGCTGAGTGTCAATGGCCTCTCGAAGGTTCCGTACTTCCTCTTGGAGGCCCTCAACTTTCCCACTCAAACCGGCCAGTGCAGCGAGAATGGCATTCTCGTTATGGTCCGTACGTTCTAATGCACGTGCAGAGTAAGTTATGTAGCCAATTCATACAAAACGTTCATGAATATGTAGATAAATGAGTTGATATTAATTAATGGCTCGTAATCCTAGTACATAACTGCATAAATTACTGGCGTTCTTCGATGATGTAGGCGCCGATAAACAGGAGCCGCATAAAATCTCATCAAATTTCGCCTCACACTCTTCATATGACAAAAGACAAACCAGAAATTTTAACATCTTGTTATATTTTCAGATTATACTTTTCTTTTAGATTTTTTAAATTAAAAAAACTCTTCGGAAAGAACTTAAAAAATTCCAAAAAATGCAGTGTTGCATTCACATGCAACATTGCATTTTTGAGAATTTTTGCATTTTTGGGGACCGATCAAGCAATAATCTATAAGCGACAATTCTTTTCTAGTTTTTTGTTTTGTTTTTTTCGAAGAAAATTCGAAAAAATAGAAAGTGAAGCTGGTCCCCACCGGCTCAAATCTTAAAAATGTTTATATACGACACAACATTTATCAGAATTTTCTCAGATTTTTAAATTGTCGCGATCACTAAGTTCATTTTTTAATCATAAATAAATATAAACAAATTTTAAAAAATCTAATGAACAGTCTGATTGCTTTTGAGAGGTAGTTCAGTTATATAACAAATTGCGGCCATAAAACAAGATGTGAAGGGTTAGACCAAGGTTGAAATGGTATGGAATACCTCATAAATATCATATAAGATCATATATGTTAGTTACCGAACGAATGCAGAATCGAAGTCACCACCCGGACTCTCCAATCCTTTCCCACAGAGATGGAATGTTTTATCGCAATATTCAATTTTCGCCGGTTTTGTATTCGCGAAAAGTGGCTCTTCTTCCGACTCTCCAGCAGCCACCCGTATGGCACCATTTCGATGGTACCGTCGTCAAATTGAACGACGTGGAACTTTTCCATAATTCTTAAACGTTTATATTTAATATTTAATCCTAAGCACAAATAAATTTGGCAAGAGCCCTTACCGATATCTTACACGTCGCACGCGAGTAAAGAATTTGACAAATAAAATAAACGTCAGCATGTAGTAACGTTCTTTTTTTTATAAGAGAATGTTTTTTATAACGATACGGTACCTGGGACTCGTCAGAGGGATCGCAGCTCTGGTTAAATGACGCGGAAGTTTCCGCGGACGATCCCGTGGACGATCTCGCAGACGCACCTGCGGCTTAGCGGACGATCCCGGGGACGATACCGGAGACAATCGCGAGGACGATGCCAGGGACATCCCTGGTATGACGTTTTTTCATATAGTAATGAAACCATTGATTTATCATGTCATGGGTCCGAATTTTTGTTTGAGTAAAAAAAAGTTGCAAAGTAATTTATTTATTTATTTATTTATTTATTTATTTATTTATTTATTTATTTATTTATTAAGTATTTACGGGCATACGCCCTTTTACAAAACATGATACATGTCAGTGTGAACATCAGCGATACTGGGTACAGTGATCCGCGAGAATCGATTCGACAAGCGCAATACAAAAAGTCTTTCGACAAACGCGGTACAAAAATACAGTTAGAGCCTTGGTCGCAATAACAAGTGAGACCTGAACGCGCTCTGCGAAATTCCGAAAATCTGCTCAATACTTGAGAACTCATTCGCCAGCCTGATCAACCCCGGTGTAATACTGAAGTGGCCATAGTTCGTTTGGTAAGTCTGAGTCTGGAAGGGAGTAATATTCCTCGTCGGTCTTTGTGGAATACGACGCACGAACTCGCAAAGCAACCGCGGACACACCATTGTACCATTTAAGATGTTATGGAACAACATTAGGTCGGCAAAAGTTCGCCTTTCCTGAAGGGTGTGAAGATCTAACAACGTTAAAATAGGCGCATAGTTATGATCGCGGTAATCCATGGGACCGTTCAGTCTGAAGGCTACGAACCGCAGAAACTTTTGCTGGACGCGTTCAATTTTTTTCGATAACATTCTGCGTGTACGGGCACCATATCGGCGACGCGTATTCAAGTCGAGATCTAACCAGCGCCAGTATACAGAATCTTTAACGTAAGTGGGTCATTGAACCCTGCCGCCGTGCGCTTGATATACCCCAACATCTTCATGGCAGAATTGACAATTTCTGTGTGATGCTCTGTGAACGTAAGCCCTCTATCAACAAGAACACCGAGATCCCTCGTCGATGCGCGTACGTCCAGGACCACTCCGATTATACTATATTCGTGCTTAAATAAGACTCTACGCCTCGTGAAGTTAACTACATGACATTTCGCCTCATTCAGTTTCATATCATTCGCTACGCACCAGTTCACAATAATGTCAATGTCAAGCTGTATCCGGTGAGCATCCTCAGCATTCTCTACAGTCCCGAAAAGCTTCATATCGTCTGCGAACATCAGAGCGCGACCGTTGTGTATATTAGAGAGTAAGTCATTAACGTATAAGTTAAACAGCAGCGGCCCAAGGTGAGAGCCCTGGGGAACACCCGATACAGCTTGAATTTCCCGAAGTATATGTCAGATATATAGAAAGATATATAATTAATATACGTCATATATAACGGCAAAAAGTTCTATATCCCGTATAGGTCCTTTATATATCCGCCAGATATATAACGGGATATATTACAATTTTATATGTTACATATTGTAACGAATATGCGAGTCTATGCATCGATGTTGGGAACGAGAGAGAGACAGAAGCAAGCGGGAAACAGTGGAACGGGAAAACGGACATGACAACGAGGGTTGAACAAAAACGACAGTCTGGACTGGGACAGAAAAGAGAACGGACGTGTGACCGATAGGGGAAGAGAAGAAAATTCTCTCGATTGAAACGCGAAATAGAATAAACACGTTCCGCCCCTCATTAATCCGTCTTCCTTATTTTGCACGGATATTACACTGGTGTCAGAAGTGTTTTCGCGAACTCCAGGATTTAATAATGCTGTAGACTTGTACACTTGGATTATCAGTGCTCGAGATTCATCATGACATCCCGCAAAACTCGCGCCGCTTCATCGAGAGACACAAGCGGAGAACCCGATCAATTAGACCGCTTGCGCGAAGAATTTCGAAAGGCGCTCGAAGAGACATACACTCGGACCGAGCAAGAGTTATCTCATTTCAAAGAAACAGCGATCCAGGCTGCAACGGAAGCAGCTTCAACAACGGCAAAAGAAGTTGCAATGCAAACGACTCGGGAAATTGCGATCATCGCTTCAAGAGAAGCAGCGAAGGAGACAGCTCGACTCATCCTCGCAGAACTTAACACAACCAGGACGTCGCAAAATACAGATATCGTTCCTCCTATTAATCCTAATTCTTCTGCTAATCCTCCTATCCCTCATGTCTCTTCGATAATTACGGAAGCAGACATTCATAACGAAAGAGATATAGCAAATCGCGTTTTGCCTTCCTCGAACATACCCCTTTCGAGCTCGTCAGCTCAACGCTCATCAAATCACCTTAAGCCGGATACATACGACGGAAGTAATTCGTGGGATCAATATTTCAAACAATTCGAAACGATCGCGTTGTTTAATAAGTATTCGTTTGACGAAAAAGCTATCGTACTCGTTTCTTCACTTAGAGGTCCTGCTCGATCGGTTCTACACAGCCTCGATACGACAGAAATACAGGATTTTGCGACATCAGTCTCTCGGCCACGGTCAAGCCGATCGGATGTATCTCCTCGAGCGCGTACGCAGAGTGTTTATCATCCGAACCAGTGTTTACAGTGAGAGTGACGAATTTATTCCATAGCGAGTAACCGCTAGACCACACAAAGATATCCCAACCTAGGCAGATTCTCTGACTACAGCGAGTTCACCGATAATCGACTAAAGCAACCATGAACAAGCAACAAAAAATGAATTATGTCAACGCTGCTAAATCAGAAATTTTCCCTACAAAAGACCAGGCAGTTATTGTCGATGCAGTAGAGGACGCTCAACTCAAAGAATATGTGGTAGCATTCGCTGAGAAAGTACAATCAGACAAGATACGATTCGCTTCTAAGATCTCCAATGAAAGAATCTGTGTTTACCTAGCAAACAAAGCCTTGGCCGACGATTTGGTCGAGACACATAAAACAATAAAAGTCCGAAACCAAGTTCTCTATATTAGGCCACTAATCGTGAGAAACAAACGCGTGGTACTCTCAAATGTCCCACCTATCATTCCACACAGCATTCTCGAGAATAAGCTGAAATTATTGGGCATTGAAATCGCTTCCTCCATCACGTTCCTCCGTGCCGGCCTCAGTGACCCGCAATTGGCGCACGTAATGGGATTTCGTAGACAAGTCTATGTGAATCCAGATGACGTCTCCAAGCTCCCTGAGTCAATTCAGATAAACTTCGACGAAACGAGCTATTGGATCTACATCACTCCTGATATCGCAGGATGTTATCGCTGCAAGGATGAAGGGCAGTTGGCTAGGTACTGCCCCACTCTCTCACAAACCGAAATACATCAGACATCAACGCTAAACAGCGCGCCGAGTCCTCTCAACATGGAAATACCTGACGACTTGGAAATAACAGAAGAAAAACTAAGAGGTGAGAAGCGACCATTGTCATCCGGGCCAAACTCACCGACTCTGTTGACATCGAAGCCCCTCGACGTCGACGCCGGAACGAGCGCTCTGAGCTTTCCGAAACTCCCCCCCCCCCCCTTAAGAGCAAGAAACAAAAAGCGGGGGTCATTACTTCAACCGAAAAATACAAGGAATCGTTAACGATTATCAAGATGACAATAGAAACCAACCCAGAAGAGTTTCCTTTGACCTCTCTTCAAATTGAAAACTTTCTCGAAAAAACTCATGGAGTAGAAAATATTCAGGAAGTGTTGGATGAATTCGAAATAAAGAACTCCGTAATGATCGACGTGCCCCAAAGGCTGTACCCGATGGTACCTGAGCGCGGCCTCAAAAGCCGATTCACGAGAATTGTGAAAAAGCTAGGTGAAACGATGTCCTAGAGTTGGACATACAGAGTAACCAAAATAAACAATGCATCTGCTTCAGTGGAATGTGAATGGATATTATACGAGGCGTGAAAGTATTCAAGTCTTGATTAATAAAGTAAACCCCGCAATCGTGTGTTTTCAAGAAACCAACTTTAAAGGAGACCATTGTGCACGTATGCGACGATACACTCACTTTCATAGAAACCGTATAAATCCAATCCATGCTAGTGGCGGTGTAGCAATTTTTGTTCGTGATAACATACCTGCTTAGGAAATCGAAATAAACTCGATCCTTGAAGTAATCGTTATATCGGTATCTATACCACAAAAAATCACCATATGTAACGTTTACATACCAAACAGCTATTCTGTCACGCAAGCGGAACTTGAAGATCTAACCCGCCAATTGCCAACACCGTATCTAATAGTTGGTGATTTCAATAGCCATAATCGGCTGTGGGGATCAAATAGGATAGACACTCGCGGAAAAATTGTAGAACGATGGCTAAACAATACGAATCTGGCACTGCTGAACCTGGACTCTTCTACACATTTTAATAGCTCATCGGGAACATTCAGTGCTATCGATTTGAGTATCTGCTCCCCAAATTTAACGGACACGATTGACTGGTATGTGGATGATGACTTAAATGACAGCGATCATTACCCAATACACATCAACCTGGGAAATTCGAACGAAAAATCTCCCCATCTGGATGCGCCCAGTACTTGGATATTTGGAAAAGCTGACTGGGAGGAATATCAACGTCAATTTCTTCATCTCTGCAAGGACTTCCCGACCTTTGATGTTCACGTTAAACCTAACATAGATGCTGTTTTGGAGTCCTTCACGGATATAATTCATAGAGCTGCGGATCTTACGATTCCTAAACCAACTGGAAAACGAAAGAAAAGAGGGGTACCATGGTGGAATGCAGAATGCGAAAAAACTACCAAGGCAGTAAAGCATGCTTTCAATGTACACAAACGACACCCTTCACTTGAAGTGAAAATTGAATTCAAAAAATTGAGAGCCATAGCCCGAAGAACCAGCAAAAATTGCAGATCAGAAGCCTGGAAAAAATACGTAAGTTCCTTGACCCGGCACACTCCAACTGACAAACTCTGGAAAGCGATTAAATGTATTGAAGGACGAAACTATTCCAACGTGGCACCTTTTATCATGGACCCCAACGGGAACGCTAAAGAGAAAATTGAAGATATAACGAATCCCTTAGCGAAAACGTTCGCAGCAAATTCGAGTGATTCGAACTAAGAGGCAAAATTTGCAAATTACAAAAGAGAAATGGAACCACAGATCAGCGACAAGATACAACACGCGATCTGTGAGGGTACAGGAGTTGACTACAGTTCTGCGACTCTGTAAGAAAACCAGTCCGGGTCCTGACGGTATACCGAGTATACTGATCAAACTTCTACCTTCTCAAGGATTGGAGCTTCTCCTAGAGATATATAATTATATGTTTCTGAACGACATATTTCCGGATGTTTGGAAACTGGCGACAATAATTCCGATAGCGACACCAGGGAAGGACCGTACCTTCGCCACGAACTACCGACCAATAGCACTCACGTGCAATTTGTGAAAAATCCTCGAGAAGATAATTAACCGGCGTTTGAAATGGACCTATGAGCACCATGGATGGATTTCCCCACTCCAGAATGGATTCCGGCAATTCAGATCAACAACAGACCATCTTGTACAGCTAGAAACGTACATCTGCAATTCCTTGTCCAAGAAATTAAACGTAATGGCAGTTTCCATGGATATAGAAAAAGCCTACGAAATGGTCTGGCGTCACAGAATTATGGACATCCTAATCAAAAAAGGGTTCAATGGACATATCCTCGCGTACGTCAGCAATTTCCTGAGCAATCGAAGAATCCAGGTAAGGATTGGAACCACCGATCCAGAACGGTGTCCCGCAAGGATCTGTGATTAGTGTCACATTATTCCTGATAGCCATAAATGATATTGTCTTGACCCTAAAACCTCCTGTCCGTGGACTATTATTCGCAGACGACTTCACAATTTTCTGTTCCGGGAAAAGCGTCAAAAACATCCAAGATCTTCTCCAAAACACTCTTGATACCCTCTCGCAATGGACTGGAAAATCAGGTTTTAAATTCTCACAAAGCAAAACCGAATTTACTCTGTTCACGAGATCTTCAGTAGACCAACGGCAATCCTTGGAATTGACCCTAAATGATTCGAAGCTCCGGAGAGTTTCGACAATGAAAATTCTCGGCATCACCTTCGACTCACGACTGTCATGGGGACCACACGTCAAGACATTGAAAGGCCGGTGATCAAAAAGGTTGAATGTTTTGAAATCATTAGCGTCCAAAAATTGGGGTGCCGACAGGCAGGTATTACTTAATACCTACAAAGCTATAATTGGAAGCTAACTTGACTACGGAGCCTTCATCTATGGTTCTGCGTCAGAAAGAATACTCCGGACTCTAAACTCCATTCAGACCACTGCAATCAGACTGGCGATAGGTGCGTTCCGCACCAGCCCCAATATGAGTGTATTGGCCGAGGGTGGTGAACCACCTTTGACTTTCAGACGAGCGGGATTAACTGTCACGTACGCACCAAAATATGAGTATTTACCAAATGTTCCTCCTCATCAAGATTTTTACACGGAACAGGAACAACGTTACGAGGAGAGACCCCAAATCCCGCGGGCTTATATGATCCGATTGAAGCAACATGTAGCGGAATTCAGTATCAGGATCCCAACTATCTATCCGCGATCGATACACCCCGTTCCACCGTGGAACCCGCCGGATATTGATATAGATTTCGACATCGCCCTCGCAACGAAAGGGAAAAAAAAACTACCTCAGCTGAATACAAGACTCTGTTCGACAACCTCATTGTAAATAAATACGCAAACCACATCAAAATATACACAGACGGCTCGATTATTGGTGACAAATGCGGATGCGGTATAGCCATCGATGACCAAGTGCTGTCATTGAGACTTCCCGATGTCTGCACGATCTTCTCCTGTGAAATCTACGCAATAACGCAAGCTCTGATCGTCATAGAACATACAAATATATATCCAGCAGTCATCTTCACGGACTCAAGATCTACCTTAGAGGCACTTAAAAATGTACAGTCAGCCGACAAACGTGTCCAAGATATCCAAATGAAACTACAAAAACTTCAAGAAGCTTTTAAGTTGGTATCCATGGTATGGGTCCCATCACACCAAGGAATCGTTGGGAATGAAAAGGCAGACGACGCGGCCAAAGCAGCCACACTGAAAACAAACGACACCATCGAAGATGTACCAATCACCACCTCAGAGTTCAAAAAACTTGTACTTCACAAAATAAAAAAAAAAATGGAATGAGACATGGATATCAATTGGACCCAGCAAGCTACACAATATAAGAGAGACCACCTGGGAAAAAGTACCAGACATAGAAAAAAGGAGGGACCAGAGTATTGTGAGCAGACTGAGAATTGGGCATACCAACGCAACTCACATCCATCTCATCACTCACATGGCAAGGAATCTATGTAGATCATGTAACACACCCCTCACTGTTGAGCATCTACTGACTGAGTGCCTAGCCACCCAAATCCAACGTGACCAACTCAAGTTACCAAAATCAGTCAAAGACTGCCTACAGACCACCGAAATGTGTGCCAAGTGTATAGAATTTTGCAAAAGAACCCAGATATATGATGCGTTATAAATCTTGAGTGTACACTGTTACTGCATATATATATATATATATTTTTTTTTTCAATTTTGTATTTGTGCCTCTCGTACTATATATATGCTCTAGTCGCTAATAACCCAGTAGTTGATGCGACTATAAATAAAAAAAATAAAAAAAAAATAAAGGATTTTGCGAAACTCAAGGGCGCTCTTGACTTTAGCTTTGGAGTTGAGCAATTTACGAAATTTTCGTTCAACGAATTCAATGCTAGGAAACAAAAACATGACGAAGATCTTGCAATATTTGCAACCGATCTGAAGCGTTTAGTCATGCTAGCTTTTCCTGAATCGAATGAAGAAACTCGAGATAAAATCGCATGCGTTCACTTCATCGCCGGAATCGAGAAGTTTGGTATTCGGAGGGCTCTTAGACTCGAGAACATTTCTTCGCTTCGAACTGCTGTAATTCGAGCAAAAGAGATTCATGCAGTAAATCTCTTAGAGAAAAATCCGTATACTGACTCCAACAAAGACTTTCCTCAAACACAAAACTGTAGAAGTCTTATTAATAGAACTTCAAACGCTGAAACATAAAAAAAAAGTATCGGAAAAAATTCGACAGACGATCAGAACTTTCAAAAACGAGGTCGACCGGAATGTTGGAATTGTGGTGAAATAGGCCACTTCAAACGTTTCGGCACAAACAGACAGGTAGCACAAGATTCCAGTAGTACTTCCAAAACGCATAATTCGGAAAACTAAAAAAAGTCGATTCGCCGGGGGACGAGTCGACTAAATTAGTTCACACTCAGGAAGTCTGCACTTCATCGTGGAAGTCTAACGTGACATTGAATTTGACAATTAACGGAAAAATAGCAAATAAATCGTGTGTGATGGTGGTAGACACTGCATCGGAGGTCACAATTGCGAATTACAACACTTTTGCGAATTTGATATATTCGCTTAAAAAAGTGACGAAACAATTGAGAATCGTGACTGCATCCCGGGAAAATTTTCCATACAAGACTATTCGGAATACCGTAATTCAAGTCGGAAACTTTTCGATAAAATTAGATATCGTCTTTGCAAATATCAAAGAAGATTGTATACTAGGGTTGGATTTTCTTCAAGCGTCGGGTTTACTGGCTGGGTTCAAATTGCTTCTCGAGCAAAAATTATTTCTCGAGAATACGGAACGAACAGTTTCGGTGCGATGTACGTACTCTAATGAACATCTGGACGACAAGAAGATCCCAGAACATCTTACGATAATTTTCGAAGCCTCGATAAACTTACTTTCCAAAGAACAAATTGTACAATTTCGAAAGTTCATAATCGCCTTCCAAACTAGTTTCGCCAAAAATTCAAACGATCTGGGACGCTGCAATATAATTAAACATAAAATCGATATTGGGAATGCCAAACCATTTAAACTCGCACCTCGGCGAAACCCGATTCAGTACAGACAAGCAGCGTTTAAACTCCTAGAAGAAATGGTCGATCAGGGAGTTATCGAATCGAGCAATAGTTCCTTTTCATCACCACCTGTATTTATTCCAAAGAAGGATAAATCTATTCGATTCTGTATCGATTACCGTTTTCTCAACAGCATAACCAAGAAAGACTCTTACCCGGTTCCACGAATCGATGAAATCCTAGACGCTGTAGCAGGTGCTGTTTGGTTTTCAGTCATTGACTTGAAGAGCGGGTATTGGCAAGTTGAACTCGAAGATTCGGATAAAGAGAAAACTGCTTTCACTATGGGAAACGAACTATGGCAATTTCGAATATTGCCTTTCGGACTCTGCAATGCCCCTCCTAATTTCATTCGATTAATGAATATCATTCTGAAAGGATTGACTTGGAAGATTTGTCTCGTTTACTTGGATGACATTATCATTTTCAGTTCATCGTTCAATGAACATCTACAAAACTCCGAACAAGTTTTCAGTAGGCTTCGAGAAGCTAATTTAAAAGTGAATCCAAAGAAGTGTGTATTCAATCAAAAGGAAGTACACTACTTAGGACACATCGTTTCGGGATCCGGCATCAAAACTTGTCCAGAGAAGATTTCATCGATATTAAATTGGCCCACTCCAAAAGACAAGAAAGAATTACGCAGCTTCTTAGGATTGAGTTCGTACTACCGAAGATTCGTAAAAAATTTCGCCACAGTAGCAAGACCCTTACACCGTCTAACGGGAGAGAAAAATATTTTCAAATGGAATGATGATGCTAACGCCGCGTTTGAAAATCTCAAAAAACGATTAGTGTCTCCTCCCATTTTGGCATACCCATCTCAAGCCGAATCATTCATTCTCGATACTGACGCTTCTAATTGTGGAATTGGAGCTGTTTTATCACAGATTCAATGTGGAGAAGAAAAAGTCATCAGCTACTTTAGCAAGGTCTTTAACAACGCTGAAAAGAATTACTGTGTAACTCGCAGGAAGCTCTTAGCGGTGATTCGTTCGGTCGTTCATTACCATCACTATCTCGTTGGTCGTAGATTTACGGTTCGAACAGATCACGCGTCTCTTCAATGGTTACTTTCATTTAAAAATCCTGAGGGTCAAGTAGCTCGTTGGCTGGAAGTTCTGTTCCAGTATGACTTCGAAATAATTCATCGTGCGGGTCGTAATCATGGAAACGCAGATGGTTTATCTAGACGACCATGTGCCGTTGATGATTGCAAAAAATGCGAAAGACTTGAACAAAAAAATCAAGACACCGAGAAATCCGTGTATAGAACGGTCTGTAAAATTGACAATAACATCGACTGGGCCAAACTTCAAGATAAGGATTCGACCTTGAACGCAATAAAAGAATACAAGAAAGAAGATATCCGTCCAGAGTGGTCAAATATCTCCCACTTGGAAGCGTCTATCAAGGTGTACCTTCTCCATTGGGATTCGCTTGAGTTGAAAGACAATCTTTTATTCAGACGTTGGGAATCTTCCAATTCGTCCAAGATCGTTTGGCAATTGGTCGTCTCGAAAGAGATGATTCCACAAATCCTATACGAAGCACATAATTCCCCATTCGGCGGACATTTCGGTATAAATAAGACGTTGGGAAAGGTTCGGCAACAATTTTATTGGGCTTCGTGCAAACCTGATGTTGAAAACTGGTGTAGAAAGTTTGAGATTTGTTTCTCTAAAAGAGGACCCCCATGTAAGGCTAAAGGCGAACTGCAAATTTATAATGTGGGATGTCCTTTCGAAAGGATCGCTGTTGACATCCTCTTCCTAAATCATCAGACGGCATCAAATACATTCTGGTCATCATAGATTATTTCACAAAATGGCCCGAGGCTATTCCTCTGCCGAACTTTCAAGCCACTACAGTCGCGGAAGCACTGCTAGTGATGCAGTGAGCGAGACGAGACAAGATAATGTCGAGTTCGAGATTCGCATGTCGAGATTCGCAATTTGACAACAAGACCTGTCATCCCTATTCGATACTGTGGATATAGCGAGACTGGTCCTTCCTTGGAATTTGACAAACGAGTTTAGTTCTCGACTCGATCTTGTGTCATGCAAATCTCGAAAGTCAAGATTCTGTCTCGTTTTCTCGTTCTGAATGCTAGAATTTGAAAATAAGTGTTTAGACGGTTAATATGAAACGCGCGATACGACCTGGGAATCGAATCGGGAAACGTAAACGGACTGAAGAAGTCCCTAATCCGGAAAAATTGAGAGACGAGAATGACGATGATGTAGCGGTATGTGGAAATTCTGATACGTCCATCGTGAGAGACTCGACAGGCGATGTAGCGGCACGACAAAACCTGAATACGAATGTCGTGAGAAACTCGAATGACGCTGAAAATGAAAATTCTACGCGAGATAATGTCGAGAAGCATCTGACAACGAAGCCATCAGCTCCTTCGGGATCAGCTTCTTCGGGAAAATCGTCGACTACTTCGAAACAACTTCGAGCTGATGCGTTCACCGTAACTGTCGATGAGAATAATTTGAAATCTGCCAAGTGTAATTTGTGCACAACCATTGTCAGGGTCATCAAAATGACTAATGGCAATACATCGGGTTTGAAGAGACATCTAGAGCGAGATCATCCGCAGGAGTACATACGGATTTATGGGGCAACTTCGAAACAGGTGCTATTGCGTACTATGTTTTAATATTATAAAAATAGCAAATCCACTTGAGAGGAGGCTAAACCCCCTCTCGCTCGCTCTCACACGAACCCTCTGGCGCTGTCTCTCTCGCACTCGGCCGTTCGCCGAACGTGTTTAGCCTCGCCTTAAAGTGATTTGGTATAGCCCCCCGCCCACCTGCCCCTCGCCCAGTTGGTAACAAACACTGTACATGCCGTTTTGAGATCGCGGACCGCCAAGGAAATCGAAAATTGTCTTTCCCTGCGTCTGTCGATTCCCTAGTGAACGACAATTTTTTTTTCTCGGCGGTATGCGGTCTCAAAACCGCATGCAGTACAGTTTTTGTTACCGGCAACGGTATTTCGAAACACCTTAATTCACTGGAATCAATTCCATCACATACTCACGCACGATACACGGGAAAAAATACCCCCACGCTCCCTTGTGTGTGTGGAGTGGGGGTATTTTTTTATTTCGAGAGTTTTTTTTTCTGGGATTCAACGCTATATTATAATCTATGAGTATCCGTTCGTTATATTTCCAGATCACAAATAAGAGACGAGATATTTTCTCCCAAGAAACATTTGAGGCCATGTTTGTCGACTGGGTTGCCAAGAAGTATCTGCCGTTCAGTTTTTTCGACGACGAATCAACGCAAGACTTCTTCTCGTATCTCAATCCTAATGCGGTGCTTCCGAAGCGTGACGGAGTTAGATCAAAAACTCTTGATAGGTTTTCTAGAGTAATGGAAGTCGGGATGGAAATTTTACAAGAAAATCTGTCCCGAATTTCTTTCACCGTCGACGCTTGGACATCGGTGGTGAATAGGTCATATTACGGCGTAACCGCTCATTTCATTGACAAGCAATGGAATATGCAGTCATTAGTGATCGACTTTGCCCCCTCAAATGGCTCTCACTCCGGTCGCGACATCGCTAGAATTTTCTTTGAAAGTTTAAAGCAATGGAATATCCTCGAAAAAGTGCAGGGGATAACACTCGATAATGCATCGGCAAATACGAAGTTCATGCAAGAGCTTGCGCCGCTTATGGCTTCCGAGAGTACTGAGTTCGACCCAGTCAATCAGCATTTCCGGTGCTTTGCTCATGTAATTAATTTAGCCGTTAACGATATGCTTCGTTTGATACAAACGAACATCGATGAAGTTAATGACGATGAAGATAAACTCGATGACGACGAAGAACGTGAATATGACGACAGCACACGAGTCCTCACGAAAATTCAAAAGCTGTTCAAAAAAATTAAATACTCGGAACAATGGACTAGCAAACTCCAATCATGTTGTGAAACTACGAACACTAAAATGCAGTCGCCAAATCTAGGTGTAGCAACAAGATGGAATTCGACTTGCGATATGATTGATGCAGCACTACAAATGAAGCGAGCCCTTAACGTGCTCTGCGAAAATAATGCAGTGCTACAAATCTTTCATCTATCAGCTAGTGAGTGGTCCCTTTTGCCCGAACTTATAAAGTTCTTGCACCATTTTAAAACTCTATCTACAGCTCTCAGTGGCGAAAAGTATGTGACATTGCCATTAGTGGTAATAGGAATCAACATGGTACTCGACAAGCTCGAAACTTTCATTTTGTCGTACCAAGAAACTCTGACTGAGAATCCTGTGCATCGAGTTGTAAGTCAAGCCGCCGTGGCCGCCCGAGATAAATTGCTCAAGCACTACAGAAAGTCGAATTGGGTATATTGCGCGGTACTCATCCTCGATCCCCGACATAAAATTCATACATTCCAGAAAACGGACGGGGGTAAAAATATGGCACAAGAGTCGATAAAACATTTTGAGTCGATTTACCGCAAGGAGTACTATGATCCTAAAACCTTGGATCAGTCTTATACTGCGCCAAGTACAGATACATCAGGATCTTATACAACCGCTCACGTCTCTACGCTCGATGATGCACTAGATGTACGATCTCTTTTTGAAGATAATACGGCAGATCAACGTCGAAATATGAACTGGCGACGAGAACTAGACAATTATCTAAATTTGGACCGTGCTCACAGGGACGAAAACATACTGGCTTGGTGGAGCCAGCACGAACAAAACTTTCCCACATTAGCTCCGATGGCGAAAGATTTTTTTTCCATACAAGCCACATCTGTATCGGTAGAACGATTTTTTTCTAAAGCTTCTTTAGTCAGACGAAAACATCGAAACAGGTTGAATAACGAATCAGCAAGAAGCCTCTCGTGCTTAAATTCGTGGCTCACCTGCAGTGTATCGCCGGATATTATTACGAAACTAGCGAGTAAGGATAAGGATCCGTCTGCTCAGTAATTCTCTGAGCATTACTATTGTCACTCGTTCACATTCGATCCGCGATTATCTTTCTGCGAGAGAGGCTTCCTTTCTGTTTGTTTTTTAAGGATTATAGTGTGCCATTAGAATAAAATAAACAAATATTTAAAAGTTTCTGTGCATTTTTTTCGCGAACTCTTAATTGGATGATTTTTTTTCTGATCGTATAAATATATTCATGTATTTTAGAAAAATGGATTGCGTCCATAGGCACAGTAGGCGTGCACATATGAAAACGTCGTGAACCAGCTTCATTTTTTCATTTCTTCCACAATTCAATAAAATAATATACCATATACATCGTATCTGATTATCTGTCAAAAAATTATTAAAATATTGTTTGAGCACTAGACATAATGGCGGAAAATATTCAGCCAATTTTCGGCGAAGCCGGCCGTATTAAGCGATGGTGGATTACTTCTCATCGACGTAACCCGTAATTATTAATGATTATAGTCTTTCGATTATACGAATGGTTATATTAAGATAACCAAACATTAAATGTTTTGGTTTGCATTATGTGCAGGAAAGCAAATCACGGTAGTGTACGTGACAAGAACTACGCAGTCGTTTAATAGTGAAGACGAATTAATGGATGAACGCGATATGGGACAGGTCGAGACCGAGAACGAAGAGTGAAGAGTGAAATAATTATAATTATTCAATTGCATTCAAAAGAAACGTTCGTCGCATAACTGTTTAGGCTGAGTGTATTTATTTCTCAGATTGTCGTTGATATCGCACTAAAGAGCCACCGACGTACATTGTCACATAGCATAAATATCAAGATTCTCGCTTAGTCTCGGTTGCCAATTGCAGATATGACAAGACGAGACAATTATGACATTTCACAGCAAACGATTGAGCCGAGAGAGTAAAATAAATGAGGAGCGCAAGAGAAAACAAGCGAGATGGTGGAAATTCTTGTCTCATTTCGCATCACTAAGCACTACTTAGCTACGTTATCTCTCGTTTCGGTGTTCCGCTCGAAATCCATTCTGACCAAGGTCGAAACTTTGAGTCTCAAGTATTTATGGAAACAATGAGCTCTTGGGAATTAAAAAAACGAGAACAACTCCGTTACACCCCCAATCAAATGGATTGGTTGAACGATTGAACAGAACGATTCTTCAATATCTGTGGAAGTTCATTTCGGAAAATCAAAAAGATTGGGATAGATGGATCCCACTTTTTCTCTTAGCGTACCGATCGTCGAAGCATCAAACCACGGAATTCTCACCAGCAATGATGATGCTAGGACGAGAACTTAAACTACCTTTAAATCTGCTTCGTGGTAACCCTCCTTCAAAAAGTGAGTCGAATAACGTTCCGGAGTTTGTTGATGAACTCAAGCTTCGAATGAATTCCGTTCACGAAAATGTGAGAGAAAAAGTAATGGTAAAAAGTGACAAAGCAAAATCACGATTTGATTTAACATCACACATTCTTTCCTTCAAAACCGGAAGAAAAGTTTGACTCTATTTCCCCCGTAGAGTCAAAGGAAAGTGTCCTAAGCTACAACAAGACTGGAAGGGCCCCTATATTATCACAACAAAAATAAATGATGTGGTCTATAGGATCCAAAAAGGGTCTCGAGGAAAATTTAAAATCGTTCATCTCGATAGGTTAGCCCCTTACGAAGAGTAAGGGCTATGTAAGCATGTAAAAATGCCACTTTATGCCGGAAAGTGGGGGATTGCTTGGCTGGAGCCTTGGACGTTTATTCGAATTACACTTAGTTAGGTGACGAATGACGTCCTGAAAGGGTTTCCGAAGAATCCGGGTGGAGTGGATGCCGATGCCTTATTGGGCTTGATAAGATTTCGGTAATTGCTTGATCGGGGCTCTCTTGGCAGTGGGCCTAGAATATTCCATTAACTGTGTAAAAATAACTTAGATTGCTTATTACAATCCTAGTTATCGGAATATTGTAGAGATTTCCCGGAGAAGAGCTCGTCTAATAGTCTCAGATCGGCTACGCTGTGGGCAGAATTTGGATACATACAATTCTGTTCGGGAAACAGCGCCCGATAATAGACAAAAATAAGGTGAATAAGAATAAAAATCTTTCCAAAAAAGGCATTAATGACGGATTAATTCGTATTGATTGATTAGCATAATGAGAGGAATTTCACAATTATGAGATGATGATGAGAGAAAGAATTACATTCATGGAAAAAAATTTTATTGTTATAGGAATCTATGCGGTACGTTTTCCGGTAACAGGTCATCAGTTCGTCCTGTGAGTCCTTCGTCCCATCCCAAACCCTTAAAGAGATGAAATGGTCAAAATCAACTAATATTGTACCAGCAAGGACTTCTTAATGAAGGGGAACAGTGCAACGTCCATGGAGAATTTGACGTCGTTCCTCAACAAAGAAGAAAGAACGCGGAAGAATATTGAAACTAACTAATTCAAATGTATTATTTAAACACAGCCTTACTTAGGGCTTTACGGGACAAGGACCGAATTGTTAAAGTTAAATTCGTTGAAATATCTAGCGTCTTAAATGTACACACTGTCCTTCCCAGGTTTTTAAATCATGGTTTTCCCTCGGGACGAGGGTGAATACCAGGACAGTGTAATTAGGTCGCGATTAGTACTTAGATGGACCATGACAACCACATCCCAGTATAGTTGAGGAGTTGCCGGGGCGGCAACTTTAAAAAAAGGGGGGGGGGGTAATGTAACGAATATGCGAGTCTATGCATCGATGTTGGGAACGAGAGAGAGACAGAAGCAAGCGAGAAACAGTGGAACGGGAAAACGGACATGACAATGAGGGTTGAACAATAACGACAGTCTGGACCGGGACAGAAAAGAGAACGGACGTGTGACCGATAGGGGAAGAGAAGAAAATTCTCTCGATTGAAACGCGAAATAGAATAAACCCGTTCCGCCCCTCATTAATCCGTCTTCCTTATTTTGCACGGATATTACAATATATTAACTAATATATGTTCAGATATATATATTATATACGTCATATATATTGTAACGGCCGCAGCCTCATAATTTCTTTCATTTAACTTCGAATATTTATTCATGTATCGACACGGAGTTTTCGTTCGATAGGCTCTTCAAAGAAACCCTTAAGGCTATCGAGCATCCGGACCGCCGCGAGCGGCCACTTATCTACTACACTAAACATCTTCGATTCATTCTTCTTTTGTCAAGCGAGTGCGAAGCCCTTAGCTTCACGCCCGCTTCATTACTTCAGCTCCAACCGACGACCAGAGCGGTACACTCCCGAATACTCTCCGACTAATAAAACTCAATTAAATATTCTACATCATCTTCGAGACTTCACTCATTGACGCGTGCTTTACCATCGACCATCCGTCACAATTGGTGTCGGAAGTGACGAACTACGCAAACACGCCTGTATAAAAAAAAAATCACTTTAAAAAAAAACAATTCACCCAGACAACCGTGCTCGAGCCGCGCTCGCACGAATAAACAAAACCGGACAGTGAAAAAAAAAGTGACATAACAAAAACAGTGAATAAAACGAAGTGAATAGACACGACCACTAAACCGAATAGAATATACACAGTGCAAAAGACACAATTATACAAAAAGTGAACAGACACATACATACTGTGACCGCCAACTTTTCCCGAACTCCCAAAGATCAAGTGTTGGCCACCAACGGCGTGCCTCTCGACCGCTTTATTTAATTTACGTGGGCGCCAGCCGATTACCTGCTTAATCGACGCGATCGGTACCGATGTTGATAAAAACACGCACTCTCACTGCTCCGGCAGCTGCAGTAAGGCTAGGGTAGAGGGGTGAGGGCGGTGAAAATTTGCGCCACAAAACCAAACACAAAATATCAAACAGATCTCTCGAAACATCCGGCCGAAGCCACTCGGTTTATTACACTTCGAAAACGAAAACCCGTGTACAATATTGTCCCTGCTAAATTCGCCCCGGCTACTCAGTTCACCGGTTTGAATCGCTACGCGTTACAAGAAAATCCTGGCCCGATAAACGGAGAGAATAATGAAGGAAAAATCGACCGATGGTGTTACTCCGGAAAAAAAAATAACAAACCAATAAACAGCCAAAAAAACAGTGCAAATAAGATAAGCAGAAAGAGATATAATCGCGGGCCAGGCCTGATTTCCCTACTAACTCCCGATTCTCGGCGGGACTGTACCGCCGAACGCTCGTCGTCGTCGCACGAAGGACGATGTTCCGCTACACACACGCACACACACGATCCCGGCGTGCAGGCTGCGTTCGCGGACGATTTCGGAGCGGTATCGCACAAATGCCGGAAACAAATTCGCCACGTAAATCCACGATAAAAACGACCAAACCAATGACAGCGGCGGCTTCGAGACTCGTGTCTCTCTTAATCGACGTCCTCAGCCGCGAAGGAAAGCCTACGTTAATCCCGCGCGAACTCGAAACCCGCACGCCGCGACACACACACACTCTTCCGCTCCACACAAATCTCGCGCAGGCGATCTCCCCGATGTTACGGTACCGGTGCGACGAGAGGCCGTCCAATTCCCGGCACTTATGATCCCCGAAAGACACA
Organism: Exephanes ischioxanthus; assembly: GCA_958510785.1. NCBI lineage: Eukaryota > Metazoa > Arthropoda > Insecta > Hymenoptera > Ichneumonidae > Exephanes > Exephanes ischioxanthus. The sequence continues at coordinate 15,931,629 of OY294016.1, read as the reverse complement.
GAAAGACAGAATAATTCCCCAAGAGATAAGAAAACGCAAGAAAATTATCGAAGGAAACATAAGCTATGGTTTTGCCCGGGACGGAACTCCACGCCGCGATCGAGTCGCGGGCACACTCGATATAATGCGCGCAAACCGATGATAGACCGCGTGTCCGACAATTTACAATGGAGTCAAAAGTCTTACCGCAAAAGATGGCAAACAAAAGATCCGGATAACTCCTTGCCGGTACCGATTATTCCTCCGTCCTTCCGAGGTAACCGGGTCAAGAAAATTGTCCGTCGAACGGCTCCGAACGATTGATCCTCCTCGCTTCAATAATTCCCCACGAAAATGTCGATTCCGCCCGTTAGCACGGCGAGCACACACGTCTTATCTTCGTCGCTTCACAGAAGAGAGTCCCGATCTCATTTTCGGAGTCGTGCTCGCCGCCTCGCTCGCGTTCTCTCTCGCTCCCCACCTTTCCCGATTTTCGGCCACTGTCCGGTACCTGGCGCCTCTCCCGACAATGCCTACCTCGCGTAACTAATATGACGCGCGCGACCTATATTCGAATTCGCTGCTTATCAGCTAGATGTATCACGCGTCGAAGCTCGGCGTCTCCCGTCGGATCGGCGGTACCAGTGATCCCCGTTGACTGCATCCATCAGGCTGCGACTCACGGAAATCCAGCGCCCAAGACAGTGCAGCAAGCGGACCGAAAGCCAAGGCGTGCAAGCGGGTGAAAGGGTTAAGCCATGCCGTGGTCAGTCGAAAGTCAGCTCAGCTCCAGATGGTCCCGGAAAATAATAAAAATAAATCCTGGGGAATTAATATCGTGCGTCTACAATGATTTTTGTCCCTGAGATCGCCTGAGACTCCCAGCGACGAGATAGGCCCCGTGTGCTCGCCCCAAAACTCGTAGTTTACGAGGATCTGGGACGCGACCAAAAATTACCGCGTCACAATACATAGATTATAAATATTGTTACGTCCCGATCAGCAATTTTCACTCCATCTCGGTCAAGGAGAATTTACACCCTCCCTTTACACGTTATTCGGAGATGACGCTTTATCGAGGTTTTGGCCCTGTTTTGAACCTAACCTTTCAGAAAATAATTCGAGATAGGGCCTAGAGTGTATATATTTGATATTGAGGAAATTTTATTCGCGGTTAAAATTTGAAATTTACTAGATTTTAAGTGACGATTTTAAACTGGACAAGACAATTCTGGATGCTAACTCTTTCTATAGAATGGAACACGATACGCGGCTATCTCACTCTCTCGCGCGTCACCCTCGAGGCACGACTCACGACGATTCGCTATCACGCTCACTCACTGTTTTCTCCCGACCTATCCTAATATTTTAACGCGCACTGATATAGCTGAAATAAAATTGACCAAAACGAATATATATTGTCCAAGAAAATATTTTAACCTTCCAGGAGAACGAACAAACTTTTTTTTTTTAAATAAACATTGACAATTGAATATCCAGAAGAAATGAATGTTTGAGATGTAGATGATAAATTTTCCGAACTTACGATGTGATTTAAATGGTTTTACCTCGAAATGAATGGTCGAATGATTCGATTGATGAATGAAGACTAACGATATCGAACTAGAACGTCCTTTCCAATCTGGATGAATAATCGAATCGTAATCGAATGATGATGACTGATTTCCGAAAATAACGTCCTTCCAAAATGCCGAATACTCGAATCAGAATCGAGTGATGATGACGATTGACTCCAGAAATGAACGTCCTTCCCAGATTTCAACGATGTAGATTGATGATTTTGATGATTAAATGATTTTCAGAAGGAATATACTCAAATTCGATGGAATGATTTGGAAAGATATGAATGATTTATTGAACCGAGTTAAACTTAATACTGATTTCAAGAGTCTACAAGTCGATAATTCGCTAGTTCCTTTGTCAATGATTCTAAGTACGAAACAAGATTGAGGTCTGTGCCCCGGTAATAACCTCGGTGCCGGACACCCCCGCGTCACCGCTGTCACACCCGCGCCTCGTCTCCCCACTCTCATCACCTGATTCCTTTCTTCGATTCACTAATTAAATATTACTAATTTCGTAGTTTCACAATAATTTTGACATCTTCATTTGTTATTACTTAAATTTTATCGCGCATTTTATGAACATACAAATTTGAATGAAAGCTGTACGAGCTTTCTTTGCGAGGTTAACATTAGTTGACATACATTTTTATCTTAATATTTATCTGATTATTTCCCTGAGTTTCGATGTTAATGGTTTTACATTTCTTCCCTATTTTTGTAATTTTCCATATTTTCCCTCGTTATTTCCTATTTGATTATTTATTGGTTATTTATTGTTTTTATGTTTATTCCTTTTCCTTAATATTTTATTTAACTTCTATATTGAATGTTATCATGACGATATGACTTAATTTTCTTCCCTTACGTCTTGACTCTATTTTATTTCCCGAATCTATTATCAATTATTTCCAAAAATGCTATGCCAATCCCGTATATTCGTCCCTTAAACCTGATTTCCATTTATTCTTCCATTTATTATTTCAACTATGATACTCCTGAACTATAACGATGATCTAGCATTCATCGATATTTACTGTCCAGGAGGTGCTGCACTCATTACGCCCAACGGTCGCTCTCGGCATCGTGCCCATCGTGACACGTGCCGTACAAGCAGGCCTATGTTCGACAACTGTGAGGACCACTCCGCCGATATCCTTATCTGCATTTTTGCGCCGACGACTCGACATCCACCGTCGATCAAACGCCGATATCGACCGTCCAACTCCGATCGAAAATATACATATAGAAGGAAGGAAGGACGTCAAAAATACCGTTAAATAGAAGGAAGGAAGGACGAAACAAGGAAAAAATAATAATAATAATCCGAAACCAAATCCATGCTATTAGTGTTCCTCATCAGCGTGGTAATGTAAGTACCAACTTATATATATATTTTATTCCGTTTTGAAAAAAAGCGGAGCAACATTTTTTCTCAAAAAAAAAAGATAAAAACAATATATAATACTTCTTCTCAAAAAGAGAATTAGTATCCCGCGGGAACCGAGCGCCGACAGCTGACGCGACACGTGTCAGTGGCGTACGACCGTTGAGAGCATGCGACATACAGTACACGACCGCGTTTCTCCGTTCCTCGGGAGCCAATCCAATTAGGCACGACCGCGTATTTCCGATACCCCACTACCTGCCCAAGTACCTGCCCACTGTCCCTTTCCAGGCTACCCAATAATCGCGGTATACAACGAGCACACAACGCATTGCGAAATACGGAAGAACAATACGCGCGACGCATTGCGAAACACGGAAGTAACAAATAGCATTTAAGAAATTAGCAAGTAATTAGCCGAGTCAGCTATTGGGAAATATCGGAAACCCGAAAGCCATAATTGTTTAAACAATTGCAAAATAGCTGACATTGTAAAAATTAAGCTGACATGCCTACTCTCATCCCTATATAAGAGACTACGAGCAGGCATTCAGCAGTCTGATTTAAATCTGAACAACGTTACGGTTAGTTAGTTACACCGTAAAATACATACTCTCTTCGGAAGGAAGAAAAGCGTACAGAGTGTACTTCACAACTATTGGTAAATAATCTCGAACAAACTATTGTAATTAATGTAGGGCACACAAGATTATTAATGTAGATAACAACCGTTATTGGGACTCATTACACTTCATTAATGTTCCGATACACAAATGGTGCTCAACCGTCAACGTCTCTCTATCGACTGACTGCGCCTCGCTCCCGCTCGACAGATGAAGGGGTCATGGCCTACTCGGATGTACCTTACAACTCGGCCAATCCTGATACATATCCGTCCTCGAAGTATTTTAACATTTTAAATGTAATATAACAGTTTCAACCTTAAATTATAGGATACATGGGTGGGCTGGTGCCAAACTTAAACTTCTTTCATTAGTTTCAATTATTTCATACCTTTTCCATATAATTTAATGTTAATCGGTTCCCAAACACCCTCATACGGTATTTGCGTGTTTTGAAAACCGTCTATGTCCTTTACAACATATCTATTGTTTCCTAATATCTTAACAATTTCGTATGGACCTTTCCAGAGGGGCTACAGCTTTTTTGAAACTCCTGATTCATAATTTCGCAACATCACATAATCATTAACACAATATTTGTACGATTCTTTTCGTTTTTGATCATAGTATTGCTTGTTATAGTTTTGAGATTGTATTATTCTTTCCGATGCTCGGTTTCTTATCGTCTGTAGGTCTCGAGGATCAGAGATAGTGTCGTTCTCTAAAACATCTTTTACTGCGTCTATAGGTCTGCCGCGCTGCGCAACTCCGAACAGTAATCTACTCGGGGTGTCATTTGTTGTTTTATTTATTGTGTTATTAATAGCATGTTCGGCTTGCTGTAGTACCTGGTACCAATGTTTACCTGGACTGTTGTCTGAAGTTTTCGCTAACATTGGAATAAGGACTCTATTGAATCGTTCCACTTGGCCGTTTGCCTGAGGAGACCCGGTCGCAATTTTGATGTGTTTGATGTAATTATCAGCAATGAATTCCTCGAATTCACGAGACGTAAAGGCTGTGCTGCGATCAGAGACTAAAAATCGGGGTTGACTGTAATAAGCAAAATATTGCTCTAAACTCCGAATAGCTTCCTTTGATGACGTGGTCTTTGTCGCGTACAATTTGACGTACTTCGTAAAACCGTCAACCACGAGGAAAAGATATTGCTTTGATGAACATCGTTTATCCATTGGTCCCAAGTGATCTACATGGACAGTCTCAAATGGTATGCTACCTTTTGGAATTGAATTTAGGAAACCTTCTCGTTTTCCTACAGTAGGGGCGTAAGAAATGCACTTCAGGCAATTTCTAATGTGCGCTCCTACTTTTTCTCTGAGTTTCGGAAACCAATAGGTTGTCAAAATCGTGTTACATGTTTTTTCAGTTCCGACATGACCAAATTCGTCATGATATTTGTAGATTACATTGCTCTCCATTTCTTCGGGTACATAGATTTGTTGCTTAGTTTTCTATAAACGAGGCCATTCCGCATTTCGTATAATGGGTCGTTGCTGTTTTCGAGCTTCGTCATAATCTCTTTAATTCTTGAGTCGTGGTTTTAGCAAACGATTAGATTCCAATCAAAAGGATTGTCATCTATCACTAAAATTCCAGTCGAGCGGCTTAGCGCATCAACGTGTTGCATTCGCATGCCGGGACGATGTTCAGGGATATAATCGTACGATTGCAATTCAAGAGACCAGCGGGATATCCTAGGACAAATATCTGCCTTTTCGAGGGTCAGTTTGAGAGATTGACAATCGGTAACCACCTTGAACGTGATCCCTAGTAAATAAACGCGGAACCGTCTGAGAGCATATATGATAGCTAATGTTTCTAACTCAAAACTGTGATACCGACTTTCTACATCGGTTGTTCGTTTCGAGAAGTAGAAGATTGGGTGGAAACGAAGATCTTTTTTCCGTTGTATTAAAACTGCACCGAAACCTACCGAACTGGCGTCACAATGGAGCTCAGTTTCATCTTTGGGGCAATATTGGAGCACTCGTTAGCTTCGACTTTAGTTTTTTGAATGATTCTTGCTCGAGGTCTCCAAATTTAAACTCGACGTTTTTCCTCAGGAGATCATACAAAGGTTTTGCAATTATTGAAAACTGCGCGATAAATTTCCTAAAATAAGAGCAAAGACCAATAAATCTTTGTACGTCTCGTACGTTTTGGGGAGTAGAAAATTTCTCGACAGCTTCTGTTCCACTCACGGTTGGGCGAATGCCTTCTTCAGAGATTATATATCCAAGATAAACAAGTTCGTTATATGCGAACTTGCATTTGTCCAACCGTAGTTCCATCTTATTTTCCACGAGTAATTGAAAAACGCGTCGCAAAATATTTGTATGATGTTCCAAAGTTTGTGAAGCAACCATGATATCGTCCTTATAAACTACGACATCTCCGGATTTGATTAATTCACTCATTGTTTCATTTATGAACCTCTGAAATCGGGATGGAGCAGTTTTAAGACCAAACGGCATCTTTACGTATTCGTACTGGCCGAATGGGGTAATAAACGCGGTATACTTTATTGATTCTTCAGCAACTTTGATATGATGGAACCCGTCTTTCAAATCGAGCGTTGTGAAATATTTTTTATTTCCGATTATGTCCAGTTGATCCTCGATAAGGGGTAATGGGTAACTGTCTCGTATCGTCATCTCGTTTAATTTTCTATAATCTACGCACATACGGAGCTCGCCGTTTTTCTTTTTGACCAATACGATTGGAGAAGCGTATTCCGATTCGCAAGATCTTATAATTTTTTTGTCAACGAGATTCTCTAAGATCGATTGTAATTTATCTCTCTCTGCGTATGCTACGCGACAAGGGAAAAGTAAAAAGGTTTGGGATTTGGTATTCGTAGCCTAAGCTCACTTTTGACTTTGGGTTCATCCGGTCTTACGGCGTTAACATACTCCGAAATAAACAACTGCTTGATTTTTGTTTGTGTTTCGAATGGTATTGTTACGTCCTGTGAATTTTCCCATAAAAATTTTAGAAATTTACATCAGGGAATTGGTTAATTAACCAAATATTTGAAACATATTAAATCGCTAAAAGTAAACATTGGAAAATTGCCATTGTTTAAATTGTTGAATTTAGAGTATTAATAAATAAATAAAATACCAAACGGGGAAATCATCCATTTGGTAAAAATAATTAGCCTTCAGGTACGACAGGTTGATGTACAGAGGTGACTGTACGAAGCAAGTCAGCCGTACGAGAGTCGGTAACCTGAGGCGCAAAAATGCAGATAAGGATATCGGCGGAGTGCTCCTCGCAGTTGTCGAACATAGGCCTGCTTGTACAGCGCGTGTCACGATGGGCACGATGCTGAGAGCGACCGTCGAGCATAATGAGTGCAGCACCTCCTGGACAGTGAATATCGATGAATGCTAGATCATCGTTATAGTCCAGGAGTATCATAGTTCAAATAATAAATAGGAAAATAAATGGAAAACAGGTTTAAGGGATGAATGCACGGGATTGATAGCATTTTTGGGAAACAATTGATAAGAAATTCAGGAAATAAAATGGAGTCAAGAAATAAAGGAAGGAAATTAAGTCATATCGTCATGACAACATTCAATATAAAAGTTAATTAAAATATTAAGAAAGAGGAATAAATATAAAAACAATAAATAACCAATGAATAATCGAATAGCAAATAACGAGGGAAAAATACAGAAAATTACGGAAACAAGAAGGAAATGTAAAGCCATAAAACGTCAAAATCCAGGAAAACAATTAGATAAATATTGAGATAACAATTTGTGTCAACAAATGTTAACTTCGGAATGAAAGGTCGTACAACTTTCATTCAAATTTGTGTGTTTTTAAAATCCGCGATAAAATTTAAGTAATAACAAATTAAGATGTCAAAATTGATGTGAACCTACGAAATAGGTAATAATTAATTAGAACAGCCAAAGAAAGAAATCAGGTGATGAGAGTGGGGAGACGAGGCGCAGGTGTGACAGCGGTGACGCGGGGGTGTCCGGCACCGAGGTTATTTATTCGCGCACCCACCGCCCATTCGGCACTTCTTCGCGACCGGGGCAACGACCTCAATCTTGTATTGTACTAAGACCCATTAACAAAGAACTTGTAAATCAGTTTGTAAAATCTTCGAGCCAGTATTCATTTTAACCAACTTCAATAAACAGTTCATATCTTTCCAATTCATTCTGTCGTAATTGAGTATATTCCTCCTGAAAATCATTTAATCATCGAAATCATCAATCCACATCGTTGAAATCTGGGAAGGACGTTCATTTCTGGAGTCGATCATCATCATCACTCGATTCTGATTCGAGTATTCGGCATTTTGGAGGGACGTTATTTTCGGAAATCGATCGTCATCATTCGATTCTGATTCGAATATTCATCCAGATTGGGAAGGACGTTCAATTTCGATATCGTTATACTTCATTCATCAATCGAATCATTCGACCACTCATTCTGAGGTAAAACCATTTAAATCACATCGTAAGTTTGGAAAAATTACCATCTACATCTCGAAACATACATCTCTTCTGGTTATTTAATTGTCAATGTTTAATTATCAACGTTTGTTCATACTCCAGAAAGGTTAGAATATTTCTTTGGACAATATATATTCGTGTTGGTCAATTTTATTTCAGCTATATCAGTGCGCGTTAAAATATTAGGATAGGTCGGGAGAAAACAGTGAGTGAGCGTGATAGCGCATCGTCGCGAGCCGTGCGTCGAGGGTGACGCGCGAGAGAGTGAGATAGCCGCATATCGTGTTCCATCCTATAGAAAGAGTTAGCATCCAGAATTTTCTTGTCCAGTTTAAAATCGTCACTTAAAATCTAGTAAATTCCAAATTTTAACCGTGAATAAAATTTCCTCAACATCAAATATATACACTCTAGGCCCTATCCCGAATTATTTTCCGAAAGGTTAGGTTCAAAACAGGGCCAAAACCTCGATAAAGCGTCATCTCCGAATAACGTGTAAAGGGAGGGTGTAAATTCTCCTTGACCGAGATGGAGTGAAAATTGCTGATCGGGACGTAACAAAAATTGGGGGCTCGTCCGGGATTTCAAAAAGAGTGTATATATAAATTTATTAATATATAAATAAATAAATATTTTTTTTTTTTTTTTTTGTGAAATGAGTAGTAAAGGGAAAATAAAATCATAAATGACTTCAACTCGCTCAAAATGTACTGTTCCGGATCAGATCTTACATGCCTATCCAGAAGACAGGAAAAAATCGGGAACAAGAAAAGTGAGAAAATTAATAGAATCGGAAGAAAAATCAGCGCAAGTGACAGATATTCCAGAATTTGAAGAGGAAAGCAGATTAGTTACTTCAACTCCATATCCCAAAGATTCTTTAGCAAATACAGGGAAAATATCGGAAAATTCGGGAAAAAAAGCTGAATCGGACGCGACTAGGGCTCTTGGACAAGACATAAAGTTGCTTGCGAAGACAATTGATGAGTATTTACAAGAATTTCCAGACACAATTCATCCAAATTTCGCGAATCCAGTTGCAACCAATTCTAAATGTGAAACTCTTAATGCAAAGATAGTCGAAGTAGAAGCAGTAGAACCACAAATTAAAGACAAAACCGTAATTAATCAGCAAGACGATTCTGAAAGTTCTTTTACGTCAGCAACTGGACTAACCACACCCTGGTTGAGATTGAGTAGTAGTTCAGGTACACCGTTAAGATCGAGATCCTCAGAAATAGATACAACACCGAGAAGAAGACCTTTGGTAAAATCCTGTTCAAAATCTGTTTCCCCCAGAAGGAAAAGTGCACCAGGTGGTAGTGAAAATTTCTTAGTAAAAGCAGCGAGAGTATTCGGGTTAATCGGCGATAAAAAAGATAGTTCAATCGTCAAAAACAAGTCAAGATCAGAGATAAATTTTTCAAAGGGATTTAATAGTTTTTCCAGATTGGCATCATTGTCAGAAAAAACATGTTCTAGAAAACCGGGATATACTGTTAATAGATTGCGATCAAGAAAAGATTCGAGTCAAAATTCTAAAGTGTCGCATAGAAAGAAAATATCGGGAAAAGTCGTACAAAATTTGTCTAAAAAAATGGCTCCAGTCATTTCATCTGCTCAGCGAATGAAAAAGAGTAGAGAGTATGAAACTGGGAATACAGGTAAAAATGGCAGAAATAGTGACAATATCAACTATGATCAAATCGACGATGCAGGTAGCAACGGAGGGCGTGGCGGTGACCACCGTGGCGGCGACGGCGGCGGCGGTGGTGACGGAGGTGGTGACGGCGGTGGCGACGGCGGTGGCGACGGCGGAAGGGGAGGAAGGGATCATGATAACCCGAACAAAAAACCGTTTCGTCGGACGGCACCGGATGTAACGCGACCGATATTAAATTTGAGCGCAGGCAGACACGGAAACTTGAGAGACGCTCTACAGGTGATACCGGAGTTCGACGGAAAACGAAGCTCGTTGGATCGGTATATCGTCGGATTGGAAGACGGTCTCGAAATAGTCGGAGTGGAAAATGAGCTACATTTGTTGAGATTGGCGAGGTCAAAGTTAGTGGGGGACGTATGGAGTAGGGCGTCGAAAAACAAGTTCGAGAGCATTGAAGAATATATCGAATATTTGAAGACAACGTATGATCCTCCAAGAGATATTTATCAGTTGCAGGGAGAATTAGGAACCAGTGCACAACTGAATGCGGATACAGTAGACCAGTACGCGCATCGTATTCGGGAATTAGCTGGGAAAATCAACGAGGCGCATTACTACAAGAAAGGATATTTGGGACAGGAAGAAACGGATATGATCGATGAAATGGCATGCAGTTGCTTTAAAAGAGGATTGAAATTGGAAATACAAGATAGAATGGGAAAAGAAGAAACTACCCTCAGCGAAGCAATTCATGAGGCTAAAAGGATTGAACGAGAATTAGGAGATATGAAGAGATTGAGAGAAAATGCTGAAGCAAAGAAAAAACCGGAAAAAGAACCTGAGAAAACTTCGAAGAAAGCAAGCGTGAAAATCATCGAGGAAGCTAAGGAAGAATCAACTGTAGCCGTGGTAAACACCAATACTCCAGCGGTGAATATTTGTCAGATCTGTGGGAAAAAGGGACATCTTGCTACAACTTGTTGGAGTGCTCCAGGCGCAACTCCACCTAATAAGTGTCAGAGTTGTGGAAAACTGGGTCATACAGCTGATAAATGCAGAGCATCGGGAAAAATCGAGCCACAGGCTGCATTAATTTGTCAATATTGTAAAAAATCAGGTCATTCTGCGGATAATTGTTTTAAAATGTCTGGTTCGAACGCACAAACAAATACGATCATGATTTGTCAGATTTGTGGAAAAAGGGGACACACGGCAGATAAGTGTTACAGTAATCCATGTAAAAATTGCGGTCGGAAAGGCCATTTGAGCGAATCCTGCCGTAGTATACAACAACCTATACAGAATCAAGCAAATAATTTCAATCAGATGACTCAGCAAAATCAACCGAAAATACCTCAAGGTCAGACATCTCAAATTCAATGTCAAATCTGTAATGGCTGGGGGCATTCAGCTCTGGTATGCAACCAACAGAAACGAGGAAATATTGGAAATCCAAATGTCGCAGGAGCAATGAATTATTCGCAAGCATTGACACAACAAAATTCAATGAATCAACAACAAAATCAAGCTAATCAAGTAATTTGCAATTATTGTAAAAATCCAGGTCATTATTTAACAGATTGTCAGATCCGCATCAGCAACAACAACCGGAGGGCAGCGCAACAGGGAAACGCGGATGGCCAACCAGCACAGGGTGCCCAGGCACAGGCCAACGTGAATACTCAAGCGCACCCAACCCTTACGATCAAGGCTTATACCGATTCGGATCGGAACCAGAAATAATCGACGTATATTTAGTAAATCCAGAAAAAGACGTAATAGCTCCTACCGTCTTGTTTCGAAGTAGTGAGCTCTCGGAAACAGTAATTATGATGTTGGACACAGGTGCCAGTAAAAATATTCTGAAAGAAAGATGTTTGCTAAACAATTTTGAACTTTATCAGGATAAAATCTTGAGATTGAGCGGGATTACAGACGAATTTGTATATACTTTGGGGTATGTAATAATTAATGCTTTGGGACGAGAAACGGTTTTTCACGTAGTACCAAACAGTTTTCCGACCAAGCAGGGAGGACTACTGTCAACTGAGTATTTTCGTGATAATTTGGCAAAAATTGATTATGAAAACAGTACACTTGAAGTTCGAGACAAGAAAATAGAGTTCCATACTAGAGAAAGTATGATGTTCCCACCGAAAACGACGAAGCTGTTCTATGTCCGCTTGAGAAACGATAACGTTCTTAAGGGATATTTACCAAGGCTCGAAGTCGACGAGGGAATAGAAATTGAGCAAGGATTGGTGAAAAACGTTGGTGGAAAAGCTTACATCTACGTAACCAATCATCGCAACGAGAGGGTCCATATAGAGATCCCTGTCCTGGAATTGACAGCGACTCCACAAGGAGAAAACAAAGAAAAATGTGAAAAGAATGCGATGACTAATTCAGTGTGTATTACAGGTGATCCAGTCTTCAGAAAGGAAATAAAACAGGAAAACTTGGAGCAGTTTGGAAAGTCGGAAAATTCGGAGCAGTTTGGAAAGTCGGAGAATTCGGAGCAGTTCGGAGGGTCGGAAAATTCGGAGCAGTTCGGAAAGTCGGAAAAGTTGGAGCAATTCGGAGAGTCGTCGGAAAATCAGGGTAAATTCGGAAAGTTGGAAAGAAATCAGGGTAAAGTTGGTGAGTCGGAGAAAAATCAGGGTAAAAACGATTCTGTGAAAAACACGGATGGTTCTGTATTCGGAAGGAAAGAAAGAAAGGTAACGGATTTAGATAAAATTTTCACTGAAGAAGAATGGAAAATCGAGATAAATAAGTCGGAAAGATCAATTCAGAGTAAAGTAGAGGAAGATAATGGAAAAACGGTGAATGATTTTACGGTGGCGGTAAACGCAAACACCGGAGTAAATTGTCAAACGTCTGTTGGAGATATACTGTTACACACGGGAGAGAGTTCGCAAAATATAGAGGAAAATCAAACTGTCAGAGAAACAGAGGAAAAATTGGAAACGTCAGTCAGAGAAAAAGACAAAAACATAGAATCAAAAGAAATAGAAGAACTAAAACCAAGATTTATGTCAAAACAGGAAAATAAAGTAAAAAGGGAAAATAATTCTTATCAGTTTGTCGATTGTTTGATCGGAGTAAAATTCATGACAGAAAAATGTTTTGCTATAAAAGAAAGAGAAAAAGATGAGGCACGGTTCTCTAAAGTTTTGGAATTGCTACGATTAAAGCATTTGGATGAAATAGAAAAAGAAGCTGTGCATAAAATCATCGAATATGGAGTATATAGATTTCACATCAAAGGAGAAAAATTAGGCGCTACAGACGTGGTAATGCATAGGATCCCAACGACGGATGAATTTCCGGTAAATTCAAAGCAATATCGGTTTCCCGAGATTCACAAAGAGGAAATACGAAAACAGGTAGCCGAATTCTTAGAAGCAGGATTAATCAGGCAGTCGGAATCTCCGTATAACACACCAGTCTGGGTAGTACCAAAGAAATTAGATTCTCAGGGAAATAAAAAATGGAGAGTAGTTCTTGATTTTAGACAACTAAACGAAAAAACGATAGGAGATGCTTATCCTTTGCCAAATATCGTAGATATATTAGATCAGTTGGGTGGTGCTCGATATTTTTCGGTGTTCGATCTGGCTTCGGGGTTCTATCAGATAAAGATGCATCCAGAGGATTGTCATAAAACAGCTTTCACAACTCCATATGGACATTACGAGTACGTCAGAATGCCTATGGGATTGAAAAACGCTCCTCCCACGTTTCAGCGAGCAATGGACATGGTATTGATGGGACTACAAGGACAGGAATTATTCGTGTACCTCGACGACATCGTGATTTACGCAAAAACTTTGGAAGAACACGACGAAAAGTGCAGGAAACTAATCGATCGTCTGAGGACCGCTAATTTGAGTTTGCAACCGGACAAGTGTGAATTTTTGAAACGGGAAGTGGCATATTTAGGTCACGTGATCAGTGAAGAAGGACTAAAATTAGATCCGAAGAAAGTAGAAGCAGTTCGGGAATTTCCAAGACCAGTTAACGTCAAGGGTATTCGGCAATTTTTGGGACTAACGGGATATTATCGTCGATTCATAGAGGGTTATGCAAAATTGGCTAAACCACTGACGAATCTTCTCAAAAGCGAAACTCCTTTCATATGGGGAGAAAGTCAAGAGGGAAGTTTTCAAGAATTAAAAGAAAAATTATGTACAGAACCAGTTTTGATTTTTCCGGATTTTTCAAAGCCGTTTGTTGTAACTACGGATGCGTCCGGCTACGCAATCGGGGGTATCCTTTCACAAGGACCCATTGGTGCAGATAGACCGGTGGCATACGCTTCACGAACATTAAATGACGCAGAATCACGATACGATACATACGAAAAAGAGGCGTTGGCGATTGTCTACAGTGTTTTACACTTCAGGCCGTATTTATATGGCAGAGTGTTTACACTCGTGACAGATCACAAGCCCTTAGTTTGGTTTAGAACTTGCAAAGACGGAAACGCACGAGTACTTCGATGGAGATTGAAATTGGCAGAATATGAGTATGATGTAGTATATAAAGCGGGAAAAACGAATGTAAATGCAGATGCATTATCCAGAAATCCAGTAGAATCAGACGAAAGTAGGAACGATATGGACCAAGAGATATTCGCAGTTCGACAGAGAAACAATGATGGGTTGACAAATGAAGAAATAATGATGCTCTTCGAAAATGAAGGGGATGATTTTGAATTTGAGGAAGATGAGGAATACAACGATGAGGAGGATCCTGAGGAACAGTGGCGAGAGTCCCTGACAAAGGAACAACTGGCGGAAGTAATTGAAGAAACAACACCAAAGAAAACACCGAAGGAAACTTTGTATAATTTGGATGCTGATAAGGAACCAATAGTAAACCAGGATGACGAAAACAAAGAAGAAGAGAAGGAAAAAGATGAAACAGGACAATCAACTAGGAAAAGGACCAAAAACAAGGATCCACCGGAACGTCATGCTATGACTACTAGACGCCAGGTGAAAAATCAAAATAAACAAGAAAAACATGAAGAAACAAATACAAAAGAGGAAGCTAAACCACCAAAGGAAACTCGAAAGCCAAGGAAGAAGAAAAAGAAAAAGAAAATTTCAGAAACAACAGACGAAAGCAGTACAGACGAGGAATCAGTAGTAAAAACGAGAAAAAGAAAGAAAATTCCTCAAGTATCAGAATCAGACGAAGAAAAATCCTGCAGTGAATCTGAAGAAGATGATAAGGAAGAAGATGACAATAACATGGACCACAATTCAGACAATGAGAAGCTAGAAGATGAAGAAAGACAATCAGAAGAGGAAATCGAGAAAATCCCACCGGGGAATATCATACAGAGTCGTGATCTTTTCTTTACTCGCAAGGATGCACTTAGTTATTTTTTGAACACTAAGGGAGAATCTCTTGATTCAGGATCGCGGAAGTTGGCAGATCGAAACGAATTACCGTATTTTCCGGGTCTACAGTTAGGAGAGGCTAGTGCAGTAAAAAAGGGACATAGGTATCATATAGCATTGCCGGTTAGCGATAACTCAGGAGAGGGACCTTCACTGATTTTAGGTCACATCAAAAGAGTAATGAGCAGTTTGAAAAAATTAACAGAGGAATTGGAAATTCAGAGTGTAAGCTTAGCAAAGACAGATTCGGTAGAAAATGTTCCGTGGGATAGAATTGCGACGGAATTACGCTTAGGATTCCGTCGCATTAGAAGTCCAACCAAAGTAATAGTTTGTCATGGGATTGTCAGATATCCTAGTAAACAGGAGCGTGAAGGAATTATACAGGAAATGCATGGATCGGCTGTAGGAGGTCATAGAGGGGTTACGAAAACCTTTAATCGAATCAGACAACATTATTTTTGGGAAAAGATGAAAGTGGATATTCAAAATTACATACAGAGATGTTTACCATGTCAACTAAAGAAATGCGTGAGAAACAAAACGAAGCAACCAATGGTGTTAACCGATACACCAGGGTCAGCTTTCGACAAGGTAGCTATGGACATAGTCGGACCAATACCAAAGACGAAAGACGGTAACGAGTATATCTTGACAATACAGGACCAATTGACGAAATTCTGCCTTGCTATTCCTTTACCAAACGCAACGTCGGCAACCATCGCGGACGCGATGGTCAAAAACTTTATCAGTATTTTCGGACCACCAAAGTCAGTATTAACCGATCAAGGTCGAAATTTTCTCAGTGGATTGATCAGACGAGTAGCTAAAAGATTTAAAATAAAAAGAATTCGGACAACAGCTTTTCATCCGCAGTCGAACGGTTCATTGGAACGTTCGCATCATGCATTAGGAGAATATTTGAAACAATACGCTGATAAGGAGTTTGACTGGGACGAATGGGTGCAATTGGCAATTTTCAATTACAATACCAGTGTGCATGAGGGTACAAAGCATACTCCGTACGAATTGGTGTTTGGAAAATTGGCAAGGGTACCGTCTAGTGAACCGTTGGGAGTAGAGGATGAACTTCCGACGTACAGTGGTTATTTGATTAAATTGGTAACACAATTACATGAAATTCGGAGAATGGCTAGAGAAAATCTAATAGAAGCAAAAATCAGATCCAAAGAACGACACGACAAAAGACTAAATGTAAAATCTTTCAAAATAGGTGATTATGTATTCCTGCAAAATGGACCGAAACCGAAAAAACTAGCAGATCAATATACTGGACCACACGAGGTGGTCGAAATTATGGGAAATCAAAATATAAAGATAAAAACCAAGAAAAATATTCAGATAGTACATGCAAACCGACTGAGACTTTCACATATTGTACCGGAATAAATATACCATGTTTAATGCAATCATGACAATTACAGACCAGTCAGACTACAAACAATGTCAACCCAAGGGAATTCGGACAGACGTAGACCAACTGAAGGCAGAGTGACATTGAGACGGAACAGAATCATAGGAAAAGAACGAATGTTGCAGTATGAGGAATTACCGAGATTGCCGCATCAGAAGGCGCCTTATCGAATTGAGGCAACTTTTGCGGGACTTCGCGCTGAAGGATGGGGGCGGACTAGACAAATTGCCAGGCAGATAGCTGCTAATGGGTTGTGTAATAGAGTATTGAATCAGACAGAACGGAAAGTTCAAATTGAGCATTGGGAACAGAAAGTAGTGCGTTTGGTTAGTTTAATGGTGAAATCTATTTTGGATAGAATCGATAGAGAGGAAGAGCATGTCACCTTCAGTGACGCGGCAGAATACCTTGAAACTGTGACAAAGGCTTTAAAAGAAATTAACGCGAAATATGAGATCTTGAAGTACCAAGGGGAAAAAGAACACGTAGTAGTAATGACTTTGATTTGGGAAATAGAGGAACCGGATGTAGTGGTTCAGTTCGGAGTGGACGAATTGACTATCGAAATGAAAGCGCTGAAGTTCATGTTGCGAAGAATATTGTCTAAAGTAATGAACATGGAAGAAACACCTGAAGTGGAAATAGAGAGAGAGGAAGTAGATGGGGAAAGTCGTTAACTAAAAATATGACAAAACCAGAGAATAGTAGTATTTACGTAGAATTTTGGGGAAAATTATTTTGGTTTAGGGGAAAAATCGGTAGCATAAAATTAAGGAAAAATGAATATATATATATACATCGGTAATGAATTAACAAACATGTAACTTAACCAGCACAACAATAACATTGTATTATCACCAAATTTTACTAATAAACAATCTATATGTATAACTAAACAAAAGGGGCTGAAATAATAAAATAAACAATTATTATAACACCGTCATTTTCTTTCTTGTATAGATCAAAATGAGAGAGAAAATACCCTTGTTCGTGATAGGGGTTATTCTGCTATCGAGGCAATGTAAGGGGATGATCGGGTACGATTGTGGAACAGCTAAGTCCAACATCACAACTGTATCGCTTCTGGAGGTGGAGGAATGCGATATTCCGTCGCCGGCATTGAACGTTACGGCAGTGCGAATTCAACTGCTTCAGATAAACGATTATGCATCTGTACATGTGCGACAGTGCAAAGTTGAGATTAATAGAGATGTTCGAAAGTGTGGAATGTTCTCGCATACCAGTGACGTAACGAATGGAAAGGCATCGTACGTGTACGAAGTATCGCGAGACGCGTGTGATCGAATGTACGAACACGGATCCATTCAAGTAGAAAAGACTCTGATAATGGGAATAACGGGTAATCACAGCGTAACTCATCCTGTAACAATGGCAGGAAAAGTAGGGCAAGATGGTGCTTGTAAGGGAACGGCGTATTCGGATCCTTTTGGTAATTGGGAAGACGTAGTAGTATTGGCTGAAGTAAAAATCACTTTGAGAGACTATCGTGCTACGATCGCCCTAAAAACCAATAAAATTTTCTTGAAATCGGGAATACGTTGTGAACCAAACGAAGGACAATGTGTAGATATGGAAGGAGGACATACTTTTTGGGAATCTGTTCCTGTCGGAAATTGCGGTAGTGGACAGTATGGAGTGTTGTACGAAGGCATAGCTGAAAAAGGTGTAGACCAGGACTCAAAAGTGTTGTATACCGTTACTACATCGGACATAATTTTCGCGCTTGTAGTACGCGGATCAACAAATGTATGTGGACAAACGTTGGTGCGTACGGAACACCCTAAATTATTCATATATGAGATCGAAGATGGGCAAACGTTTTTACAAGGACAATCAATGGAAGTGATAAATATGGACATGTACACTTACGTAAATTCAAAGTTCGTTTATATTGAGCGACATATTCAGACACAAACTCAACAGGTATATCATGATCTTCTGACTCATAAATGCGAACTGGAAAGAGAAATGCTGAAAAATCGTTTGGCAATAGCTACGCAGATACCGGATGAATTCGCATATCATTTGATGAAAGGACCGGGTTACATGGCCGTAATATCTGGAGAGGTGGTGCACATAATAAAGTGTATCCCAAAGGAAGTTCGGGTACAACCACGAGAAGAATGTTATACGCATTTGCCAGTAACCGAGGGAAACAACAGCTATTTCTTGACACCAAAGACTCATATCTTGATGAAAACCGGAATGCAAATCACATGCAACAAGATGGTTGCACCTACATATTATATTGACGAGGATTGGTATGCAATGATGCCTGGACCAATACCCATATATCCACCTGAGAAGATGAGACCGAACACCAAGCCTACGTGGACCTACAAAAGTACCAAGTCATTGGCAACCAGCGGGATCTATACGACGTCGGAACTGGAGCAGCTTCGAGAGCACATCATGTTTTCGGCTGAGAGACCTGCGGTGCTAAACACTGTGGCTAGGGGTTTGTTAGGCAAACCAACCGCGGCACAAGGTGGTTCATTCGCAAAACTATTGGACGGACCGGAACTACAGAAGCTAATGGAGAATGCGTGGAGAAGGATGTTGGAAGGACTAGTTGCATTCGGCAACATAAGTGCAGGTCTGATAGGAGTAATTATGGTCATAAAAGCAGTAAAGTTGATTATAGACACACTCATACATGGATATGCGTTGCACACCGTGTATGGATGGTCATTATTCTTGATCGGAGCAGTATGGGATTCGGTTACAAATCTTTTGCTGCATCTGAATAAGGGAGTAAAAGGGAGTGAGAAAAGGAAAGAGGATAAAACAGAGAGCATAGAAAAGGGTAAAGTAGAATCAGAGGGAGAATATGAATCGGAGGAAGAAGTAGAATATGAAAGACGGACAGGTGAAGATCAGAATAAGGGAGTTCAATCAGTAAACGGTAAGCAGGGGAATGTATACCCACGGCTTCCGTAAATCAAAAAAAAAAAATCAAAAAAAATAAAAAAAAAAAAAATATATATATATGTGTATATATATATATATATATATATATATATATGTATATGTGTATATATATAAATATATATAAATAAATAAATAAATATATAAGAATAAATATTAAAGATAATAACAATAATAAATAAATAAATAATCAAAATTAAATAATCAGGTAGAATAAAAATTATATCTAAAGGAAATAGAGTAAAAAGGAATTAAAAGGAGAAATTACCGGAAATAATAGTAAGATAGCCGTCTGAAGACGTAGTTGCATGCAAGCGTGAAAGAAAGATAGAGAGGAATACAGGAAGAGAGAAGGATAGAGTACGGCGAACAGCCGCACAAAAGGGAACAGCCGAGAGCGGCTGGTGACGTAGCGTGGTAGGCCGCTTCAAGCAGGCATCGGAGGAAAAAAAAAAAAAAGAGAACTTAATTATCGACCGCGATCCTATAGTCGAGCGTGAAATTATCGACGCACGAGAATCGACCGTGATTCTGTGGTCGAGCGTGAAGTTATCGACGCATGAGAAAAAGAAAAGAGGAAAGGAAAGAGAAAGGTATAGAGTGAGAGAGAGAAGGGTAGAGCACGGCGAATAGCCGCACAAAAGGGAGAAGCCGAGAGCGGCTGGCGACGTGACGTCACGCCGTACCCCGATTCACGGCTAGTCGCGGGCATATATTTAAAAAAAAAAAAGGGGACTGTACTACGAGAGTACAGTCGCACCCGTATATATATAAATAAAAAAAAATATATAAATAAAAAAAAATATATAAATAAAAAAAAATAAAAGAGGGAAGGAAAGAAAACGGTAGACAATATAAAAAAATTAGCACATATGTTTTTATTAATAAACTTAAAAATAAAATAAGAATGAAATATATAAAGTGAATAGTTTAATCAATGAATAATATATATAAATGTATCCTTAAGGGATGAGGGTGGCCAGCAGGAAGCCGACCGCTGCCAGGTTGCAAGCCAGGCAGGGCCAGGCCTGGTGATCCTCGGGGTTGTTGACCATCCCTTGGGTTATTAAAAGGGGCAATTCAGCCTCAAAACGGGGGCTGACCAGGCCACGGAGTAGCCCTCTGGCTGCTACGCTGGCAGGGGGGTGACGGGGTCGACGAAGGGGGGCCACGAAGAATGTACGGGGAAGGCGAAAAAGGGCCTGAATCCCCAGGAAGTCTTCAGGGTGGTCCTGATCAAGCTCCTCATCCCCGGTGTCCCCCCATAAAATGGCGACCGTGCGACGTTGGCGGGTTCGGGATGCTCGTATTGTCATCATCTCTCTTACTGTATCCGACGGGCGGTGGTGAGAGGGAATGATGTAATCATCCTGAAAAATAAAATAAGGAAAATCAATGAAATGATAATGTTGATAATGATAATAATAAAAAAAAAAAAACGTAAATAAAAAAAGGAGGAAATTAATAAAAATAAATAAAAGGTACTGACCAATTTCTTTAAAATCCGGGGAGATGGTGGTCCGGAATAAGAAATTATTCTGTACGGACCATCGAACGAGATGAGGGCATTCATAGTAATTCTGAAAAAGAGGGCAAAATAAATAAATAAGTAAAAAAGAAAAAAAAAAGAGAAAATGAGGAAGTATAGAAATATGTACAGGATATAATAATATATAAATAATATATAAATAATAATAATAATAAAAATAACTAATACTTACTTAATTTTTTTTTTTTTAAGCTGAGGCAGTGAATTTAACGGTGTTCGTTGTCTGAACGCTGAACGAAGAATGAGGAACAAGGGCTAGAGGCGTGAGTCGCGCACCGAGAGTTTAGAGGATGTTTAGAGTAGAGCCGGCGATAACACTTGAGTGTCGGTCCATCGAGAGACAAAGCGAGACTTTTCGTTGGGAAGAGGAATGGTACACTCCATACAAAAACGCATGAGAAGTATTAGGAAATTTGAAAAGAGGATGGTTAAATGGAGTAGGTTAAATAAATAAATAAATGAAATATTATAGCAGAGACAAATAGTCAAATAGAAGGGAAACATAGAATAGTTGGTTAAAAGAAAACCAGTAGGGGAAATCATACATAAATAACGAGATAAGCAAATAATTAATCAAACAATAAATTTTAAAGGTCTTGACGAGTTGGCTTGATAATCGAATTTTATTCAGCCTCTACCGAGGTCGAGCGATGTTCTTCGAAGCAACGCTCGTTTAAGGGGGGAGGTGTTACGTCCTGTGAATTTTCCCATAAAAATTTTAGAAATTTACATCAGGGAATTGGTTAATTAACCAAATATTTGAAACATATTAAATCGCTAAAAGTAAACATTGGAAAATTGCCATTGTTTAAATTGTTGAATTTAGAGTATTAATAAATAAATAAAATACCAAACGGGGAAATCATCCATTTGGTAAAAATAATTAGCCTTCAGGTACGACAGGTTGATGTACAGAGGTGACTGTACGAAGCAAGTCAGCCGTACGAGAGTCGGTAACCTGAGGCGCAAAAATGCAGATAAGGATATCGGCGGAGTGCTCCTCGCAGTTGTCGAACATAGGCCTGCTTGTACAGCGCGTGTCACGATGGGCACGATGCTGAGAGCGACCGTCGAGCATAATGAGTGCAGCACCTCCTGGACAGTGAATATCGATGAATGCTAGATCATCGTTATAGTCCAGGAGTATCATAGTTCAAATAATAAATAGGAAAATAAATGGAAAACAGGTTTAAGGGATGAATGCACGGGATTGATAGCATTTTTGGGAAACAATTGATAAGAAATTCAGGAAATAAAATAGAGTCAAGAAATAAAGGAAGGAAATTAAGTCATATCGTCATGACAACATTCAATATAAAAGTTAATTAAAATATTAAGAAAGAGGAATAAATATAAAAACAATAAATAACCAATGAATAATCGAATAGCAAATAACGAGGGAAAAATACAGAAAATTACGGAAACAAGAAGGAAATGTAAAGCCATAAAACGTCAAAATCCAGGAAAACAATTAGATAAATATTGAGATAACAATTTGTGTCAACAAATGTTAACTTCGGAATGAAAGGTCGTACAACTATCATTCAAATTTGTGTGTTTTTAAAATCCGCGATAAAATTTAAGTAATAACAAATTAAGATGTCAAAATTGATGTGAACCTACGAAATAGGTAATAATTAATTAGAACAGCCAAAGAAAGAAATCAGGTGATGAGAGTGGGGAGACGAGGCGCAGGTGTGACAGCGGTGACGCGGGGGTGTCCGGCACCGAGGTTATTTATTCGCGCACCCACCGCCCATTCGGCACTTCTTCGCGACCGGGGCAACGACCTCAATCTTGTATTGTACTAAGACCCATTAACAAAGAACTTGTAAATCAGTTTGTAAAATCTTCGAGCCAGTATTCATTTTAACCAACTTCAATAAACAGTTCATATCTTTCCAATTCATTCTGTCGTAATTGAGTATATTCCTCCTGAAAATCATTTAATCATCGAAATCATCAATCCACATCGTTGAAATCTGGGAAGGACGTTCATTTCTGGAGTCGATCATCATCATCACTCGATTCTGATTCGAGTATTCGGCATTTTGGAGGGACGTTATTTTCGGAAATCGATCGTCATCATTCGATTCTGATTCGAATATTCATCCAGATTGGGAAGGACGTTCAATTTCGATATCGTTATACTTCATTCATCAATCGAATCATTCGACCACTCATTCTGAGGTAAAACCATTTAAATCACATCGTAAGTTTGGAAAAATTACCATCTACATCTCGAAACATACATCTCTTCTGGTTATTTAATTGTCAATGTTTAATTATCAACGTTTGTTCATACTCCAGAAAGGTTAGAATATTTCTTTGGACAATATATATTCGTGTTGGTCAATTTTATTTCAGCTATATCAGTGCGCGTTAAAATATTAGGATAGGTCGGGAGAAAACAGTGAGTGAGCGTGATAGCGCATCGTCGCGAGCCGTGCGTCGAGGGTGACGCGCGAGAGAGTGAGATAGCCGCATATCGTGTTCCATCCTATAGAAAGAGTTAGCATCCAGAATTTTCTTGTCCAGTTTAAAATCGTCACTTAAAATCTAGTAAATTCCAAATTTTAACCGTGAATAAAATTTCCTCAACATCAAATATATACACTCTAGGCCCTATCCCGAATTATTTTCCGAAAGGTTAGGTTCAAAACAGGGCCAAAACCTCGATAAAGCGTCATCTCCGAATAACGTGTAAAGGGAGGGTGTAAATTCTCCTTGACCGAGATGGAGTGAAAATTGCTGATCGGGACGTAACAGTATATCTGGATTGATATCTATCTGACCGGGAAAGTTCACCGGCTCGATCTCTATGTTCATGATTTGTGCTATTGCGTCTTTTAATTCCGTTTTATCGCGATGTTTAGTCTCTGATAAGGCTGGGATTCTAGCCAAACCTATGCCGAATTGCCTTAGATTGTCTTTTCCAATTATAAGCGACGTTTGCATTGTAGTATCTGGTACCACGAAAAACGAAACGTATCGAATTGTATCATCGAGCTTGACATTGAGATTTACGGTGCCCTTAATAATTAATTTCGATTTGTTATCACCGCGATAACTGGGAACCTTAGGCTACCCAAGTGGTCCAGAGGCCCCCAACACCAACCAGGGAGGCGGAACAGGAGGCGGGGGGGGGTAACAACACCAAGCCCCCTCCCCCAACCAACCGGCGAACCCCGACACCGACACCGGAGGGGGGGGGACAAGATCTAGCCCCCCGACGACGACCTCGGCGGCGACGCTCACGACGGCCACCACCACTACCACCATGTGTGGGGGCCCCGTCATGACGGCAGCCCCAACCCGAGCGCGCCCACCACCACCACCATCACCACCACCGCCACCACCACCACCGGTGCAGAGGCGAAGCACGGCAACAACGACCTATCGAGAAAGAAGGACTGAAGGCAGGGTTGAGGCAACGAGGAACGCGAGGGCGAGTATGGGAGCGGGGCGGACACAAACGAACATCGGACAACAACGGGCCGAACCCGAGAGTGGACGGCACAGTACCGGCGGGGGACGAGGTGCCGGAAGGGGAGCGCAACGAAGAACAGCGGCGTCATCGTCGAACCTCCCTGCCACTCGCACGAATGCCACCATAAGACACGAGAACAACAGCACAAACGCGCCAAGGGCGGTGAGTATTCCAACAACTGACGTTAACGATATCGGCATCCCGAACGCGAGCGCGTCGGGCAATATTGTGGAGAGGGGCGTCCGGGGCAGTAGGAGGGAGAATGCGGCAAGACCAAGGGGCGGCCGCCCCCAGACCCGGCGAAGCGAGGTAATTAGAGTCCCCCTCCACCCGCGGAGACCAGCGGCTGGTGAGCCGGCTCCCGCCCCCGAATACGGCCCCTATGGCCGTAGACGAAGGACGGGAGAGCCGAGCGAGGAACAGGCCCGACTGATCGATGCGTGTAGAGGGGTGAATAACAGCGAAGAACTGGACCAGGTGGCCACCGAGGTGGCCGCCTTCATTGGTCGACTCGCGACGCGAAGAGGAGGGAGAGGGGTGGGGGCGGCGGCCGTCGGGGCGGACGTGGTGGGAGAGGAAGGGGCAATGGAGCGCGGCAGGGGGGAGACGGAGCTCGCCCAGAGAGGCCGGCTGACAGAGAAGAGAGGGTCCCCGCGGGGGATGCAAAGGCGGAGGCGACCCGCATCCAGCGACTGTACCGGAGCAATAGGCGGAAAGCCGTCCAGGAGGTGCTCCTCGGTGCCCGCCAGCACTGCGAAGTGAATAAGGCGGCCATCGAGGAGCACTTCAGGGAAGTGCACCGGGAACGGGAGCCGGGCGGGGAACTTCTCCGTGTATTCCCAGAGGACCCACCAGACGAGGCCAGCGATGCCGCCCTGGAGCGGCCCTTCACGGTCGAAGAGGTTGGCAAGAGAGTCGGAAGGATGAGTAACTCATCCCCCGGCCCAGACGGCATAACCTACAGAGACCTGAAGAGGGCCGACCCGGGGTGCCACGTGCTAACGGCAATCTACAACACAGTAGCTCGCCTGGGGATCGTCCCGAATGCGTGGAAAAAATCATCCACGGTCCTCCTATTTAAAAAGGGGGACAGGGACGATCTCTCCAACTGGAGGCCGATCGCGATGGGAGACACTCTCCCGAAACTGCTAGCAGCCCTGATCGCCGACCGATTGACCACGTGGACCCTGACAAATAAACGTATAAGTCCCGCGCAGAAGGGTTTCCTGCCGTACGAGGGATGCTACGAGCACAACTTCGTGCTGCAGGAGATCCTGGCTGACGCGGGCAAACACGGTAAAGAGGTGGTCGTCGCGTGGTTGGACCTGACGAACGCGTTCGGGTCGGTCCCCCACGCGTCGATACACGAGGCCCTCAGACTGCACCGGGTGCCCGACAACACGCGAAAAATAGTAAGGTCTTCGCACACCGACTTTGCTACGCAGGTTCGGGCTGCCGACGGGCCCACAAGACCCATCAACATCCTTTCGGGGGTCCGGCAGGGCTGTCCGCTGAGTCCCATCATCTTTAACCTCGCCCTCGAGCCCGTGCTAAGGTCAATAGACGGGCTGGGGGTGGGGTATAGAGTTGGGACCCAAACGTTCAACAACCTAACTTACGCGGACGACACAGCCCTGATCGCGGACTCCCGGAGGGAATGCGATCCCTCCTTCAGAGGGTGGAGGCTGCGGCCGGGAAGGTGGGACTCTCCTTCAACCCCCGTAAATGTGCCACACTACACCTCAAAGGCAGGGGAGGAGGAAGGGTCCGCCCGACCGTCTTCAGGCTCCAGGGCGAGGACTTGAGCCCGCTGGGGGACGGGGAGCGGTATGAGCACCTGGGCATCCCCACCGGATTTCAGGTGCGCCAGACCCCCATCGCGACGATCGAGGAGATGCTGTCCGACCTTTGGGCCGTGGACCGCTCACTCTTAGCACCATGGCAGAAACTCGACGCCGTGGCAACTTTCATCCTGCCGCGGCTTGATTTCTGTCTCCGAGGAGCGGATGTAAAGAAGGGACCCCTCAAGGAGGCCGACCGGCTCTTCAAGAGAATGGCCAAGGGTTGGCTACATCTCCCTCAGAGGGCCAGCGCGGAGGTGGTTTTTCTCCCACCCAAACAGGGTGGGGGGGGGGGGGGGGACTCCTCCCACTGAAAGACATGGCCGATGTCCTGACCATCACTCACGCATTTAAAATGCTAACTGCGGGGGATGAGGTGGTGAGGACTCTGGCCTGGCACCGTCTGAGGAAGACAGTCTCGGGGAGAATTGGTAGGCCTCCAAACGAGGAGGAGATCGATATCTGTCCGGCGACTTAACCGGGGAGTTTGGGCGGCCTAACTCGTCAGGTCCGCCATCCGTATGGTCGAGGGCGCGGTGGAGTGCCGGGGGGCCGGCGGCAGGCGGGTAATAATCCCGCCGGGAGCGCGGTCGCAGATAGTGGGCCGACTGAGAGCAGCGGTGACCTCGTACTACCGAGGCACGCTGCTCAACAAGAGAGACCAGGGCTAGGTGTTCGAGGTAACGTCCCTCACATCTGTCTCAAACCACTTTATGAGGGACGGACGGAACACCCGCTTCGCCGACTGCCGCTTTATCCACCGCGCCCGGCTGGATATGCTCCCGCTCAACGGGGCCATCCGATGGGGCGATGGAGACAAGCGCTGCCGGTGATGCGGGGCTCCCCTTGAATCCTTGCCCCATGTGATCGGCCACTGCCACCCCATTAGAATTATGACTGCCCTTGGCTAGTCATAATTCTACGTTTCGGAGCTCTTCAATAGTCTCCATTTCCTCTTCGTCGATGTTCGTGATTTGGTTCTCCTTTGCTGGACAATCCCTTGCTAGATGTCCTGGTTTGCGACAGTGATAGCATCTTCTCTTATCTTTCCAACAGCCATCCGCAGCGTGACCTTCTTTGTTACAATTTGGGCAGTTTGAACCCTTCGACTGGCTCGACGTTCCATCCTTGGTAGTAGGTTTTAGTGTGTTCGCTTCGTCCTTAACATCCGGTCGAGAGTTTTGTTTCCACGAAGGTTGATTTCGTAACCGGGTTGGTAGAACGATTTTCTTGAAAGCTTCGAGCATTTGGGCGGTGGTTTTAAAACACTGCAATCTTGCCTGGTCGTAGAGTTGATGATCAGGTATTCCATCGACGAGATAATCGACTATTTCTTCAGTCTCGATGGGCACTTGGTTTGCCAAAATTATCTTATCGTGATGATAGTTGTTGAACGTTTTATCATTTTGCCAGACTCGTTTTTCGAATTTCTTCCGGAGTTCAAGTTTGTTTGGTCGAAGGTCGAACATAGCTTTCATTTCACGGAGTAGCTCGTCGACATTCATCTCGATGTGTTCTGGTTTTGAATGAAACCAATCAGCAGCTTTTTCTTTGAGACGGGAGCTGATCAGGATTTTTGCAAGGTTGTCATCTAAGTCGTAGGTTGCACATAGCAATCGGTCTTGTGACTCCCATTTCGTAAAATTTCGACCACTTCCGTTGAAGTCGTTTAACAAGTCACCAACTGATCTGATATTAATCATCGATCTGGAACTTTGAGAGCTCGTATTCGAACGCGGCGAATTCCGCAACATTTCGTTTTCGCGCTGTACCAAATGTAATTCGCGTTGCATCAGTTGGTTTTCCCGACGTGCCAGTAAAAGTTCTCGGTAAACCAAACGATTTGGATCTTCGCGGATTAGTCCACCATTATCGGCATGTCGAAACAGAGAATCATTGCTGAAACCTTCTTCATGTTCGACATTCCTTGGCAAATTTTGTCCAAGGGGCACATTTCGATGTCGATCCCGTAGATCTTCTAACGGCGGAGTTTCGTGTGCGGCCTCTTGTTGCTGATTATCTGCGTCGCCAACCTGTGCAATGTTCTGCTCCTGAGGAATGCCGTTAGGTTGGTTCACGATAGGCATTGCTTCGCGAATAGGATTATTCTCGATGTCTTCTAAAGGTTCATCATTTGTCCACTGTTCGGACGGATCAAATCGGTTCAACCGTGCGATGAGTTCTGCTTTAATCCCTGTCTGAGACAAGCCTCGTCTATTCAGCTTCTCTTTCAGTTCTGCGACCGTAAATGAATTTGGAGGTTTCATTGTTCGTTATTTATTTATTTATTTTTTTATCATTTTTTTATTATATATTTTTTTTTATTGGCAAGATTAAACCCTTTTCCGTTAATCGTATAGCTTGATAGAAGATAACAGTCACTCTGCTTCCTTGGTTACGGCACACAGCCTCCTATTTAATTCGCTCGGTCCGTTACACGATCGTTTTATGAACCTTCTAGATCAGAGCGCTTGACACGAAGTTTTTGGTACGAAGCCCCCCCTTTTTTTAAAAAAAGATTGTTCTCTTTGACACATAGTCAGTACACGTAGAGAACTCTGATATTTTATTTGTCAGATTTAGTGTGATCAGCGAGGACTAAATCTGAATGCGTCACATAGCACTGTTCTTGGCGCAAAATTAATCGGCTTTGGTCTGTATCCCACTTCTGAAGTTGTAGGGCAGCCTTTCACAAGATTATTAATGTAGATAACAACCGTTATTGGGACTCATTACACTTTATTAATGTTCCGATACACAAATGGTGCTCAACCGTCAACGTTTCTCTATCGACTGACTGCGCCTCGCTCCCGCTCGACAGATGAAGGGGTCATGGCCTACTCGGATGTACCTTACATTAATATTGATATGATTAATCGTGCCTTTATAATTCACTTGGGTTTCAACCCTTTACTGGATAAATCCCGAAAACCTTTGAGCTAATAGCTCCCTCAGTACTCAGAGTAGCTAACTGAGCTTATGCGGATATAAAAGGCGCAACTTTCTCTTTCCGAGCGCCGTTACGTGTCGCGCGTGGAGATACGTATAGCCGCAAAAATGACCGTAATATAAGCGTGTAGAAATAGACGCCATGTATTTCGCAGCTCAAGCCATAGTTCGAAACTGAATTCTTAATTTGAACATGAAATGCATTCTGTGGTTTAAGGGAGACGCGTAAAAATCCCGTTTTATAAATTACGCATTTTATATTTATTTGATTACTTGCTTTGCTAAAGTAAACAAATGCTATTTTTTATGTGAGCAATTTATTTGCGTGAAACTCAATCGCCGCTTTCAGACAACAAAATAATATTGGGTTTTACTCTAATCAAAAATGTCAGTTTTCAGTCTTGTGGTTTTTCTCATATTACGCCGCAATCATGAATCACCGAGTCAGGTATCCAAAGTAATATAAACGGTATCCTTGATTTTTTGCCTATGGCTCGATACCAATGTAAGCTCTAATAAAGTGATTGGCAATAAATCGGATGCACCGGTGCTCGCGCGAGCTACGGAGCATGCTATATTTTATTGCCTAGTGGATATATCGGTTGCCTATTAGGTGTAGCATCGTTTACGATTATTTAGATCGTTTAAAAAATTCCGATAATTAAATGTCTATGTAAAGGATATCTTATTGTCGGAAAAAATATATTGACTTGTTTATAAAAATTGTTTTGTTCATTATCGTGTATTAAATTTAAATTATTAATAAGTAAAAATTTTAATTATCGTGTATTAAGAAAAAGGCTGCACATAAAAAAATCACAACAGGTTACTATTTCACGAGATTGTTAATTTTTCGAAGAATTTTCACGGTTCACAATTTTCACTCGGTTAAATTCAATATGATATTTGAAAGAAGTACAAACTAAATTTGCGCGTTGCTTGCATATTAATTTTTTTCCCTAGGAAAAATAATCTATATATAAGAGGAAAAATTTGGTCAATAATAAATATTGGCGCATCTTGAGGCTGTTGGACGAGATAGCTTTTCCTTTATGGTAAAATGACGGAATATGTCCGATGCTCGAATACGCGAAAATGTAGAGGTGGAAGAGTTCATCGATCTTTGTCTCACATCAAGCTTGCTGTCGCGTTCCTTCTTTGTCGTCGTTATGGCATCGACGATTTCATTCGCAGGTAGCAAAAGGGAAGGAGTCGTTCGATTCCTCACCGCGTAGGTAACAGACCGTGAGAAGGGGCCGAAACGGACAAACGCGGTCGTCATTTTCGGAAATACGCGGTCGTTCGGAATTATGCGGTTGGGAGAATCGCGGTCGTGTACTGTACACACATGAAATAAATTCATAACAATCTCCCTATTCCTTTTAATAACAATAATAATTTAAAAAAAGGAAAAAAAAGAGGTCATAATATTGTTACGTCCTGTGAATTTTTAGTCAAATTCACTGACGCAACCGGTCAAAAATCGATAAATATTCGATAATAAAATAATACATTTATAAAGGATTTACAGACAATTTTCGAGTAACAAGTAACCACTGAAAGGTGATTTTGCACGATAAATAATTAGCCGTAGCGCATTTAAATCGCCAGATGACTATATCTAGTGATCGGCAAAAGAACAATCAGATGGGTAAAAATATTAAAACAATGAAGCTATTGGACCCGCTAGCGAGGGTCATCGACAGCGAGAATACCTCGGGTCCATACCCATTGTCTTAATTAAAGCGCAAAAGTAATACGAATCTTTCCCACATGCGGCGGTGACATAAAAGAGATGACACCTTATCGCTCTAACACGCGGAGCGAGGCGATGCACGTACGCACACAGCGGTGCAGCCAAAGAATCGGTGCAACTGTCTCGAAGCGACTGATTGGGAAATTTACCGTCGGCGCTAACGAGTGCAGCACCTCTCAGAGGATAATTATTCAAACCAAGTTGAAAACAAATAATAATTAATTATTAATAGTAGGTTCATTGGAGTCGAATATTTATGGGAAAAGACCAGTAAACAAATAACCAAATATTAGTGCAATAGAGTCAAGCTTGATAATTTGTTTGGGTCAATTCGTCTGTATAAATTATTGTAAACAAATTATAAAATGTTATCATAATGGGGGAAAACAATTTATAAATTAAAAATTATGGTTTGTTATAGTTTAAGCGAAATTAGATAATTATCCTTTAAAAATCCGGAATTAATAAGAAATATTTAAACAAATTAAATTAATTAAGGTAATAACTTTTGATAGAAACATCATAGAAATTTCGTTCAAATTTCTATATTCTTCTAATTTAAAACAAGAATTAATAAAGTAAATTGTTAAATCAGGAAATTATTGTAAAAGTAAATATCGTAAAATTATTAAAATAAGCAATGTAAGATGTCAAGACCGATCGATAATGAGCGAGGAAGGGGACCAACCGATCAGCCGGTAGCTTACTGGACATCAGCGGTTTTGATGGGGAGGTTGGTGGCGCGGGTGCCCCCCGATCGAGACGATAAAAGAAGCTCTTCAAGGGCGGAACATCATTCTCTTCCCGGAAGTTCTAACTGTCAAGAAGTCATTACTCTTGAAAGACTTACTTTCCCGAATAAACTGTCAATCATTTTAATTCTTGGAGTATACGATTAAAAATTGGAAATTAACCCTCAATCACCGATAAATAAACAATTTGAACATTTATATCAATAACTGAAACAATTTGGAGTAATCATTTATCATCATCTTCATCGTTGATACTGTTCATCCATTTTGACGTTTACTTCTGGAAAAAAGAAGGAAGGAAGGAAGGAAGAGGAATTCCGAATCCAATTTTCGATAATTCGAACCGACCCGAATTTAATTTGAACTATCGTAAGTCATCAGAATATTGCATCTTCATTAACTTTGTCTTATTTTCATCCTTCTCTGACGAATGTTTAATTTTGTTTGTTACCTTCATCTAACTGAGTATTTTAAATAATTCGGGATACTTAATATTCAATCCGTGATTTGGTTAAGTTAATGAGAGATAGATTAAACTAAGGAGCTTCATCGATTTTTCTTCAAGGACGTTTGTCCAGTGTGTTAGAGCATCGAACCCACCGGTCCGCGATAACGCTAGCCTTGGCTCACTGTCGGCCATCGCGGCGGACCACGCGTCATCGGGAGTTTTGTTTCACGGCCTTGCTACGGTATGCGAGGTCCACGCGGAGCGTCATATCAGTTCGAAGTAGTAAACAACGTAGTACGCATCGAGTAGAATTAAATACCGAGCCATAGTAAACACCGTATGATTTCTCTCGACCTATATTCTTTCGGCATGCATTCTCAGCCCATCCCTGAATAAATTTCCGAAAGGTTAGATTCAAAAGGGCACTGTTCTGATAAAGCGTCACATGCGATAAACGCGTAATAGGGAGAGAAATCTCCTTTACCGTAGATGCAGGAAAATGCTGATCAGGACGTAACATAAAATTTGGGGGCTCGTCCGGGATCTAAAAGTTTGCGTGCCGAAAAT
The DNA here is from genome assembly GCA_958510785.1 of Exephanes ischioxanthus. Classification (NCBI taxonomy): domain Eukaryota; kingdom Metazoa; phylum Arthropoda; class Insecta; order Hymenoptera; family Ichneumonidae; genus Exephanes; species Exephanes ischioxanthus. The sequence goes on along the minus strand of OY294016.1, from coordinate 15,898,742 downwards.
AAATAAATAAATAGTTTCGGATGAAGTAAAAATGAAGTAATAAATAAACAAATTAATAAAAACGGTGAATTAAATTATGAGATTTAAAAAAATAAATAAATCAAGTATAAATGCCTTTTACAAGATCTAAAGGAAAAGTTTCTGATAAGTGTCTAAGTATATATCCGGGAGATAAAAAAGTATAAAATCAAAAGCTTCAAAGAAATTGTCGGAAAGAAAAAGTAAACAGTCAAAATCTACGGATACGTCAGAATTAAATGAAGAAAATTTCATGGTTTTTGATGATTTGCCAACTGGTGATCAGCAGGATAATGTAGAGGCCTGTTCATCCGGAACAAAATCAAATGAGTGTGTCGATTCTGAATTATCTGAATCGGAAGATATAATTGTTAGTGGAAAACAGGTTAATGTAGAAAATCGAATTGACGTGCTTGAGCAGGGGTTGATAAAAGCGCAAAGTGAATCTTCGTTATTGAGTCTTGATATTTCTCGATTGGCAAATAATTTAGCCGATGTCAATATTACACCGAGTGTCAGATTTGTTTCGGGAATAAATGCAACATCAACGCATCGTTTGAGATCTTGTTCGGTGGATAGTCCGATTAGACAAAAATCCGCTATAAAATCGTGTATAAGAGTAGGTTCGATAAGAACGAAAAGTGCTTCATGTGTTCGTACTGAGGAACAAAATAAGGAAAATGGTGAATTATTCGAGAATAAGGATAAGAATTCGAATCGAGTAAACGATGAAGTTGGATCGGAATTTAGTGATGACGAGGAAAATAGTACTTCAGAAACGGAACAAGCCGGAATTGCAGCATTATCTGCCGCTAATTTAATATCTTTTAAATCTTGTGACAATACAATACCAACACAAAGACACTTACAACACGTTTTTACGATCTGTAAACAGGCACGTCCATCTATTGGAATTGTATCAAACGAGATAGTCAAAAATCTCTTCGAAAATATGAATTCCATAAGGGAATTAAATCGACAAAGGAACGGAGAAAGCAGTGGTGGAAATAATGCAGGGGGAAGTGACGGGAATGATAATAACGGAAGTAGCGATGTAGGTGATCATGGTAATAGAGAAAATGGTGGAGGGAGCAATGGCACAATACCAAGGGTATTTCAAAACAAAGGAGTATGGAAAACAGCTGTTAAAATAATTCCCGAATTTGATGGAAAGAAATCAAAATTAGGACCATATCTTCAAGGTTTAGATAACGCTATAAAAGAGGTGGGACCAGAGTTTGAAGCAGAAGTAATGAGAGCAGCAAGAAGTAGATTGGTTGGTGAAATTTGGGAAGATGTTAACGACATTAATTTCGATAGACTCAATAATTATATAGAATATTTACAACGAAGATATGATCCTCCAAAAGATATAGTTCAACTCACGGGAGAATTGGGAAATACGATACAATTACATCATGAAAATGTATATGATTTTGCAAGGAAAATAAGACGGTGTGTTAGAAAAATGAAGGAGTCAAAACATTATGATGAGGGATATTTGAGTGCGGAAGGAAAGAGGTTAATAGAGGAAATGGCAATTAATAGTTTCAAACGGGGATTAAAATCAGAAATAAAAGGTCAAATGAAAAATGACCAAAATTCACTCGAAGAAGCTATAAATGAAGCGTTAGATATAGAATTGGAAATATCTGAGAGTGGCAAATTAAGACAATTAATAGAGCCTACAAAGAAAGTTGGTATAAAATTTGTTGAGCCCACAGAGGAAGTTACTATGGCACCATTTACCGAGACACAGAAAATAACAAATTGTCAATTTTGTAAAAATCAAGGACATTCTGCTAATCAATGTCCTAAAATACCCGATAAAGATGTAATCGATGTTTGTCAGTATTGTAACAAACGAGGGCATATAGCGGATAAATGTAAAGCTGCGGGATGTGTAATTTGTGGTCGAAAAGGACACTGGGCTGAAATTTGCAACCAAAAGGACCAAGGTGAAAGTTACAGAGCGACCAATGAACGTCAAAATCGACAACAGAGTCAGCAAAATTATCGATCAAGTCAAAACTCGGGAAATTTAAATTCTAATAATTTTGACAATGGACGTCAAAATCACAGTTATAATCCGAATTTTAATCAGAATTCACGAGCAAATTATAATCAAAATTCAAACTTTAATTCAAATCAAAATTTTAATTCCAATCAAAATCGAAATTTCAATTCAGGATTTAATCAAAATCGAAATTTTAATCAAAATTATAATCGCCATCAGAATTATCAAAATCGAAATTTCAACTCAAATTATGGCCAAAATCGTAATTTTAATCCAAATTTTAATCAGAATCAGAATTATAATCGAAATCGAAATTTCAATCCAAACTATAATCAAAATCGAAATTTTGACTCGGATGAAAATCGAGGTAATAATCAAATGTCGAACGATAGAGGCGCAATGTCTTATGCGCAGGCGGCCAATCAACCCTCTCAGTCAAATAATGCTAATGTGATTTGCTATTATTGTGGAATCAGGGGCCATGTAGTTTACGAATGTCCCCAACGTTTACAAAATAATAACGGACGAGATACGATGCAGGGAAACGAGAGTGGCCAGCCAGTGAAGGGTGCGCCGGCAGAGGCCAAAGCGAGTTCGCACCCAATATATGCCATACGGTCGGTACCTCGCCAATAGACGAGCAGTGCCGAATAATTGATGTATTTTTGGTCAGACCAGAAAAAGGTATTATCCCTCCTACCATTCAATTAAATAGTAATGACCTTCAAAACCCTGTTATAATGCTATTGGATACAGGTGCTGGTAAAAACGTGTTAAAAGAAAAATGTTTGAACAAAAATAATATCATATATAGAGATGAGATTCTGAGGCTTAGTGGAATAACGGATGAATTTGTTTATACATCGGGATATGTAATAATCGAAACTTTGGGACGAGAAGCAGTATACCATATTGTGGGTAATAATTTCCCTACAAAACAAGATGGAATTTTGTCAAATGATTATTTTCGCGAAAACTTGGTTAAAATAGATTATGAAAATAGTGTGCTTAGGGTTCGTGACAAAGAAATAGAATTTTTTACCCGAGAAAGTATGATTTTTCCTCCAAAAACTAAAAAGGTTTTTTATGTAAGGATAAAGGATGATACAGTTCGTGAAGGATTTTTGCCCCCGATTGATTTAGGTGAGGGAATAATTGTGGAACAAGGTCTTGTACAGAATATCAATGGTAAATGTTTCATTAACATTACTAATAATCAGGATGAGCAAATTGAAATACTGATCCCTAGCATGAAATTGTCCAAAGATTGTGTCAAAACTGAGGAAGTAGCAGTGATAGAGAAAGGAATAATATCAAATGGGGAAATATATGTAATCACTGAAAATAAAGAGAATAAAATAGGTGTAGGTGAAGAAAATCCTGGAAGTGTCAAGAGTAATGTAAGGTTGGAAGATAAAAATGAGGAATTAAAACCGATAGAAAAGCTTGAGGAAAACGAACAAGTTAACGAGTTGGGATGTGTAAAAATACCGTACGAAGCGTTTCAAACAGCTGTGGAAAGAGTTAAGATGGAAATGGAAAAAGGAAGAGATTTAAATCAAGAAAATTCGAGTTCAAACAAGGTAATGATAGAAAGTGAGGAATTAAGTCGGACAATTGTTGTAAAGGAGGGTATAAATAAAAAGGAAATTTCAGACAAAAACAAAGATAGCGAAAAATTAATGGAGATATCGAATGAGGAATTCAAACCAAGGGTAAGAGAAATTGACAATTTGAAAGAGAACAGGAAGCAACAAAGTGATTTTGATGAAAAGAAAGAAACAATAGAGAATATCCAAACATATGAGATTTGTGATCCCTTGATAGGAGTTCGATTTTACAAGTTAGAGAAATGTTTATGTGTCAATGCTAAGCTCCAAGATCAGACGCGATTACCTAAAGTTTTAAAATTGTTGAGATTGACTGGATTGGATGAACAAGAAACAAATGCTGTACATGAAATTATTAAATATGGAATGGACCGATTTCACATACCTGGAGAAAGATTGGAAGCTACGAATGTAATAACACACCGAATACCAACTACCGACGATTTTCTGGTTAATTCTAAACAATATCGATTCCCTGAAGTTCATAAAGACGAGATTAAAAGACAAATTGGAGAATTTCTTGAAGCCGGATATATTAGGCAATCGACATCTCCATATAATACACCTGTATGGGTGGTACCGAAGAAATTAGATTCACAGGGAAATAAAAAGTGGAGAGTCGTTTTGGACTTCAGACAGTTAAATGAAAAGACAATTGGGGATGCTTATCCTTTACCTAACATTGTAGATATATTGGATCAGTTGGGTGGAGCTCAATACTTTTCGGTTTTCGATTTAGCCTCGGGATTTTATCAGATAAAAATGCATCCAGATGATTGTCATAAAACTGCGTTTACAACTCCGTACGGACATTACGAATATGTTCGAATGCCAATGGGATTAAAGAACGCGCCTCCTACATTTCAACGAGCGATGGATATAGTTTTAATGGGTTTACAAGGTCAAGAATTGTTTGTTTACTTGGACGATATCGTGGTTTATGCGAAAACTTTGGAAGAACATAACGATAAATGCAAACGGTTAATAGATAGGCTAAGGGAAGCCAACATGACTTTACAACCGGATAAGTGTGAGTTTTTGAAAAAGGAAGTTGGATATTTGGGACATGTAACTAGTCGTGATGGCTTAAAACTTGATCCGAAAAAAATAGAAGCAGTCAGACATTTTCCAAAACCGACTAACGCAAAGAAAATTCGTCAATTTTTGGGATTAACGGGGTATTACCGTAGATTTATTGAAGGATACGCTAAATTGGCAAAACCCTTGACCAATCTTTTGAAAGATAATACACCCTTTGTGTGGAAAAATAGCCAAGAAGAAGCTTTTGAAGAACTTAAGGAAAAACTTTGTACCAAACCAGTTTTGATATTCCCAGATTTTTCAAAACCTTTTGTTGTAACAACCGACGCTTCGGGTTCCGCGATCGGAGGTATTTTATCGCAAGGGCCTATAGGAAAAGATAGACCAATAGCCTATGCCTCACGTACACTCAATGATGCTGAAACAAAGTATGACACATACGAGAAGGAAGCTTTGGCAATTGTCTATAGCGTTTTGCATTTTAGACCATATTTATACGGGAAAAGGTTCACGTTGGTAACTGATCATAAACCTTTAGTATGGTTTAGAAGTTGCAAGGATGGAAACACACGTGTTCTCAGATGGAGATTGAAATTGGCAGAGTACGAATATGATGTGGTATATAAAACAGGAAAGACAAACGTAAATGCTGACGCTTTATCTCGGAATCCAGTTGCAAGTAAAGATAGTAAGGAGGAGGAGGAAATATTTATAACAAAGGTTGAAACTCGGACAGAATGGACGGATGACGAAATGTGGAAACTTTTGGAAGAGGATAGCAAAGAAAAAGATGGTGTCAGCGACGAAGAAATAAAGGAAGAAGAAGAGGATCCAGAGAAACTATGGAAAGAGAGTTTAAAAATGATTGAGTCAGAGGAAAATAATAAAATAGATTCGTCGTCAGAATTATCGGAAAGGGAAGTTCGGCATTTTCACTTCAACCATTCATCAGTCAATACCAATGCAGAAGAGGATTCAGTGGAGGAAGAAATACCAGTCGATAACGGAAGAAGAGAAAAGAAAATTGAACGTGGAGCAAAGCGGAAAGCATTCGAGAAAATCAAGGCCACTTTTCAAAAAGATAAACAGGAAAAAGGAAAAGTACAAGAAGTCAAGAAAGTACACAAGAAGAAAAAGGTGAAAAATAAAAGGAAAGTTCGACCAATACAAAGTACTACACAAGAAGATACTACGGAAGATGATGATCTCGAGGATGAACCCATAAAAAGGCCTTGTAAAAAGAAGAAAAATCGTAAGAAGATAAAGTCAAATGAGGAAGAAAATGTACAACCGAAAAGGAAACAGAAAAACATTCCAATTCAAAACTCAGAAGACGAGGAATCCTCTCAAGAGTCAGCTCGGAGTGACATTGACGAAACAGACAATGAAAATAAAAACGAAGACAAAGACGAAAACAGTGACAATAGCGAACAGTCTGAATTAGAACTTGAAAATTCCATATCGCGAAATGTTATTGCATCAAGAGAAATTTTCTTTACTCGTAAAGACTCACTTACTTATTTTTAAAATTTAAAAGGTGAACCATTTGATACGGGATCTCAAAAATTAGCTGACAGAAATGAATTGCCTTATTTTTCGAATCTTGCACTGGGAGTGGTTAGTGCAATAAAACGAGGGAACAGATATCATATAGCTTTGCCTGTAAGTGACGATTCTGGGGAAGGAGCTTCCTTAATATTAAACCATATAAAAGAGGTTATAAATAGTTTACGGAATTTCGCGGAACAAAAGAAAATACAAAGTGTTAGCATTTCTAAATCCGATGCTGTTGGAAACGTTCCGTGGGATGCGATTGCAAGTGAACTACGATTGGAATTTTCAAACAGTCCGGTAAAAGTAATAGTGTGTCATGGAATTATTCGATATCTAAGTAAAGTAGAACGGGAAGGAATAATACAGGAAATGCATGGATCAGCTGTGGGAGGACACAGAGGAGTAACGAAAACATTTAATAGAATTCGACATCGTTTTTATTGGGAAAGGATGAAAAATGATATCGAACGGTTCATACAGCAGTGTTTGCCATGTCAGTTAAAAAATGTGTCAGAATAAAAACAAAACAACCTATGGTTATTACCGACACCCCGGGAATAGCTTTCGATAAAGTAGCTATGGATATAGTAGGGCCTTTGCCACGAACTAAACGAGGAAATGAATATATTCTTACAATACAGGATCAATTGACAAAATTTTGTCTGGCATTCCCGATTCCAAATGCCACATCGATTATGATTGCGGATACAATGGTAAAATATTACATTAGTATCTTCGGAGCACCTAGGAGTATATTAACCGATCAAGGACGAAATTTTCTTAGCAATCTAATTCACGAGTCGCAAAAAGGTTTAAAATAAAAAGAATTCGTACTACTGCTTTCCATCCTCAGTCGAATGGTTCTTTAGAGCGATCACATCACGCACTAGGGGAATATTTGAAACAATACGTCGATAAAAAGTTCGAATGGGATGAATGGGTTGAATTAGCTATTTTTAATTACAATACTAGTGTCCATGAGGGCACCAAACACACACCGTATGAACTCGTTTTCGGAAAATTAGCAAGAATGCCATCGAGTGAGCCTTTACAAATGGAAGATAGATTGCCTACTTATGAGGATTACCTGGTGAAATTAGTGACGCAATTGCATGAAATTCGGAAAATCGCGCGAGAAAATTTAATAAAGGCAAAAATAAAGTCTAAAAATCGGTACGATAAAAATCTTAATGTCAGACAATTTAAAGTGGGAGATTATGCGTTTTTGAAAAGCGGACCTAAACCAAAAAAATTAGAGAATCAACATTCTGGACCTTTTGAAATAATCGAAGTAAAAGGTAATCAGAATATAAAAATAAAAACTAGTAAACAACCGATGATTGTTCACGCTAATCGTTTGAGATTATCTCATATCAAGCCTCAAAATAAAACCAAGTAAATAAATCAATAAATAATATAACATTTCCATTCAATATGCATTATTGAATTTTGGAAAATGTTGATCTACAAAAAAAAAAAAAAAAAAAAAAAAAAAATTAAATATACAATTACAGATAAAATGCAAGCAAGAAATGCATCCATAGCAGGAGAAAGGTTGAGATGGCAACGAGTGACGGGAATGGCAACAACATGGCCGAGAGAAAGGAATGTTAATTATCAGATAAGGGATGAGGTCAATTCAGAGCCTGCCAGAATGAATATTCCAGGAGAAAATTGTCCAACCATTAGTGGAGGAGAGGAAGTCCAGCCAAGAGGAACTGTAGGGGAAAACATACGGAGAATTTGCAATGAATTTGTAAGACGCACTCGAAAGAGTGAGTTGGATTGGAAAGCGACTGCGATTAGGTTGGGGAGAAATCAAATATTGGATATGCAAGAAGAGATAATAGGACATGAAAATATGATAAGCGAAGAAGATTTCTTTATACATTGGGCTAAAATCAGGGATGTAATGCGGGAATTTAATATTGATATAAGACGCGAAACAAATAAGGGACAGAACGAATACGGAGTGTGCTATGTTGTGGTGTATCTAGATATCGAACCATTTGTGTGTATTGCGGTAGGAAAGGAGGAAGAAGTAATCGATTTGAAAGGTCTAGGGAGGGTATTAATAAATATCCGAAGATATTTGACAAGGAAACTTCGCGAAACATTTGAAGAGTATAGACAGCAGGAATAAAGAAAGCTCGTGAATAAATCGATAATCATTTCATGAATAAAAACAAGAAATAAAAATATATATATATATATATATATACATATATATATAATTTTTTCTTTTAAAAAGACAAAACATGTGAAATTTGAGGTTTCCGTTTACAGAAAATAAAAATGTCAAGACAGGAGAAAGCGACTGCTCGACTGGAGCGTATGTATGGCAAGGGAGCTATCTACGTTAATGTATGGGTTACCCGGAGTACATCGGAATATACGCACAAGGTTCAAGCTATATTGGGAAGATGGAAAGATGTAGGAGTCGGCAACAGCGAGGAGGAAGCTACCCAAGCTGCTGCTGAAGCTCTTATAGAGAGAATAAGTGATAGTATAACACCAGAGCTTAATAAAAATGATGATCTTAAGAAAATAAACGAACAGTTGGTTAAACGACTGAAGAAATTGCAGCTTGCGTTAAAAGAATTTGGAGTAGAGACGATAGACAGAATAGCAGACAAAATTCGCGATAATCAAGGAAAAATCAGTCCATTTGAGACTATCGAGCTAGTTGGAGAAGCTGTTGAAATGCTTGCAAAATTCGGAATTACAGTAATAACGAAAATGCTTCAGAGGAAAAAGGAAGTGGGTGTGAGCATGACGATAGATTCCGAAAATGATATTGCTGTTACCGTGGTAGAGTTTGACGAAGACGAGAATGTAGCTCAGTTAGAAGCTTTGGTGCATGTTTTGTATATTGTAAGGGGACGGTTGTTTGCTGAAATGAGGGAAATAAAGCAGGCAAACGCGATCGTGAAAGAACATGAGGAGAGGGTAGCACAGAGGAAACAAAATTGGCAGTGTCAACGAAGAAACAATCGTGATTAAAAAAAAAAAAAAAAAAAAATATGTATCTATTTTAGTTTGGGGTAAATATTTGCTTTGACGAATCATGGTTTATATATGCCATTTGGGGAAGTAGAATGTAGAAATATGTTAATAAATAAATTTTTTTTTTTTGGGAAATTTGCAGTTTATGAGAGATTAATGCACTGTTTGGGGTAGAATTTATATGTATGAATTAGAATATAGTGAAAATAATCAAGTATACAGATATATGTAATCACATAAATATTAAATAAGGATAATTAAGGTGGCACAAATAATCGAAATGTTCCAGTGCATCAAGAACACCTCATCTTTGTAATCAACAATATTATGGTTTGTTATAAATAAAATGGTCATTCATTTAAATAATATTGTTTTGTTTTGTTGAACAGATGTGTCGCAAGGAGTTGTCATTAGCGGTGATATGGGTATTTCTTCTACCCACACCTTCCTCAGGGATGATCGGGTACGAGTGTGGGTCGCCATCTTCAAACATCACAACTTTGTCTCTTTTGGATGTGGACGAGTGTGATATTTCCTCATCATCATTGAACATTTCTTCAGTTCATATCCAGTTGGTTCAGATCAATGAATATGGAACTGTGCACGTTCATCAGTGCAAAATAGAGATAGATCGGGACGTTCGGAAATGTGGAATGTTTTCACATACAAGTGACGTTACTAATGGAAAGGCATCGTATATCTTCGAAGTTTCTCGAGACGCTTGTATGCAGATGCATGAGGTCGGATCTTTTCGAATGGGCAATATAATCGTTATGGGAATCGGTAGTAATCAGACTTTGAGTCATCCGATCACCTTGACGGGACATTTGGAAGTAGACGGAAGTTGCAGAGGTTCTTCTTATTCGGATCCTTTTGGAAGTTGGAATGATGTGGTGGTTCTGTCCACAATAAAAATTACTTTGAGAGACTATTATACATCGGTTGCTTTGAAATCAAACAAAGTATATTTGAAGTCGGGAGTTAGGTGTGATTTGAATAAAGGACAATGTATGGACATGGAAGGAGGATATACGTTTTGGAATACAGTTCCAATGGAGAGATGTGGTGAAAATGAATATGGAATTCTTTACACTGGAATGGCAGAAAAGATGGTTGATAGGGATGATGAGACAGTGTATACCGTAACTACTTCGGACATTATTTTTGCTCTAATTTCGCGTTCGTCTATTAATGTGTGTGGAGAGACTCTCATTCGAACGGAACATCCCAGATTGCTTATCTACGAGGTGAAGAATGGACGAATGTTTATGCCAAGGAAAAGGATCGATGAGGTTAATATGGACATATACGCATACGTTAATTCAAAATTCGTGTATGTTGAGAGACATGTTCAAACTCAAATTCGACAAGTTTATACTGATCTCTTAACGCAAAAGTGTGAATTGGAACGAGAAATGTTGAAAAATCGTTTAGCTATAGCTACTCAAGCACCAGATGAGTTCGCTTATCATTTAATGAAGGGACCTGGATATATGGCAGTAGTTTCAGGGGAAGTAGTACATATTGTAAAATGTGTTCCAGTAGAGGTAAAAATTGGACATTTAAAAGAATGTTATACGCATTTACCGGTAATTAGAGGAAATGATAGTTATTTCTTGGCTCCGAGAACGCATATATTAATGGAAAGAGGGTTGCAAATTACATGCAATCGAATGGTTCCGCCAATGTATTTTATTGACGAAGAATGGTATGGGATGATGCCTGGACCAATGCTTGTCTATCCTCCTGGAACCATGAAGCCTAATACTAAATCCACGTGGAAATATAGTAAGATAAAATCATTAGCAACCAGCGGAATATATACATCAGCGGAATTAGAACAACTAAGAGAATATATAATGTTTCCGGCAGAAAGACCTGCCATGATAAATTCAGTAGTAAGAGGTATCATGGGTAAATCCACAGCAAAACAAGGAGAATCATTCATAAAATTACTTGAGGGGCCAGAGTTAGAAAAGATCATGGAAAATGCCTGGAGGAAAATGTGGGATAAGTTGATTGCTTTTGGCCATATCAGTGCCGGACTTATTGGAATAATTATGGTAATCCGGGCTATAAAATTAATAATTGATACTATTATACACGGATATGCTTTGCATACAGCTTATGGATGGTCATTGTTTTTAATAGGGGCCGTTTGGGACTCAGTAACAGGATTATTATTACATTTGAAAAATAGATCAAAATCCTCTGTAGGAAAATTAAAAGATACAGATGTAGAATTGGGGCAAGTAGAAATAACGGGACATGAAGAATCAGAGGAAGAGGGAGAAGTAGAAGAGACATACGAACGTGTAAATGAAAGAAGAAATGATAGAGCAGTTCAGACAGTTAGAGCAACAGTAAATTAAGTATATCAATAAAAAAAAAAAAAAAAAAAAAAAAAAAAAAAAAAAAAGATATTTTTAATGATAAGATACCCGTGTATAAAAACGGGATTGATATTATCTACTTAAGGAAATAAGGAATTATATTATCGGCAGTACGAGGGGTAATGAGAGCGCGGAATTATCGACAAAGCGAGAAGGTAAAGAGAGAGAGGAAAGGAAAAGACAGAGACAGAGTGAGCTAAGGAATGGGCCTCAACGAAGCGATAAGGATATCGATCGATTGCTGTCTGGGCCGGAGTCATTCCATGAGGAATGCATTGTAGGAGTATTTAATAATATAAAATAAAAATAGTGGCTTCAGCCACTGTTACTTAAAACTAAGATTTTAAAATAAATGGGGGAGCAAAGGGGAGACCGAAAAGTCGGGAAAGGGAAGAAATTTAAAAAAATAAATATTCAATGATTAACTAAGATTTTATATTATATTCATATACAGAAAAAAAAAAAATTATTTTCAAAATAATAATATCTAAAAAAAAAAAAAAAAAAAGACAGTTAGCCGAGCAGGAGGAAAACTCGGTCCGCTGCAGGTTGAGGCTTATTTATCCGAGCCATTGAGGGGGGATTTTCTGGGGGACAGCGGCAATCCTCCAGGACTTCCCAACAATTGTCGCAGTTTTCCACCATGTGCCAGCCCGTTATTGGTCCTTGGAGTCGGAATAGAGGATGATTTGGTGGGACCGACACATGGGGGTTCCAGACGACGGCGAGCGTCGGGAAGGGCTCTTTTCCGGAGCGACGAGCGTCGAAAATTTCCCGAGCTTCACGGACCCTTTGGACGCCCATTGTTTTCCTAGAATTATAGAAATAGGAATAAATAGGTAAATAGGAAATAGAAATAGAAAATAGGTAGTAATGAAGAAAAGTAAAAGGTACTTACAGTGGAGAATTGGTGAATATTTCGGCAGAGACAACGTGTGATCTCTGAGTGAGTTGTCTGAAGAATGAATTAATTTTGCGTACCTGTCACTGAAGGTTGCTGGTAGAACGTTCGTTATCGCAGGGTTCAAATGACAGACCGAACACAGTGAAATATCCGTCTCAAGTATAAACCATACACTGAAGCAATTATTGATCGTCGAACGAGTATTTAGGTAGTTACTATTTGTTGGAGAAATTTTAATGTTATAAAATTTTATATCATAAGAATATTAATAGGAATAGAATAGGAAAATCAGGATAGCGAATTCACTCAAAATTTAATTTTGAGCACTGTCTCTACCGAGACCGAGTGTTGTTCTTCGAAGCAACCCTCGTTTTGGGGGGGAGGTGTTACGTCCTGTGAATTTTTAGTCAAATTCACTGACGCAACCGGTCAAAAATCGATAAATATTCGATAATAAAATAATACATTTATAAAGGATTTACAGACAATTTTCGAGTAACAAGTAACCACTGAAAGGTGATTTTGCACGATAAATAATTAGCCGTAGCGCATTTAAATCGCCAGATGACTATATCTAGTGATCGGCAAAAGAACAATCAGATGGGTAAAAATATTAAAACAATGAAGCTATTGGACCCGCTAGCGAGGGTCATCGACAGCGAGAATACCTCGGGTCCATACCCATTGTCTTAATTAAAGCGCAAAAGTAATACGAATCTTTCCCACATGCGGCGGTGACATAAAAGAGATGACACCTTATCGCTCTAACACGCGGAGCGAGGCGATGCACGTACGCACACAGCGGTGCAGCCAAAGAATCGGTGCAACTGTCTCGAAGCGACTGATTGGGAAATTTACCGTCGGCGCTAACGAGTGCAGCACCTCTCAGAGGATAATTATTCAAACCAAGTTGAAAACAAATAATAATTAATTATTAATAGTAGGTTCATTGGAGTCGAATATTTATGGGAAAAGACCAGTAAACAAATAACCAAATATTAGTGCAATAGAGTCAAGCTTGATAATTTGTTTGGGTCAATTCGTCTGTATAAATTATTGTAAACAAATTATAAAATGTTATCATAATGGGGGAAAACAATTTATAAATTAAAAATTATGGTTTGTTATAGTTTAAGCGAAATTAGATAATTATCCTTTAAAAATCCGGAATTAATAAGAAATATTTAAACAAATTAAATTAATTAAGGTAATAACTTTTGATAGAAACATCATAGAAATTTCGTTCAAATTTCTATATTCTTCTAATTTAAAACAAGAATTAATAAAGTAAATTGTTAAATCAGGAAATTATTGTAAAAGTAAATATCGTAAAATTATTAAAATAAGCAATGTAAGATGTCAAGACCGATCGATAATGAGCGAGGAAGGGGACCAACCGATCAGCCGGTAGCTTACTGGACATCAGCGGTTTTGATGGGGAGGTTGGTGGCGCGGGTGCCCCCCGATCGAGACGATAAAAGAAGCTCTTCAAGGGCGGAACATCATTCTCTTCCCGGAAGTTCTAACTGTCAAGAAGTCATTACTCTTGAAAGACTTACTTTCCCGAATAAACTGTCAATCATTTTAATTCTTGGAGTATACGATTAAAAATTGGAAATTAACCCTCAATCACCGATAAGTAAACAATTTGAACATTTATATCAATAACTGAAACAATTTGGAGTAATCATTTATCATCATCTTCATCGTTGATACTGTTCATCCATTTTGACGTTTACTTCTGGAAAAAAGAAGGAAGGAAGGAAGGAAGAGGAATTCCGAATCCAATTTTCGATAATTCGAACCGACCCGAATTTAATTTGAACTATCGTAAGTCATCAGAATATTGCATCTTCATTAACTTTGTTTTATTTTCATCCTTCTCTGACGAATGTTTAATTTTGTTTGTTACCTTCATCTAACTGAGTATTTTAAATAATTCGGGATACTTAATATTCAATCCGTGATTTGGTTAAGTTAATGAGAGATAGATTAAACTAAGGAGCTTCATCGATTTTTCTTCAAGGACGTTTGTCCAGTGTGTTAGAGCATCGAACCCACCGGTCCGCGATAACGCTAGCCTTGGCTCACTGTCGGCCATCGCGGCGGACCACGCGTCATCGGGAGTTTTGTTTCACGGCCTTGCTACGGTATGCGAGGTCCACGCGGAGCGTCATATCAGTTCGAAGTAGTAAACAACGTAGTACGCATCGAGTAGAATTAAATACCGAGCCATAGTAAACACCGTATGATTTCTCTCGACCTATATTCTTTCGGCATGCATTCTCAGCCCATCCCTGAATAAATTTCCGAAAGGTTAGATTCAAAAGGGCACTGTTCTGATAAAGCGTCACATGCGATAAACGCGTAATAGGGAGAGAAATCTCCTTTACCGTAGATGCAGGAAAATGCTGATCAGGACGTAACAATATAATAAAAAAAGTGTTTTCTAACAACGCGCCTCACACCAGACGGCAGCGAATATATACCAAATAAATAACTTCTTTTCTTATATAAATAAAATAAATAATTTTTCTTTTTACTTTCAAAACAAATTTTTTCTCTCTCCTTTATAGTTATACAATAGAATTTTTACACGCAAATAATAATAAATTAATTGAATTCATTTCTTTTTTTCAAAAAAATAAAATAATAATACAACTCGAATGAACAAAAAAAAACTGGAAACAAATAATCAATTAACCTCTTCAGTCCATTCTGTTCAATTACTTCAAATAAAGTAAAATATATATGCAAAAAAAGCAACAAAATCCAGAATGGAAAATATCATTTCATGTTTTTCTTGCGATTTAAAAAAAAAAAAAACACTGATAACGTTTAGCTATTATTAATAAAAAAAAGAGGAAAAGAAATGTCAATTATAAACAATAATTCAATTATTTTTAATTATATATAAATAATTTGGAAAAAAAGGAGGAAGGACATTTCTTCTTTCCTCACTTCTACTCAATTAAAATAATTCCGCCGAAACGGCCTCGGCGCACACGAACAAGTAGCGCAAATAGTTTTTTCCGCTCAGCATTGTCTGAGAGATCAAAGGTAAGAATGGTCAATGAAGACAACGATAATCCCGTACCCAACACGATGAAGCTTCATACGTGCATGTAAAAATGCTGCGAAACTAGTAATAGAGAACGATCGAGCGCAATTTCTGACAATAGTACAGCTTAAACTGTCGGGAGTTGCAGCCGATATCACCGACTCGAAAACTTAAAACACACTAGAGTCACTCCTAAGAGATCTTAGGAGCGCTTTCGACAAACCAGTCGAGCTATCGGATCTGGAAACCCAATTAAAATCTAACACCCGAAATTATGGTGAATCCGTTCTCGTCCACTCAACGCGAAACGAATCGAGAATATGCTAAAAGAAGTTTACCGAGCAGAAGCTCAACAAGCCTATCTAAACGGACGAATAAACGAAGCAAGACAAACAGTAATAAGAACTATCATTCGCGGATTAGCCGATCAGATCGGAAATATGATCATGTCAAAAATGTTCTAACCCTCGAAGAAGCGATCGACGAGGCATTAAATATTGAAAACGAACTCATTCGTAGACAAGCTATGCATCAAACCTCAAATCGTGACAAATCGGAAACCAGAGATAAAAGTCCAGAAAAAGTAAAAGTCCGATTTACTCAGACTGCCAGCAACAGCGGACTTAAGGCAGAGGTCTGCTTTAGGAGCCGAAAAAAAAGCGTTTTTTCAACAATTTTTTTGAAAGGGAAGGAAATGATTGCGGTAAACGAAATTTTAAGACGATAGTATATTATATTCAAGCTTTAAAAAACAATTTTTATTATTACAAATTATTGAAATTTGCCAAAGTTGTAACGATTTTTCTGGGGCGCCTGGAGTGTGCACTCGTAAATCGGTGCCGGTGATGGAGGTCGTGCGATGCATCTGAAACAGTGGAACCAAATTTTTTTTTAGTTTTTATAAGTTCCTTTTCTATATGAACTAAAAAAATACCGAAGAAATGACGAAATTCCAAATTTTTTCGAAGTTTGAAAAAAAATTCACTTTTTTGAAAAAAAAAATTCACTTTAAGTTGCAAAACAAGTAATTTAAATAGTACTTTTGTCCAACTTTTTTAGTTCAAATAGAAGATAATTCAATACTGAAGCTAGATCACTTTGGTTTTTTTCGATCGGACATATATTGTTTTTACTATCGCCGGCACCGTTTTCCAAAACTTGTGAAAATGAAAACTCGAGAAAACGGGCTGTAAAGTTTTCGGTCCAAAAAAATGTAAGTTTTTGGATACTTACACTAATTAGATGTTAATCGGCTATCCCCGGGCCATACAATAATCCTTCCTCTTCTTCAAAAAACTCGTTTTGGCGGAGGCTTTCCGATCTTCGAGCTGTACGAGCCTCCTTGCTGGAAAGTGATGCGCGCCGGTTCTCCCACGTTATGCGCTCAGCATCGACGGTGTCAGCAAAATTTTTGCATTGCTGCCCGATGACAATATCGAGGAGCTGCATGGTAGAAAGCACAGCTGAATAACCTTCGTTGAAAATGCCTGTAGCCATATTTGCTGCTATTTCGACGATTTTATAGCCGGAATTTACGTGTTTCGGATTTAGGCGCCACACAATCGAATTGAACGATTCGTTCGAATTTTGAGTGTGTCCGCCTAAGCACCACGTCAATAAATCGTCATTTGAAAGATCATCGTAAATTGGACGAATGTGCTTCTCTACATTATCATTAATTAATCTTGCCGGGTGTTTGAAAGATGCCAGATTATTCGCCGCTTTAGCCTTGCGCCATTCGCACCAACTCTCCGGGCCTTCTGGACAATTTTTATGCCGAGGATTTTTATCGGTGGAACAATAATGGTCTAATGTTGCCATAATAGCTCTCTTCATACCTTCAACTGAGTTCACGTTTCGACGAATTGCCAGACCGTAGTAAATCGTCAATTTCTTGATGAGACTCTCCGTTAGCCCGTTCTTTCCTCCAAGTTTCTAGGTTTTTCTTTTATTCCGTAAACGAGTACCCATACGCTTTTGCACGTGTCCAACACACTCATTTTTCGTCACTGTGCACTCGTCCCCGTAAGGATTGCTATTTAAGATTCCAGTAAAAGTTTTGGAGTCGCCATCGCCGATATAATTACTGTACATAACTCCGAATTTCTCGACGGATCTCGAAAACATCTCTGTTATGGAATCTACCTCCATCTTCCCAGACGAACCTGTATGATTTGAGGAGCATGAGTCTTTATGATCCTCATACCACTCCTCAAATGCATCTTCACCCAAACTATTTTTATGTATGGTACACGAATGACAATAACCACTTTTTACAATCAGATCGATTACTTTGCCACTGTAGTATCCGATGAGCGTTGTTACACCGTACAAAGAAGTATAACCGCGCTTTTTCCACGATCCATCGCCCGAAACCTTCAAATGATTCGCAGGTCTTCCATGTTCAACGTTTTTTTCTTTCTCTTCCGTGACGGCTTTTTCGCAGGTACTCTCGAACAGTGTCTTCGACGCTGCGTACAAATGCTCAACGATTTGTTGATAAGTAGATTTTGCAAAACCTGCAGAAATATCCATAAGGCCGCAGAATACGTTTATCCCTTCTCGTCCGATACCAAGAAGCCTCATAACAAAAACAATCCGTCTGTTGATTTCGTAGCCGGTATTTATAAATGGTCCTGACTGGATTGCGCGTCGACCACACCTACACTGAACAACAATTTTAAATCCTAGGCCTCGATGACCGCTTTCTGCAAACGTTAATTTTTGTTTGCATGATCTGCAAATTGCGATTTCCGAAAGAGCGAGAAACACCAATATGAATTCAATAATGCGGTAGCAGTGCGATGAATGAATAATGATATCATCGCTGCTTGCTGCCTTCAACTTTTGCTCACTGCGACTCGTGTGTAAGTCTCCGTCGTCCGATGATATACTGGTAAAACGATTGCCGTGAAATTTTCGCTTTCGCGGTTCCGCAGCACGCTGTCTTTTACATCGATCACCTTTCGGGTAGCTTGACATTTCGATGTGCGCTCGGCAAAATCAAAAATGAAACTGAAAGCTGACGCTACAAATAGCAGTGTAGAAGCCGATTCCGAGAGCTATAGTTTACCGTTATATTGTATACCGTTATCCCAACAACTACTCAACACAGACCTTCTAGAACCTCCAAATAATATTTCAAAGGACCGTTCAATGCTTTCAGGTATATACGAGTATAGTCAAACAATAGAATACACGAAGGGGTGGAGCGCGCGCGCTCGGGTCTGCCCGAGCATTCGCACCTGCTCGACGCTCGGCCACTAAAACTGATCTAGCTTCGAAAATATGTCAAATTGGCCTCTAAAATTTTGAACACATATTCTTGGATAGTTTTGGAATAGATTTAAGACAAAAACGAAAAATCGATTTTTTGAAGCCTGTAAAGCAGACTACTGCCTTAAATTTTGCGAAGTTCATCGCGAAAATCCCACACACTCGACGTCCGAGTGCTATTCCGTACAGCGTCTACGCGAAAACACAAATACACGCGCCAACAGTCGTCAGTATCAAAATAATTCACGCGGTAACTATCGCAATAATTATCGCGACAACTCACGTGATAATTACCAAAACAATTCGCGTGGTAATTATCAAAACAACTCGCGTGCTGATTATCAAAACACCTCGCGCGGTAATTATCGAAATAACTCGAGCGACCATCGTCGAAACAATTATCGCGACAACGCTCGC
This sequence comes from Exephanes ischioxanthus, assembly GCA_958510785.1. Classification (NCBI taxonomy): domain Eukaryota; kingdom Metazoa; phylum Arthropoda; class Insecta; order Hymenoptera; family Ichneumonidae; genus Exephanes; species Exephanes ischioxanthus. Next base: position 15,879,445 of record OY294016.1, on the reverse strand, counting down.
GACAACTATCGCAACAACTCGCGCGATAATTACCAAAAAACCCGCGCGACCGTTATAACAATCCACGCGACAATCGAAACAACTCGCGACGAGACGATTTACGAGATCGCAATTATCAAAACGACCGAAATAGTCGAGATAATTCACGCGATCGTGACGATTCACGAGAAAGACAAAGTAGTAGTAACACTCGAAACTCGCGAAAATCCAATTACCAATCGGGCCTTGACGCAGCGCAGATTGAACAAATTTTCGAGCGCGTGCTCCAAAAAAACGAGCGATCCGCCTCTCGCGACAGCACGACGGGAGGCAGGACACCGAAGCGCTCGTCCAACCCGAACCAATAAAAGACGCAAAAGTTGCGCACACCAAGCCCGAACTTCTAAAACACGTAGGATCGGCATACGTAAAAAAAACAGACGGTAGCGTAACAGTTAGAAAAGCTAGAATAAAATTAGGATTAACGAATAGACATAAGCCAACGTATATAAAAAACAAACCCGACATCTCGCAACAGCTACAACGATGGCAGATAATACTCAACGGCTACGAATACGATATTCGGCACAAACCCGGAAAATTGAACGTCCGCTCTCTCGAGAAACCCCGCAGAAATCATGCCAATCAGGCAACGCGAGGAAAGTTAATCCGGAAACGCAAAAGACCAGGAGACAAAAAAGCAAAAACTGTCTCCCGAACCGTCGCATCAAACTCGCGGACGATCAACAACCGACACGGGTTCTGGAAACCCAGCACCTAGAAAAAAACGAAACACATGGGAACTGTCGACCGACGAATCGGAGGACAGCCAAGCCGCGTATCAGAGAACATACCAATCAGACTCTGACGAATCAATGGAACTAGTAACGGAACAAAAGAATTAAACCCAACAAGAAACGAACCAACCACCAAAACGGACAAAATCAAAACAAAAAAACGGAGAGTGTACCCACAAAAAACGATTTAATAATAGATACCGAAACATCAATCACCGAGTGATCGGAAAACGAAGGTGAATTTATGCGACCAATAAAAAAAAAGTGGTCGAGGAGCTGAACTCAAAAGAAAACACACAGCCACAATGGCAACTCTCCAAAAAACGTCGAAACGATAGAACGGACGATGAGGAGGGTAAACGACAACCACGCAAACAACATAAGAAACGAGATGATACTGAAACAAAATATAAGTATACAGATATAGATGATAGTACAACAGAGGAAGAAGAGAAAAACGAGAGCTCAACGAGGCCACAAAAAGCGAAAAGCCCAACGAGGCCACAAAAAACAAAAAGGCCAACGAGGTAACAAAAAGCAGGAAGCCCAACAAGGCCAGATAAAACAGAAAGCTTATCGCAACAAAAACGAGTTTCGCGAAAAAGTCAGCCCTGACAGGGCAACTGGCTACTTATACGGTGGCTCAAACTAACATCTTCCTCGCAGAGTTAAATAAGGAAAAAAGGAACCTTTTTAAGCCACCAACAAAACTCCTCAACACCGGAACATCAAAAGAAAAATCGAATCAGACCCTTACGACGACAGACTATAGTACTTTAAACTATATACACACAACAATATACCTCATTTGTACCATGCACATACAACACAATATACAATAGCTATACACATATATATACATCAAAAATAATAATAAGTATAACCGCGACACGCGTCGCGTAGCGTCGGAGAGAATAGAGGGAAGCTAGAAACCCTCCTTATCGTTTTTCTTCACTGATAAAAACATATTTCAGTTTATTGTTTCCTTTATCATTTTAGTCTTTTTCTTTCTTTTTCATTTTTTTTTTTTTTTTTTTTTTTTTTTTTTTTTTTGTAGTAATTCTCTACGACCAATACATATGCAACGCTTTTTTTACTATAAATACTTGTGTTAATCATTTTACCTATTCCAGAAACAACTTCCATCATTCACCAAAAAACCACTTCCAAATAACATACCTAACCCACTAATCACCACTAATCAGATCTTAGAATGTTACAGGCACTACACCATCAGAAAATTCAAAATTTATAACCAAAACCTCGAAAAAGGAATATTAGGAAGTAGTAGTGTACAGGCCTGAGGAGACAGGGACCATCTGTTGTTCCCCCTCCACCACCCCTGTCTGGCGCCATCCCCCCACCCCCGTCTGGACCGGGATGCTGTATCGGGCCCAATCCGCGCATGCGAGTAGTAAGGGGTGCACTATGGCGACCCCCCACTCCCATCCCCACTCCTATCCCCACTCCTCGGGCCCGACCGCGCCCGGAGGTGTGTGTGATAGAGAGGGGGATGGGAGCGTGTGCGGAAGTCTCCATAGTGCACCCAGAAGAAATAAATTTTTTATTTTTTAAATATTTTTATTAATAGTAACATTTTTAAAAATGTTATAAGTTTTAACGCTCGTCTTCTTCATTGATGGCGCTCCCGCGCGCGATGAAGTAGCCTGTAAACAAAAAAATTATTGCTATGATTATATTTATAATGCAAAAAAAAAAAAAAAAAAACTCACCATCTATCGCTGCCCTTCATTTTGGGGTCGCGAGGCCCTCAGGAGTTCGACCACCGAATTTCCTCACTACCATCTTTTGCTGAGTAAGCAGTAGTTCTTCTTCTTCTTCTTCTTCAGTTAGGCAGCATCCACGTAAGCAGTAGTTAAGAACAAAGAGGTGGGATAGAGTTTACGCGCGTGGCCAGAGACATAACATATCGGGTTTTATATGCATCTAAAATTGCGAGGAACTGCCAGTCGTGATTTAGTCAGGCATCGATGCGTTATCTTTTTCTCGCGCAATAATGGCAGACCACGCCCTTCGCGAGAGTATCCGAATTTTGTTGAAATTGACAAAGCCGTGCAGTGCCCAGATTCGTCGTCACTGTACTGAACAATGGTGTGCAAAATTGAAACACTTAACGGGTAAAAAACTCGAAAATTGCCTAAAATAACATATTTTAGGCAATTTTCGAGTTTTTTACCCGTTATGGTGGGCGCCCTTAAGGGGCTATTGCAACCGCATGCAGCAGAGGGCTGCTAAACGGTCAGAGGGTGTTAACGTGTGTGTTCGAAGAACTGCAACGACGAGGCCTTCAAGAAGTTCCATGCGTCCGTGGTATTAGCGAAGCAATCAGAGGTAAGTAATATTTATTAATTATTTTACCCTTATCAACCATAGGACAGGGTCCCTTCAGCTAGCCAAGGACTCCCCATCGATGCCCTAACAATGTTGGCTGTTTACGTTTTCGCGTATCTCGAGCCGTTCTCGAGATATTTAATAATTACGCTTTAAGGGGGGGCGGTTTCAAGATTGTTATTGGTGGATCAGGTTCGGCCGTCCGACCACGCACCCCCCTGTGCAAACACCCAAAATTTTGGCCGTTTTCGCCTATCTCGCACCATTCTCGAGATATTTTACAATTTCACCTTAAGAGGCAGCTTCACCGTGCGGCCATGCGGTTTGGGAGCCGGTTAACAATATACGACAACCGTATTAGTGGCGTACGGTGAAGCTGCCTCTTAAGGTGAAATTGCGTACGGTGAAACGGACTAGAGGCAGTTTCACTGTACGCTAATGCGCCTGGCGTACATTGCTAAGAGGCTTCCAAGCCAAATGGCCGCACGGTGAAGCTGACTCTTAAGGTGAAATTGTCAAATATCTCGAGAACGGTGCGAGATAGGCGAAAACGGCCAAAATTTTGGGGGGTTGCGCAGGGGGGTGCGTGGTCAGACGGCCGAACCCGATGCACCAATAAAACCACCCCCATAATGATGATTGAAGTTAACCCTTAAAGCAAAATTATTAAATATCTCGAGAACGGCTCGAGATACGCGAAAACTGACAAAAATGTTAGCGTTGTAAGGGGTAACTGAAGCTAATCCCCGAGAAAAAAATTCGATAATATCGTTTGAGCGTGCCATGAAGCTGACCCTTTTCATTTATTGTATAGGTTATCGCCTCTTGGATGCAACGAGTGATGAAGAAGCAGACCTCATAGAGCAAACACGGATTGTGGAAGAAGAGAATCAGGTCCAACGTTCCAGAAATGGTAAGTATTCTAAAGTAAAAAAAGAAAGCAAATTGTTTCATCAGCGACATTTTTCAGCTTCTCAAGGAACTGTGGAAGATGGAGAAGGAGGAGAAGAAGAGGTTATAATGTCATCAGATCAAATTTTGAACATTGGGCCCGATGAACAAGAAGCTGTAGCAGGACCATCTAACGTCAAGGAGCTTATACCAGGACCACACGGCTTGTGCAACCCTGAGACATTCGACCTCCAGGCAAATCAGCCATGGGAATGTCCTGACGGTTATGAAGCAGAGAAGCCGGAAAAAGACTACCGCTGGGTTCAAGAGCTCTTGGGTCTCGCAAGTAAATATTTGCGTCCATTTGTAGAAATAATAAATTATGGGACTATTTGTATTCATTACATTTTTATCATATAGATCGTCTATAACGTGCAGATCGGGGCTTCTAGGGAGGGAGTTATAAGGTACCGATAATTTACATTTATTCTATTGTATCAATGTATTCTAAATGATAGTATATAATTTCGTTTGCGGAAGTACAAACGGGTTCCGGCCAGCCGCGTAACGCTGCTAGGGATGAGTCATTCGGAGACATCAGGCCGCCAGGAGATCGCTTTGAAATAATTCAGGATGCTGCGCGTTATTTTAAACGCTTCAAACTTCGCGGACGTGAGACGACGATGCGCGTTCGTCAGACATCGCCTGGATTTAATAGTACTATAGAGTGGCTAGAAGGGGCGCTCCGCGATCTCCTGACGCATATCACCAGCTCCTGTGAGGGTAGTGATTATGCGGGTATCTCGTTTACCGCGAGCGGCCTAGCGCACGGTCCCGTATGGATTTCTTTTCGACCGGTACGCGATCTCACTTTTCAAGATATATGGCAGTTGATAAGCAGTGTTGCTCAAAGTGCCGCTTCCTTAAATATTGACGACGAGTGTAATATAAAAACGTGTATCGTCAAGGGTGTAGAGGGTAAGGGCCGGAAAAAACTTACATATGAGAGTACATATGAGGCAAAACGGTCCATTCTATCGATTCGAAACGCTGATAATTTATGTTTACCGCGCTCATTGGTCACAGCCCGGGCGTACGCTAAACGAGGAGAAATACGAACAGGCACGCTCCATACTAATTGGCAGCGTATAAGGCAGATCAGAGGATTATTACAAAAAAATGCAGCGTTTGAGCTTACGAGAGCCGCAAACGTGTGTGTGCCGAGGGCAGGTTGCGGTGTGCGTCAGGTTGCGAACTATCAGGATTATTTGGCTCGAGACGGTATTGCGATCGTGGTTTTCGAGTTTTTGAGCTTAGGGACTCGCAGGAAAAAAGCGCTGTTCGATGGCACACAACAAGTTTTGGATACAGTAGGCACGATTCAACACACTCTGTATATTCTGTATAGCGAGTGTTCGCACCATTTTGAGCGGATTTTATATCTCATGGGCGCTGTAGGTAGTTCAAATTTTTGCACGAGTTGTAACGCTCATTTTTTATGACTTCGAAACGCAACAGTGTACGCCTGTAAACGGAGACGCGACTACATTCGTACATGAGCCGAATCTGTGCGTAGCTCAGCGAGTTACGCAAACGATTCTATCGCTGAACCCTGTGAAAATTGTGGCCCCCACGAGTTTGTATTCAGACATAATCCCGTAAGTCAGCTCGTGGAATTAGCGATGCAAAATACCGAGAAATATGCAAAAACAATTTTAATTGCACATAACGCAGGAGGTTTTGATGCCCAGTTCATCTTACGATACCTGATTAACGATAAAAAAACGCAACTACCATCGTTAATAATGAACGGTACAAAGATTATTACCATGCGTGTCGGAAAGATCGTGTTTCTCGATAGCCTACACTATATTCATATGCCTCTAAGCGCTCTACCAAAAGCCTTCGGTCTGCAGGGTGTCATTGCTAAAGGGACTTTCCCACATTTGTTCAACACACCCGAAAATCAAAATTATGTAGGGCCGCTGCCCCCTATAGAATATTATAGTCCTGAAACGATGCGAACAGCCGAGCGTGAAAAATTATGCGCCTGGTACCGCGAGACGATAGATAGCAATTATGTATTCGATTTTGCAAAAGAGATTGTAAAGTATTGCACGACCGATGTCACGATACTGAGACAAGCAAGCGTGGTTTTTCGCAAAATGTTCATCACCATCGGCAACGTTTGCCCCTTTGACGAGAGCACGACAATAGCATCAGCGTGCTTTCAGGTTTTTCGTAAAAACTTTCTGGAATCCGAGACGATTGGCGTTATTCCGGCAGGAGGGTATAGATGGGCGCATAATCAGTCGAAAAAAGCGGTCTCGTCGCTCGCGTGGTTGGAGCATTCTCTCGGACAGCGTATTATTCATGCGGGCCGATCACGTGAGTTTAAATTGCCTGAAAACCTACTGGTTGACGGTTACTATGAAACGCCTGACACAGCACACGTATTACAATTTCATGCCTGCTACTGGCACGGGTGTTCGCACTGCTATCTCATGAACAGAGCTGGAGAGTGTGGTGGTGTGCCGATGAACGAACGTCTCGAGAGAACCATTGCTATAGCTAATAGAATCAGAAACAGCGGTTATATGTTAACAGAAATATGGGAGTGTGAGTATGACCGTATGTTAAAAGCCGACACAGAAATGCGTGCAGTCGTTGAAAATCATTCGCTAGTCACATCAGAACCTCTCAATCCGCGCGACGCTTTCTTCGGTGGCCGTACAGAAAACATGGTTACACTCTACGATGTAAAGGATACAGAACAAATACGGTACGTCGATGTTTGCTCTCTATATCCATACATCTGTAAGTTTGGAAAGTATCCTGTAGGCCACCCGAGAGTGTATGTCGGAGACGAGTGTATGGAATTGACAGGCCCTCATAATACCGATCTTTCACGGGTCGAGGGTCTCGTTAAATGCACAGTATTGCCACCGCGTGATCTTTATCACCCTGTGCTGCCTGTACGCATACACCAGCGGCTGCTCTTTGCTCTGTGCCGTAGCTGCTGTGAAATTATGAATCATGAAGCATGCGCGCATGAAGACCCTTCCGAGCGTATGTTCGACGGTACGTGGGTAGTAGATGAACTGCGAAAAGCTGTCTCGTGTGGATACAGGGTGATACGCGTAAACGAGATTTGGCAATACGAGATAACACAGCTTAATCGGGATACACAGCAGGGCGGCCATTTTACTGAATACATAAATACTTTTTTTTAAATCAAGCAAGAGGCCAGTGGCTGGCCTGAAAACTGTTTAGGAGATGCAGCCGCGCAAGATCAATATATCGCCGCTTTCGAACAGTCTGAAGGTGTTAAACTAAATCGCGAAGCAATAGAAAAAAATCCAGGTTTGCGCTCCGTAGCTAAGCTGTGTCTCAATTCATTCTGGGGCAAATTTGGTCAGCGTGAAAATCTGCCGCAAACAGCAATCGTTTCGACGCGCAAACAGCTCATGGAGCTACTGACTAGTCCCGAGCAGGAGATCACAGGTATTTTGCCTGTAAATAATAAAATACTGTATGTCAATTATACAAACACCGATGACGCTGTAACACCATCAGGCATGGCAAATGCCGTCATTGCGGCCTATACCACAGCTCAGGCGCGCTTGAAATTGTATAGTTACCTCGAACCGCTGAACCGCCGCGCTCTTTACTGTGACACCGACTCTGTTATTTATGTAACCAAAAACGATCCGCACGAGTATGAGCCGCACATAGGCCAGCTATTAGGGGACCTTACTAATGAGCTAAGCGAGAGTAGCTATATTACAACTTTTGTTTCAGGCGGACCAAAATTTTATTCGTTTATAGTACGTGCTCCGATGGCTCGGAACGCGAGGTCTGCAAAGTAAAAGGAATATCGCTTAATTTTGCAAACAGCTCGTTAATCAATTATCAATCAATTCGGTCATTTATACTTGGTGAAAGAGAGGAGCCGATCGTGTTGTAGTACAAGGCAATTAGACGTACGACGTTTCATCAGGTTGTCACGAAGCCCGAAACGAAGTAATGTAAACCGTCCAGTGTCAAGCGGAGGCCCGACGGTATATACCGGTCGCTGCCTTACGGGCTACAAAGATTAGCGATAAATTACAACCATGTAAAATATATACTGTAATACGTAAATAACCTGTAAGAAATATATTATGAAATGGGTACTCCCTCTGACCAATTCCTTTATCATCACGCGTAACAAGAGTATTTTACTCACTCCCTAAGATGGATACGCGGTGGAAACATCCTTGGACCTCGATTTGCGGCCCAACAGGCTGCGGTAAAACATATTTCGTGAAAAAGTTTCTAAAGTTTATTTCGCAAATGAACAGTGAGGCGTTCGAGAGAATTATTTTCTATTATTTCGAATGGCAACCCGCATATACGGAGTATGGAGCATCGATAGAATTTCATGAGGAATTACCACAAAGTGCAGATTATGCGAATGATCCACGCCCTAAACTCATAATTATCGACGACTTAATGAGGGAGGCGTCGAATAACAGTGTTGTCGATCTATTTACGAAAGGTAGCCATCATAAAAATTGAAGTGTGATTTTTATAACGAAAAACTTACTTCATCAGGGTAATGGACAGCGCGATATCTCACTTAATGCTAATTATATAGTTGTTATCAAAAATCCTCGTGATCGCTCTCAAATACAGCATTTAGCCCGTCAGATATATCCTGAAAATCCACGCTTTTTGCAAGAAGTTTATCACGACGCGACGTCGAAGCCCCACGGGTATTTGTTACTAGATTTGAAACAAGCGACGCCAGATAATTGTAGATTTCGCACCTGCATCTTTCCCGATGATCCCCATCATTTCGTATACGTGCCACGAAAGAAATTAAAAAGCAGCTACACGTCCGGAGAATTACCAGTTCTACGTTTATAATGACGGACAGCGGATCGGTTCGCTACAAAAAGAACGCTGCGATAACGTACTCCCTTCGGTATTTCAATAAGGACCAGCGCAAACAGGAATCAAGTGTCATTCGGTGCCTTGTCGATTGCGCATTGTACATTCTACGTAGTAATGCGCCTCTGAAGACTCGGGGATATTCGTCGTGGAAAAGGTGAAAAGCAGTGATTTGCCCGAATAATTATCAGTCAATTTCTTGTAATGGCACGCAGCGGATCACCACTCTGCAAGAAATACGTTGCAATATTGCAAGCTCTTCAGCATTTCAACAAGGAGCAGCGCGAAGCCTTTTTGCGTAAAGCAGACCCCCGTATAATTCGGTGTATTTGCGAGTGTGCTCTGAACATTCTTCACGGTAACGTGCCTCTGAAGCCTACTCAGAAGAAAAAACTACGTAGGCACGCGTCTATTCTTCGTCGTTTAGCTGCGAGAAAAAGCAACTGGAAGAGTAAGAAGCGCTTTGTTGTTCAGAGCGGTGGATTCTTGCCCCTTTTGCTTGCGCCAATACTAGGCACTGTCCTCCCAAATTTGATTGGCGGTTGATAATGGAGCATGCAAGGAAAATGGTGCTTGTACCCGAGGAGAATCTATTACAGCTGAACGGCTCGAGTCATCGACAGCAAACTTATTCTGCGGATGCGCCACAATCGCAGGAGACCCAGGCTATTAGTGCGACCTTGAGCAGATTGAACACCGAAATGAATAAAATTTTGAATTCTAATAAATACAAGGATGAGAGAGAAAAGTGGACAGCATATTTGACTGTGCTTCAGCGCTATCTTCATTTTGTTGATAGCGAGCGAACTTATCAGCAGCTTGATCTCCTGAAAAAAGAAGCTCCATTGGAGGGTGGCGAAAACAAAAACGAAACCTCTACGCGCACGAACGATTCCATTATAATTGAAAGTGTACAGCAAAAATTTCGACCCAAAGCGAAACTTCTGCTGCGTCGTTTGCACGATGCACGCTCGCCAAACTTTTCTTGGAATGCCGCGGGAACCGTTTCTATCGAGGGAAAACCCATCAAAGATTCGAATATTGTTGATCTCATGAATGAGGCTATGCGTGCGAGAAAAACCCCAAAACCGGTGGGACGCAAAGCGTTCGCCGTTTTTTTAAAAGCGATACAAGCACCTCGAGAATTTGTCGGGAATGAAAAACTATGTGTAAGGATTGCCCGATCATGAAATAATTAGAGGCTTTTAGAGAACGAAAAGAATATATTTTATTTGCACGTCATATTCCATTCAAAGTTCGGCACAGACTGACTCCTTTCTCTTTTCGCGTCTTTCATTTGTTCTTCTAGCTCTTCTGTTTTATAGCTCCTCACATATGGTTGGAATCAAGGGCGAACTCAACATTACAACAGGATCAATCAGGCAGCAGTGACGCTGATATCAGTGATGTCGACACCCAGTCGTCGTCGTGCTACAGTGATAAGAGCATCAGAGCAATACGCGGCGTACAGAGTGGTTCTGGCTGTTACAGCAAGAAAAGACGTGTAACTTGGGCTAGCCTTAAATTATAAAGATGAAAATATTAGAAAAAGTGTACTTTGACCTCTCCCACGAAGCATCGTTTTCGGGCGCAGCTCAATTGCTACGAGCGGCTCAGAAGAAAAAAATCTCCGGCAAAAAGACACTACAGTGGCTCGAGTCTCAGGATGCTTACACAAAGCACAGACCTGTGAGGCGTCGATTTCCAAGGCGTTTTTACAATGTTCGAAACATTGACGATGTTTGGGAGGCTGATCTTGTAGATCTTCGCTCTATTAAAGATTACAACGACGGTTATGTTTATCTCCTCGTAGTTATAGATGTTCTTAGTAAATACGCCTGGGTAGTGCCTCTATACGATAAGACAGCTACATCTGTGACTAAAGCGTTTACGCATATATTATCCCAAAAAATCAGTAACGGTAGAGCACCGATTTGTTTACAGTCAGATAGAGGTAAAGAATTTATAGGTGCAGCATTCCAGACTTTCTTGAAAAAGAAGAACATTCAGTTCCGAGTTGCAAGAAACCCCGATATCAAAGCTTCTATTGTGGAGCGCTTTAATAGAACACTAAAAGAAAGAATGTGGCGCTATTTCACATACTTTAGAGAGAAACGTTACATTGACGTTCTGCAAGATATTGTCTCGGCATACAATCATACGCGGCACAGTAGCATAAAAATGACTCCGATCTCTGTGACATTAACCACAGCCGCTAGGGCTCGGGCCAATCTCTTGCAGCGATACAGGGCTCCCGAGCAGCACGCGCCTCCTAAATACAGGGTAGGCGATGTTGTACGCATCAGTAGTGCAAAGGTGGCCTTTGCAAAAGGTTACGAGAGCGGCTGGACCAGCGAACTATTTAAAATACATTGTGTATCATACACCAGATGGCCTGTGGTATACATCTTACGTGACCTTCACGACGAAGATATCGATGGGATCTTTTACGAGGCCGAGCTATCGAGAGTGCAAACGGCTGCCCAACCCAAGAAGACTAAGAAAGGAAAATCAAAATGAAAGACGAGTTTTATGTCGTTTTGCCCAGCAACAGCAGTATGGAATATTACCCTGATAATAAAACAACGCGATACACTACTCATTTACCGCAGTGTTTGACTCTGCACGGGCGCTGGGCTGTTTCTTTAGCCGAAATACAAATACCCTTGACGATGCTGCATGTACCACCTGAGGGTGAAAGGAATTTTATCAACTTTGTAACTAATGCTGTGACACCTGGTACGAGTGCCGACGTGGACTATAGAGAAGAAGACCAGGTTTGCGTGCCTCCTGGCGTGTACCGTAGTATAGACAAATTACTCGAAACTATAGACGATATACCATGTGTGTCCGGACATTTGAGGTTTCAATGTGGTCACAATGGATACGTGACAGTAACGCGCATCTGTGACACATGCACGGTTAGAACACTCTTTCTATTTTTCTACCGTATTGAAAAAAATTTTAGGATTCTCCCATGACCATGGCATCGTAGTTCGAAGTGACACCAAGTACACGGATCAGCAGCCCGCTGGTCTAAACAATGGCCTTCCTAATATGCTCTTCGTGTATATTGATATATGCGAGCCCTACATCACTGGTGATGTGCACACTCCTCTACTCCGTGTCGTTCCCTCCGCCGTTGCCGATAATTACAATTACGGATCTATAAAAATTAGAAACTTTTCGTCACCACGCTTCATACCGCTATTGCGTACTAGTTTTCAGGCGATAACTATTGATATAAGAGATGAATTTGGTGAGGCGATACCATTCGAGTACGGAACGCTGACGGTGACATTACACTTCCGCTGTATAGATTGACAGTATCATCGGTAAAATGACATATTATGACGCATACTTTGACGCCCAGACGGGTGGTGGTGGTATCGGGAGGAGTGGTTATGGCGGTATCAGTCATGTATACATCGGTTCACCGAACCAGCGAGGTCACGGAATTGGTAGTTTCCTCGGCGGTCTCTTTCGACGAAATCATGCCGCTCTTGAAACAAGGAGCCCGAACCGTCGGCAAAGAAGCGCTACGCTCCGGTATTAATGTAGCCAATGACATACTGGATAAGGGTATACACCCCCGAGAGGCCTTTAAAACGCGCCTGCGTGAATCGGGCACAAATCTGAAGCGAAAAGCCGAAGAAAAAATTAATAATCCTATGCAAGGCTCCGGCTATAAAGCAACTAAAATAAGCAAATTACTGCATTCACTTGGCAGTGCTGAAAAAGAGAAAAAAATCGTCGACGTCGAGAAATCTTTTGGGGCGCGTGAAGAAGAGAAAATCAAAGAAAAAGACAGTGAGCAGAAGGAAGCCAAAGACGAGCGGTAAGAAGAAGAGTAGAAGGAAGAAGTCAAGGACTGTATCCGATATTTTTACATAGTCAGCCGAATCAGAAAGAAAATGGCGTTCTTACACGCTCATTCGTGCGAGTGCCTAAAGTCGGAGCTCGAACTATTCACGCTACCACCGACCCAAACTACGATTGAGGGGACGCAATGGGTGTACTATAAGCCAATTTCATCGTTGACAGATAACTCGCCTATCGAATCGACGTCGAGAAAACGTTTGGGGCGCGTGAAGAAGAGAAAATCAAAGAAAAAGACAGTGAGCAGAAGGAAGCCAAAGACGAGCGGTAAGAAGAAGAGTAGAAGGAAGAAGTCAAGGACTGTATCCGATATTTTTACATAGTCAGCCGAATCAGAAAGAAAATGGCGTTCTTACACGCTCATTCGTGCGAGTGCCTAAAGTCGGAGCTCGAACTATTCATGCTACCACCGACCCAAACTACGATTGAGGGGACGCAATGGGTGTACTATAAGCCAATTTCATCGTTGACAGATAACTCGCCTATCGAATTTGTAGTGCCAGGCCAGGGCGATGAGTATATTGATCTTGCCCATACTATGCTGAGTATGCGTGTTGAAATAATACCACCTCGGAAGCCCAAAGAAGGCGATGCACCTAAAGCTGGCCCTGTTAATAATTTGCTGCATTCAATGTTCAATCAGATCGACGTGTTCTCGAATCAGAAACTTATATCGCCGTCTAATAACGCTTACGCATACAGAGCATACATTGAAACGCTCTTAAATTATGGAGATGACGCGAAGGCCTCTCATCTCACAAGTGTTCTCTGGTACGACGATTCACACGGAGGAATGGATGATGTGGGTGATGTTAATACGGGCCTGGCTATGCGAAGAGGTCTTATGAATGCTAGTGGTAATCAGATTGATCTCCTCGGACACCTTCACTGCGACATTTTTAATCAGGAGAGATTTTTGATAAATGGTGTTGAGATGCGTATACGTCTCGTGCGCACCAACGATGCTTTCTGCCTTATGAGCCCTTCAAAAGACTGCAGCATGAAGATTGTCGAAGCATTGCTCCTTGTACGACGCGCCAAGATAGCACCCGGTATACTCCTGGCCCACGCAAGGGCTCTCTCCAAATCTACGGCCAAGTATCCAATGACTCATGTGGAGGTTAAAGCAGTATCGCTGCATGCGGGCGTTCACGGCGATACTCTGGATAATATCATACTAGGACAATTGCCTAAGCGTATAATTATCGGATTTGTCGATAATAGAGCCTTTAACGGCGATCGCACACTGAATCCCTTTAACTTTCAAAATTATAAAATCAATGATCTTTCTTTGTATGCTGACGGTGTTCAGATACCGTCAAAGCCTCTGCAGCCCGACTTTGGAGCGAGAGAACAATACGTGGATGCGTATCACACATTATTCTCCGGCACTGGTATTCACTTTCTCAACCAGGGTTATTGTATTTCACGCACCGCTTACCCTAATGGCTATTGTCTATTTGCATTTGACCTAACACCCGATCTTTCGGCAAATAGTAATACTCATTGGAATTTGGTGAAACACGGCAGCGTCAGAATAGAAGTCCGTTTCGAAGAAGCTCTAAAAACAACGGTTAACTGTATTGTGTATACGGAATATGACAATGTGTTGGAGATTGACTCGTCCCGACAAGTAATTGTAGATTTCAGCGGGTAAGACATGCTGAGTTCTGTCGCTCGGGTCTTCAGTATTCGCCGAGAACTTGAGACGCCAGGTTGGAATCATGGCTGTTGTAATTGATATACAGGGTCTAAAGGATAAATTCAATCATTTCACGCCTAAAGAAGTGGCTGTCACCTCAGTGCATTCAACATACTTTGGCCACTGGATAATAAAACCGACCTGTACCCATGACGACCTATCACCTGCTATAAGGAGGCAAAATACATGGCTGCAGAGGAATCATCACGGTATTGCTTGGTCTGAAGGCGATACATCCGTGCAAGCGATCGAACTTATTCTGAAGAAAATTGCTGCGGAAGTTGATCGAATATTCACGAGAGGCTCCGACAAAGCATCATACCTGACAAATCTCACCGGATGCTTCATTATAAATTTGGAAGAAGACGACGAGGTACCGTCATTCCATAACCTACCGACGGGTAATACACGCTGCATATATCACGGACTCTTGCGCAAAAACCACGCATACAAGTGCGCCCTAGACAATGTGACAAAGATCAAAGCGTGGCTGTGTCATAGTGATTGCTTCGATTCTTTGTGGGAATATCGTACAACTACTAGCTGGAGGGTCGGGTTGACAGAGTGCGCCAACGAAGACAAAAAACCCTCGACTGTTGCTGCCCATTGTTATGAACAGCCTTCAAATTCTCCAATCTCTCCGGAACATAAAGGATCATACAGTGGGCGTGTACCCTGCAGATCGTATCCCGAAGGTGTGGACGAAACCGACAGCCATCGTTGTTAATACCGATGGACACAAATTACCCGGGGCCCACTAGATCGCCATGTACGTCGATCGAAATGGGCATGGATGGTTCTTCGACAGCTACGGACTCCCGCCAATCATCCCAGAGGATCTCACACGTCTCCGAAGAAACTGCAGCCTCTTCCGATGCAACACTATTCAACTTCAGGGTCCGAATTCGCAGTGTTGCGGACAGTATTGCATTATGTTTCTTCATTATATGTGTACTGGCCTCGGCATTAATAAGTTTAGAAGTGTATTTTCAGATGACTTGTCGAGAAACGACAGAATAGTATATGATTATTATAAGGCATTCGTCAATAATCGCGACAAATTTAAGTCGCAGGGTTAAACTTTTAGTACGGGCATATCCATAGGCGGTAGCTACAAAATAAATAGCTTTAGTAATAAGTGTTTGCATTGTATACAGAGCTGCTGCACCCGTGCTAGGGTATTGTGAATATTATGCTTATAAAATAAAAATGTTAAATTTATTTTTTGTCTATCTACTCTGTTTCCCCCCCGGCCCCTCACAAAAAGTTGATTTCAGCAGATATTATATTTCTTCTTGGAGCCGACTCTGTATTCCGATATCGCAAAAGGCGTACGTGACCACAGAGACCTTTTGGAACTGCTAACAAAGCTGATTTCATCAGATATTATATTTCTTCTTCGAATCGGCTCTGTATCCCAATGTCACAAAGACGGCACGTGGCCTTTTGAGCTGTTGAAAAAGCTGACTTCAGCATATTATATTTCATCTTAGAATCATCATGAGGTGGGGAGGAGGAGTGCCACGAGCCGCGAATTACTTGTGGGAAACGCAGACCGAATATTCATATTCGAGCAGTCGTCCTGTGAGCAGACATTAGTCGTGATCGAGTCGTGAAAGAGAAACGAAATCAAAAAGAAGTCTCGTGCAAGCTATTTGTCTCCATTGAGGTTAATGCAAAGGAAACGGATAGAGTTAAAAGTGCGTTTATAAAGACACTTACACGACATTGCAAAATTAAAAGCGCTGATACGTGCAAGATCAGAGTTTCGACGTGTGATACGGCAGCTAGAAAAACTTAATCTCCACGATGGATCTCACTCAAATCAACAAGGTGGGCATGCTTGCATCGTTTCTACCTGTTAAAAAACTATCCGAGTTGGCACTCGAAAGAAACTACGGCGTCACTGATATAAGGAGTGTCAAAACATCATTCGGCCCAAGGATCACCATTGACATTGAGGAATCATTTACTTGCTCCCTCCCTGCGAGATTCGTCAAAGTCTTCGAGGACGACCCCAATCTCTTGCAACAGATGACAACTGCTGCGCATGAGAAAACTCTACGCATGCAATACTACGGAACAAGGTATAATAACCTGGAGTTCAAGCCCGTCCGCCCAACGGAGAGCTCATAGTTATTGGGTATGAGCTGCTGTGGTCAATCTTATTCTTGGGAGTTGGATAATTCAACAGTACCGGGAAAAGAAGAAGAAGCCGTTGCTCCAGTCATAGCCAGCAACATCCATAATAGTTAAAATATATTATCGTGCTTGACTCATGTACAAATAAATAACAGATTATCGATAAAATTGATTTATTTCTTCTTTTATACGATGCAAAATATACTCTCAACGCCTATCCCCCTAATCGCATAAAATGTACACGTAGCAATATTTTTTAAATCATAAACTTGGAGGGGATAGCCCATCATACCGTCACCGCCGGTAGCAAAAGTGTGCTCTTGGCACAGTTGCGTTCACGTTGTTACAGAATGAACGGTTACTCGGAGGCGGTACAGAAAGTGATACAAATAATCACGATTTGCATCGTTGAAAAATTATATCAGGAATTAGAGGAGATGCAAACAGCGGTGGATGGAGAAAACTGGTCGCAGCGCTGCACAGCAGACGTTTCGATAATAAATTCCTATCTGGAATATCTGGAACCTTCAGAAGAGGGCAGAAGTGGAATATTTGGAGGCTGTCCAGTTCGAGCTGGAATAAAAAAACGAAGCGGCGTATCCGATTTCAATCTCCACGTGCAATATTGCTGACGATTGCTGCTGTGTGATGACAACTTCAGCGGCGCAGCTGTCTTCTGCTGCCTGTTGAGAGCGTGAAACGTGTTCGTAGATTTCAACGACAATATGCACAGGCCACATCCGGTGTTTGACGTGCCCGGTACAGATCTGGTGTTTGATATTCTGCATTTAAAAGATAAGAATGGTGAATTATTGCCGAAAGAGGTGTGTGTGGGTTCGGTGGATAAACGACAGCGTCGAATGTTGTGGTTGGTCTCTCCGCCTTATATCATCGAGGTATTGCCGCCCCGGATACGAAGAACAAATAATTGGCGGACTAAGTACATCCACGGTTTACACTGGCTGAGTGGTTGGCTGCAAGGGGACGGTGTCACGCTCGCCGAACTGTATAAAAAATTACGCGAAATTGCGAAAAGTGTTGGCGAACAATCTCGACTGTACGCAGTAGGTGAACCGACTGTACAAATCTTAGAACAGGCCACAGGACGCAAAATCATAAACTTGAGCGAATGCGTCGATTGTCCATCATTCGATGTTCCGCCGCCGAAGACAGCAGAAGTGTACTGCCCGTGGCATCGTTTCCTACAGACGGAGTCCAGAGGCGCTCAGTGTGCTCTACAGAACGTTAAAAAACTCCAGCGTTACCTTAACGAGTTCCGATCTTCTTCTTTTCGCTAACCCGTAAAGTGAATTATGTATTTGAAAAAATTGGCGAAGCTCAATGACACCGGTCGCGTACCGTCCCACCTACCATATAAAAGCATTGCGGAACTGGAACTTCAGAAGATATATAGAATCTCAAGAATGAGGATGGTCAACACCAAGCACGGGAGACAAGTGATTGCCGATATTGGCTTGGATTTCAGTGTCTTCATGCCCCTATTTAGGGTTAGTTTCTTTCTGAACTATAATAGCGAAGTGTTCAACGAAATAGCAGAACTTTGTGAAAAAAAGTGTAGGGCTACGCTATTTGGGCTCGTATATAATCGTATTGAATTCATCGATCTAAATTGTACATGAAACCTAGCTTTCAGAAATATGTAACTCTATGCATAATAAAATTTAAAAAAAGCGGTGCACTATGGCGACAGCTCACACGCACACCCTCTCACTCTCGCACCCACAACCTCCAATACATACTCTGTGCTGGAGGAGTGGGGGTAAGAGTGGGACTGCTGCGCATCCTACCCCCCACTCTTACCCCCACCACCTCGAACTACGGGCTCGAGGAGTGGGGATAGGAGTGTGGATAGGAGTGGGGGGTCGCCATAGTGCACCCCTTACTACTCATGCGGGCGGGTGGTGGGGGTAGTTTCTCGTGAGAGAGGGGCCATATGTTGTTCCCCCCATCACCCCCCCTGTCTGGCTCCGTGCCCCACCACTGTCTGGACCGGGATGCTGTAGCGAGCCCAATCCGCGCACGTGTGTCGTTAGTGGGGGATAGTTTTTCGCGAGAGGGGGAATAGTAAAAAAATTCCCCGATCTGTGATTGGTTGAGAAATTTTCGCCGAGCTCTGATTGGTCGTTGTAAATTCCCCGAGTTGTGCTTGGCCAAAGAGTTTTCCGGCAGCTCTCTAAGAATTACCGATCTACGTTAAACTGTAATATTATTCTACAGTCGGTAAGGTCGCTTTCTATATTATCATACTCTCAATAAAAAAACAAATTTATTAAAACACATTTATTAAAAAAATATATTCGTTTAATTATTGAAGATTTTTACATGTAGACGTTTTGTGGTACAATGTTTAATGTAGTGTTGCTGGTCAGTGGTGACGTTTCGGATCGTTTTAGATCAGAGCAAGGTGTCGTGACTGGTGTTGCAGTTGTCGGCGACGGTGGCATTGTGTTTGATTCTTCCTCGTAGGCATCCTGTTGACACTGCGAGCATTCTCTCTCCTGGTCGGCGGGTACCCGTCGAGATGCGGGTTGAGACCTGATGCAGGCCAATGATCCCTGCAGAGACGGTATGATGCGACTTCAGCGTCGCGTTGAATATGCTCAGGTAGTTTCGACCATAGGTAAGGGATAGCGTCGCTCCAGTGTCTCAACAGCAGCGGTTTAGGTATATATCACAGTTCCTCCTTGGTAAGTTCCCAAGGGTCCTTGCCGCAGTCGTTCACGAGTATCCCACTGATGATATTCATTTTGTTGGTGTTGTTAGCACTGCTACGGCTCGTCTCCAAGTGTGCTGGTCCAGGCGTGGAGTTCTGGTTTTATATTGCCCAAAGCAGGGTGGGGGTGTATCCATAACGACACAGTCGATTTTTTATGCGGTTTATTAGGTGTATTTACAGGTGGCACCCGAAGCGGGCTGTGCATGTTTGTACACATGAAGGTGAGCGTGTATTGCCACCCTCTTTTAAAGGATCCAAACGGGTTTGTTTTACAGATCGTCCTCGACGTTTTACATGTTTAAATTTCTTGTAGTAACGTTGCACAATATTATCGTTTTTCACCTTATTCTTTGAAAATATCCGACAGAAAGCACCCAGACTATAGCCACGAGACATAAAATCGAGAAACATAATGCAATATTCTCCACATACTTTCGACTTGATTGACTGTAGCGGCTTGGTGTTCCAGTCATAAGTAGTGGTATTTCGTCGCAGTCGATTACGATACTTGCCGATGAGAGGGGGTAGCCCATAGCTGTCGAAAAGGGTGGCGTGTCCATTGTTATCAACGTAAATGGCGATCCAATGTGTTCCGGGTTGCGTATGATCGTCTGTGTTGACGACGATTGCAGTGGGTCTACACCAGCGATTCGGGATGCGATCGGCGGGGAAGACTCCTTTCGTCTGGCCTGATACGTGCTGCAGAGCCTCCAGTACTTCCAGACTGTTCATTATAAATACCCTCGTGCCCAGAGTGGGGGCGACGTTTACGGTACTGCGTATGATTACCGCCATGGGATCCAGATGTCGATGGTTGCCGCTTCAGCGATGGAGGGGGCGAGTGAAGTTTATTATGATAAAGAGCCACTATTTCCTCCGCAGGTACTGTGCTGTCACAGGTGTTTGACGTAGCAATGTTGTTAACGGTCACTGCTTCCCCGACTATATACTCTCTCACGACAGATGCACGATTGTTATCTTTCGGAATCTCATCATGGACCGTTTTTTTTACAATGTCGCTTGGCCGCTCTTTTCTCTTCGCAGCGCCAACCGGTTCCGTGTAAATAGGATTCACATCATCGAAAAGTTGAGTCTGAAGCCAAGGTTAGATTTTTCCAACATTATTCAACGCACATTTTGCAGCATCCTCCTTCGATACGCCATGAGGCACCATGTATCGTAGGATGGCATGTTCCTGAAGCTGGGCCCCTCGTACTCTTCCAGATTGATAATGTCGCGTCCAAGGACGTCGCGTAACATCTCTGCTTTTTGTACACCTCGCGTGGAGATGCGAAGTGCGTAACGGCACATGGCTCTTAGAGCGGTGTAGACTTTCCACAGTGGTGTATCACCATCAACCCACTCGAGACCATGATGAAAGCACGTTACGCGACTATTGCTGGCGCGTACTTCTGTAGGTAACTCACCAAAGTCGTATGGTGCATCGATCACCCAATGGCCGAAATGATCTCCCTGCAGCGTTGTTACGGCAATCTCTTTGGGCAGAAACTCGCCGTTCTTTCCGTACAGGGCTTGAATATCGACTATAGCGTCTATGATGAAGGTTTGATGTAAACTGTTGTCGAATATACCAAGATCCCACGGTTTAAATACTATTCTGACCGATGCTCAAGCGCGTCCTCTCCGAAAGAGGCGTGACATTTTCATACGTGGAGAGAGTGAATTTTGTCTCGGTTACCATCTGACGCTCAGGCACTGAAATCGGTAATGACCTGACGAGCAGAATCAATTTCAATTACGTTATCATATTCGTCATAAAGGACGCAGTTTATTGTAGCGTTGAGAGCCCGGGCGAAACGTACCTCGATTCTCACACTGCCATGTTTCACGAGGTTCCAGTGTGTGAAATAGTTTGCCGATAAATCAGGCGTCAAGTCAAAAGCAAACAGACAAAATCCTTTAGCATACGCTTCACGGTCAATTTCTATTCCAGCGGTTTTTCAGGTATTTGAAGCGGTTTTCCAGGTATCTGTTACCCATCAACGTAGAGCGATAGAAAATTTATCGAATGATGTCGGAAATTGAAGGGATTCAGCGTTTTATCGCCGTTGAAAGCCCTGTTGAATACGATACCGAGTATAATACGTTTCGGTAATTCTCCAAGGATTACATTGTCCAACGTATCACCGATTATTCCACTGTGCATGGTAAAGGATTTAACTTCCACACGTGTTATGGGATACTTTGCTGTCGTCTTCGCTAAAGTCTTGGCATGTGCTATAAGTACTCCAGGGCTAATTTTTGCCCGTCGTACCAGTAGAGTCACATCGTTCATTTTTATTTTGTGCATCACGCCTTGTATCGGCGCCTCCATAAGGCAAAAATCGTCTTTCGAACGAACGAGCGGTAGACGCACTTCTACACCGTTTATCAAAAATTTATCCTGATTGAATACATCACAGTATAAATGGCCAATCATATCTACATTCCTGGCGTCTCTGATATACCTTGATCGAATCTCCTGCCCATAATTAATAGGTTCTGTTTTCGAGCCAGATATCGCCTCAAGACTACCTGGATTATCTATAAACCATAAACCCGCGGTCAGATGTGAGTGCTTTGCGGCCGGGCCGTAATTGAGTAATGTTTCAATGTATGCCCGATACGCATAAGCGTTATTGGGAGGCGCAACGAGCTTTTGGTTGAAAAATACATCGACCTGATTAAAGAGGCTGTGTAGAAAGTTATTAACAGGCGCTACTTTCTATGGCGAGTCGGCGTTGGCTAGTACTTTCAGTTTTACGCAGATCATAGTATGGGCAAGATCCAAGTACTCGTCGCCATGGCCAGGTATAACAAACGCGATGGGGCCATCGTCCGACAATAAAGAGACAGGCTAGTAATGAACCCATTGAGAGGCTTCTATGGATGTTTGCGTTGGCGGTATAGTGAATAATTCGAGCTCCGATTTCATACATTCACAAGAGTGTGAATGTAAAAAAGACATGATGCTTAAGCACTTCCGAAAATCTCAGTGGTCGTCCTTTTCTTCTTACTCCTCGTATTTTTTCGTCTCTTCGTGACTTCACCCGTGGCTATCCTTCTCCTCTTCTTCTTCGTCTTCGTTGGTGCTGCACTGGTATTCCTCTTTCTTTTCGTTCCGGTGGACCTTTTTCTGGTACAGATACGCTTAGGTGTACGACCGGTCAACGACTGCATCGATCGTGTGACGATCGCACTGTTATAACCAGAGCCCTTCATGAGTAGAGCTATTTTTTCATTGGCCTTGTGTTTCAAATTTTCCCCAGATTCCTTGGCACGCCGACGGGGCGATTCCTTAAATGGTGTATGGTTACCACGCACATCTTCGATAACATGTAAGCCCGCCCGTAGGGCCTCTTTTCCCACGGCTTTAGCACCTTTTGTCAGCAGTGGCGTACACTTCTGAATAAACCGCCGAGAAACCTGCCGATTCCGTGGCCTCGTTGATATGGTGCGCTCACAAAAACGTTGCCTATACGTCCAGCCCCACCGCCAACTTGGTTCTCGTAATAAGCCGTATAATGGGCCACCATATTGTCTAGGCAACCCGTTTAAAGTGAAGCGTAAGGGTTAACGTTCCGTACTCGAATGCGATGGACTTCCCCAAATGGTCCCTTATATCTATCTGAATAGAGCGAAAGCAATTATTGAGCAAAGGTATATAATTTGACGGTGAGAAATATTTCACCTGTGTCGCTCCGTATGTATGTTGAGAGGTGTTTAGATTAACGATGCGCAATAGAGAGGTCTGCGTGTCGCCAACCATATACGGTACACATAGGTCCGTATAGACAAAAAGTTGCTCGGGGAGAGCACGAGCGATACAAGGGGGCATCTGTCCTTCACGTTCAATCCCTCGTTTGTAACGTGGGTATACAATCTCTGATGTTTCCCAGTCTTCATTCGGTATTACATTGAATCCGAGTACACGAGCGATCTTCTTATTCATACACAATATATTTTGTGGAGTCACAATTTGTTTCCCACACTTTTCTACCCACTTTTCGCCCTCAATTGCCGCATAGCCATGCGCACTTTTAGCATTGACAAGCTGTATACCGGCTTCGCGCATCCCAGGCAGATTATTTATATTATTTATCAGTTCCGCATGACTATGGTACAGTCCGTGCGGTATATGTCCAATTATCTGCTCTTTTTTGTCACACGGTGTCCACCGAATTTCTGTCTCGTCTGGTTGCAAGTGTATCATTGTGCAGGGTATGTGAATTTCCCATAAACCCACAGCCCATTGACCACTCAAAGCTATATCACGCGAAAGTTGAGTGGTGAAGTGTGTTGTAGGATTATCCGGAAAGTAGTTCATGCTGCTGTTACTCGGCAACATGAGATAAAAGTCTTCATCGTTATGCATAATGCTCGTCCTTGCGACGTTAGGCGCTAAGGTTGTGGGCGTTAGAAGCAGGTATCCAGGAGTTGAATTTCGATGGATAGCCGACCCAGCTGACAAAGAGTTGTTTCTTTGCACCACGTCCTTTTGTCCGTAAAACACGATCGATTTTAAACTCTTGATTCTGTGTCATACGTTTATCGTGCACAGGTGTTATTTCTTCGGTGTAAAAGAAACCGTCAAATAACTTGCCTTCAAGATCGTGCAGTTCGTAAACACGTATTCCCTGACGATTTACAACTTTGGTGATGCGAAAAATTTTCTCGCTCCAGTTTCGTTCGTAACCCTTCTCGAAGGTGCCTTTTGTTCTACTAATCCGGACATAATCACCGCACTTGTATTTAACCATAGAGAAGCGTCTTTTTCCACGCTGCTTCATAGAGGCGTTTGTCATATTCTCCAGCGCTTTATCCGCATTGTATAATGTCACAGCGGCCGGCTCCATCTTAATTGACGAGTGTTTGGCATGATTGTATGCGTGAACAAATTGTTGAAGTATATCGATGTAGCGTCGTGTATTTCTACGTGTGAAATAGCGCCACATTCGTTCTTTGAGTGTTCGATTGAAGCGTTCGACAATTGCTGCTTTTATGTCAGGGTTGCGTGTAACCCTAAAATTGATATCACTTTTCTTGAGAAACGTCTGTAGCTCTTTACCGACGAAGTCCTTGCCTTATCGGTCTGTAGACAGACGGGCAAGCGGTCGTCGCTGCGCTCAAAAATTCGTGTAAAGGCTTCTTTGACGGAGTGTACGGTTTTATCCTGCAGTGGCTCGATCCAGGCGTACTTGCTCAATACGTCAATGGCCGTAAGCAGGTCAGAAACATTGTCATTGTAGCTTATTAACGATCGTAAATCTACGAGGTCGGCCTCCCAGACATCGTCTATAATAGTAACGTTATAGAACAGGCGAGGGAAGCGACGACGAACGGGTTTATGAATAGTGTAAGCGTCCTGTTGGGTCAGCCAGTCGTAAACTTCATCCGATTTATTTTCTTTATTGATTAGGCGCCTTGCGCCGGCATAACCTGCAGGATGCGACGGATCGTAATACACTTTTTCGAACGATATATTTCTCTCCCACGCCCACGCCCACCCATGGGGTAATTCAATTTACAGTTTAAGCCAACGGACAAATCCTCGCGATGATTCGACGAGTTTTTTGTTTTGTCTTTTGGCGAAATGATCTACGTTGTCGGTATAAGTAGACTTTTCGTTGTTCCCTTGGTCGTCGCCGTTGCCGTCGTCGTCGTCTTCGTGGTGTTTGCGCGCAATATGTGTATTCTCCATATTCCACAACACGTCGTTCCCGATAAATGTGCGGGGTACAGAGACAGCACGAAGGCCCTTGATAAACTGTGCTCGTCCACTAGTTTTGAAGTTTTTTCTAGCCCGTACTGCATCGTTAACGAGATCGACAATATTCGAATTGTGTATGAGCATGCCGTCTATCGCCACATGCCCTTTTCTGTCCCACGTAATGCGCTGCGATGCCACTGGCGAGTTACGCAAATAGTTCGTGAGCGCTCTTGCTTGACGTCTATACATGTCAGGTACACTGTTTACGATTACGGTCGGACTAAGATCTTCATTTTCCGGCTGTAATTGTTCGCTTGTTGTCGCTGGTAATGCGGTAGGCATGGCCTAATCCGTCGTACCTTTTCGGGCATCAACGAGAAATAAATAGCGTTGCAGTACCTGCAGATACTATTTGCACATGGTAGCGTCGTCAGGATATTTTGTTGAGTGTAAAATATCGGTAAGCTCAGCGTCGAGACGTGATACTCGATTACCTGGTGTCTGTACAGTTGTCGGCGCGGAAGTTCCGCCGCCGGTCATCGGTTCTTTCCACTTCCCAACCTCTTCGGCCGGTACTAAAATTATTTTCTTCGCGTGTTCCATAACATCACTGGGGGACTGCTGACTTTTACGATTTACACTAAGCACCATTACCTCCTTCACCTTTGCCTGCAAACAGCCAACTAAACAATCTTGTGATAATCGGCGCTAATAAAAGTGGTACAAATGCTCCACAGCCTTTCTGCATCATAAGGCGTTTTTTCGCTCTCCAATTGGACTTTCGTCGCTTACGTTCGCCGGCGCCACCAGTGCGACCGACACCGCCGCCTCGCTCGCCCGTTTTAACGGCTATACGGCACGGCGCTAGTTGACGCAGTACATTCTTATACCTTTTTAATCGGTTTTTCGCTCCAACTTTAAGCTGTACTACGCCGTGTAAGACGTTTATGGCACATTCGCCTATACATTTGATCAGAGACTCGTCGGCTGTACGCAGTATGGCTCGTTGCTGCTCTTTACTTGAGTGACAGAGAGCATTGAGTACAGCAGCGTGGCGTTTACCGATCGGCGGTCGTGCAGAACACTGTCCATTTTTCTTCTTATTTCCGGCCATGATGTGACGATGTTTGCGCATGTCGTACGATTTCACAACTGACGTTAGAATCGTTCTTACAATATCAAGAGACGCGGTAGCGTCTCGACGCCAAGTACTTAAAAAAAGTTTTTAAGCGAGTTAACGAGACGCTACCAAGTATATATACTCCAAAATGCCGGAAGTGGATTCTTGCTTCTCGATTTTCTCAGAAACGAAGCACCGGATCGGAATTCTGACGACACTTTTTTCATATATATAAGACACAAGCTTTCCAACGCGCCCAGTTCCGATTATAACTTTGAGGTAGATGCTGAGATATGGGCATCGTGTCCCTCTTGAGGTCCGAAAATATTATAAAAGTGTCCTGTCCTGTGATGTGAGTCCTCACGTCTACTGCGCATGCGTCCGCCAGCTGACTCATCTTCCATCTCTCTCGGATGCTCGCATCAGCGCGGCACTTTCTCTCTACCCATCTCTGTTTCCCCATCTCTCTTGGATTTCGTCGTATATCAGCGCAGCGCACTTCGCGCTTCGGTTAATCGCTCGGCAAAACAAATTCTTCTTTGTTAAGAAAATAAGTGTGATATGTGATATATGGGATGTTCGGTTCGGAATGAAAAAAGGTGAATGTGTCCACTCGTATCGTGAATGAAAAATAGAAATAACTCGTGTAAAAAAATTGATTCATATTATAAAAAATAAATAAATAATAATGTGTTGGATGTGACTTTTTTTAAAGTTAGTTCCTCGATCTTTTTATGACTAACATATTTTTGAAGTTTCGTTTTAATTTTGCTTTGTTCAAAAATTGATATTTTTAAATATATTTGACAGAAAGATGGTTCAGTTTTTGAAAATGGAATCTACGCTCCGTGAGGAAAACATGAACTTATTTACCTCTGTTCATATAGGTATCTAAACCAGGGAATAAATCTTTTACTGACGGAACTAGCAAACCATGGCCTTCGATATAAGTCCAAATAATACAGAGCGATGATTCTGTTTTTTTTTAAGAATTGAAATTTCGCAGTGAAAATTTAAATTATCTATATTTTTATATATACTTGTTGCATATAGTGGCGAAAGGCATATACAACTCCACATACAGATGCCCTAGATGCTTTGGAACTTCAGACGCACTCTGACACACTGCGTCAAAATCGAAAGATGTCTTTATCCATTATGCGAGAGAGATAAGTTTTTTTTCAGCTACATAAGATGAAAACCACCTTCTGATCCTCACGCAGCTGCCTTCAAAGGTCCAGAGCATCCTAAATACCTTGATTCAACTCAGTTGACGTAACGCCCGTTTATTCTTCGGTACGTAGACGTGCAATTGAGGATCGTCGGGAAATATAGCTGTATGGCACCGACAAATATCCGGTGTTGATTCCTTGAGATCCAACAGTAGATAACCATGCGGTTCGGCAGTCGCATCGTGATACGCCTCTGTCAAAAACCGAGGATCCTCAGGGTACACTTGTCTGGCTAGATGCTGAATTTGCGCTCGATCGCGAGGGTTTTTAAATATTACAATATAATTCGCGTTCAGAGAGATATCGCGTTGACCGTGTCCTTGATGAAAAATATTTTGCATTATAAAAATAACACTGATATTTTTATGATGGCTACCTTTCGTTAAAAGATCCACTATCCTATTATTCGATGATTCTCTCATTAAATCGTCGATAATAATTAACTTTTTAAAATTATTGTCGTGTGAGTAATCCTCCGGTTGCGGCAGGCCCTCGTGAAGCTCGATCTTAATATTTCGGTTCGCTGGATCTCGATGAGAATTTCGCAATAGTTCGGCCGTATAGGAACCGAGATTGTCTCCGTGGTAGAATGTTACGCGATCGAATACTGTGTCACTCATGGCCGTTAGATTTCGTAAAAATCTGCGCACGAAAACTGTTTTCCCACAGCCTGTTGGACCACAAATTAACGATGTCCACGGGTGTTTCCAACGCACGTCCATTTTTTCGACGACGACGACGACGACGACGACGACGACGACGACGACGACGACGACGACGACGACGACGACGACGACGACGACGACGACGACGACGACGACGACGACGACGACGACGACGACGACGACGACGACGACGACGACGACGACGACGACGACGACGACGACGACGACGACGACGACGACGACGACGACGACGACGACGACGACGACGACGACGACGACGACGACGACGACGACGACGACGACGACGACGACGACGACGACGACGACGACGACGACGACGACGACGACGACGACGACGACGACGACGACGACGACGACGACGACGACGACGACGACGACGACGACGACGACGACGACGACGACGACGACGACGACGACGACGACGACGACGACGACGACGACGACGACGACGACGACGACGACGACGACGACGACGACGACGACGACGACGACGACGACGACGACGACGACGACGACGACGACGACGACGACGACGACGACGACGACGACGACGACGACGACGACGACGACGACGACGACGACGACGACGACGACGACGACGACGACGACGACGACGACGACGACGACGACGACGACGACGACGACGACGACGACGACGACGACGACGACGACGACGACGACGACGACGACGACGACGACGACGACGACGACGACGACGACGACGACGACGACGACGACGACGACGACGACGACGACGACGACGACGACGACGACGACGACGACGACGACGACGACGACGACGACGACGACGACGACGACGACGACGACGACGACGACGACGACGACGACGACGACGACGACGACGACGACGACGACGACGACGACGACGACGACGACGACGACGACGACGACGACGACGACGACGACGACGACGACGACGACGACGACGACGACGACGACGACGACGACGACGACGACGACGACGACGACGACGACGACGACGACGACGACGACGACGACGACGACGACGACGACGACGACGACGACGACGACGACGACGACGACGACGACGACGACGACGACGACGACGACGACGACGACGACGACGACGACGACGACGACGACGACGACGACGACGACGACGACGACGACGACGACGACGACGACGACGACGACGACGACGACGACGACGACGACGACGACGACGACGACGACGACGACGACGACGACGACGACGACGACGACGACGACGACGACGACGACGACGACGACGACGACGACGACGACGACGACGACGACGACGACGACGACGACGACGACGACGACGACGACGACGACGACGACGACGACGACGACGACGACGACGACGACGACGACGACGACGACGACGACGACGACGACGACGACGACGACGACGACGACGACGACGACGACGACGACGACGACGACGACGACGACGACGACGACGACGACGACGACGACGACGACGACGACGACGACGACGACGACGACGACGACGACGACGACGACGACGACGACGACGACGACGACGACGACGACGACGACGACGACGACGACGACGACGACGACGACGACGACGACGACGACGACGACGACGACGACGACGACGACGACGACGACGACGACGACGACGACGACGACGACGACGACGACGACGACGACGACGACGACGACGACGACGACGACGACGACGACGACGACGACGACGACGACGACGACGACGACGACGACGACGACGACGACGACGACGACGACGACGACGACGACGACGACGACGACGACGACGACGACGACGACGACGACGACGACGACGACGACGACGACGACGACGACGACGACGACGACGACGACGACGACGACGACGACGACGACGACGACGACGACGACGACGACGACGACGACGACGACGACGACGACGACGACGACGACGACGACGACGACGACGACGACGACGACGACGACGACGACGACGACGACGACGACGACGACGACGACGACGACGACGACGACGACGACGACGACGACGACGACGACGACGACGACGACGACGACGACGACGACGACGACGACGACGACGACGACGACGACGACGACGACGACGACGACGACGACGACGACGACGACGACGACGACGACGACGACGACGACGACGACGACGACGACGACGACGACGACGACGACGACGACGACGACGACGACGACGACGACGACGACGACGACGACGACGACGACGACGACGACGACGACGACGACGACGACGACGACGACGACGACGACGACGACGACGACGACGACGACGACGACGACGACGACGACGACGACGACGACGACGACGACGACGACGACGACGACGACGACGACGACGACGACGACGACGACGACGACGACGACGACGACGACGACGACGACGACGACGACGACGACGACGACGACGACGACGACGACGACGACGACGACGACGACGACGACGACGACGACGACGACGACGACGACGACGACGACGACGACGACGACGACGACGACGACGACGACGACGACGACGACGACGACGACGACGACGACGACGACGACGACGACGACGACGACGACGACGACGACGACGACGACGACGACGACGACGACGACGACGACGACGACGACGACGACGACGACGACGACGACGACGACGACGACGACGACGACGACGACGACGACGACGACGACGACGACGACGACGACGACGACGACGACGACGACGACGACGACGACGACGACGACGACGACGACGACGACGACGACGACGACGACGACGACGACGACGACGACGACGACGACGACGACGACGACGACGACGACGACGACGACGACGACGACGACGACGACGACGACGACGACGACGACGACGACGACGACGACGACGACGACGACGACGACGACGACGACGACGACGACGACGACGACGACGACGACGACGACGACGACGACGACGACGACGACGACGACGACGACGACGACGACGACGACGACGACGACGACGACGACGACGACGACGACGACGACGACGACGACGACGACGACGACGACGACGACGACGACGACGACGACGACGACGACGACGACGACGACGACGACGACGACGACGACGACGACGACGACGACGACGACGACGACGACGACGACGACGACGACGACGACGACGACGACGACGACGACGACGACGACGACGACGACGACGACGACGACGACGACGACGACGACGACGACGACGACGACGACGACGACGACGACGACGACGACGACGACGACGACGACGACGACGACGACGACGACGACGACGACGACGACGACGACGACGACGACGACGACGACGACGACGACGACGACGACGACGACGACGACGACGACGACGACGACGACGACGACGACGACGACGACGACGACGACGACGACGACGACGACGACGACGACGACGACGACGACGACGACGACGACGACGACGACGACGACGACGACGACGACGACGACGACGACGACGACGACGACGACGACGACGACGACGACGACGACGACGACGACGACGACGACGACGACGACGACGACGACGACGACGACGACGACGACGACGACGACGACGACGACGACGACGACGACGACGACGACGACGACGACGACGACGACGACGACGACGACGACGACGACGACGACGACGACGACGACGACGACGACGACGACGACGACGACGACGACGACGACGACGACGACGACGACGACGACGACGACGACGACGACGACGACGACGACGACGACGACGACGACGACGACGACGACGACGACGACGACGACGACGACGACGACGACGACGACGACGACGACGACGACGACGACGACGACGACGACGACGACGACGACGACGACGACGACGACGACGACGACGACGACGACGACGACGACGACGACGACGACGACGACGACGACGACGACGACGACGACGACGACGACGACGACGACGACGACGACGACGACGACGACGACGACGACGACGACGACGACGACGACGACGACGACGACGACGACGACGACGACGACGACGACGACGACGACGACGACGACGACGACGACGACGACGACGACGACGACGACGACGACGACGACGACGACGACGACGACGACGACGACGACGACGACGACGACGACGACGACGACGACGACGACGACGACGACGACGACGACGACGACGACGACGACGACGACGACGACGACGACGACGACGACGACGACGACGACGACGACGACGACGACGACGACGACGACGACGACGACGACGACGACG
The DNA here is from genome assembly GCA_958510785.1 of Exephanes ischioxanthus. Lineage (NCBI taxonomy): Eukaryota > Metazoa > Arthropoda > Insecta > Hymenoptera > Ichneumonidae > Exephanes > Exephanes ischioxanthus. The sequence continues at coordinate 15,846,953 of OY294016.1, read as the reverse complement.
ACGACGACGACGACGACGACGACGACGACGACGACGACGACGACGACGACGACGACGACGACGACGACGACGACGACGACGACGACGACGACGACGACGACGACGACGACGACGACGACGACGACGACGACGACGACGACGACGACGACGACGACGACGACGACGACGACGACGACGACGACGACGACGACGACCACCACCACGACCTGTACAAAAGAAATTATTATTAAGTGAACGCCTGTGATAATATATATATATATATATATATACGGGAGCGGCTACTAATTGCGCACTCTATATTTCGGGTAAGCCCGCTGGAGACTCGCGACTGCGTTCGATGATCAGGTCATCATCCTCATCATAGTCGTCGGACCCCTGGCCTATTTCACCGCGGGAGTCGTACTACTCGGCCTGCTCCAAATGGTACGGCAGGTAGTGTGGTACGAGGTCAACGGATCCCACGTCAACATCGTAATCCGATGATGCGTCTTCCGCGTTGGGATTTTCGCCAACCATCACTGGACCGACACCGAGAGGCTGGCCGAAAGGTGCGAGGAGATTGGGCTGGTTCAGTGGCGGTATGACCCCACTAATGTAACCGTGACCATGGATGTACAAAAGTCGTCCATCATGGTCATACACTCACTGTCGCGCACCTGAGGTTTAACAAATGAATGTTAAGCCACTCGACGGGTACGAAGCTTCGGCGCAGCGCGTATGGGTGCGAGCGCGCGAGCCACAATAACCCACTAGTATATATATATATAGAGAGAATTAAAATATATAGGGAAATCAAAACTTACCCAATTCAGGTGTCGGAAAGCGCTGGATCCGGGCAACTTCCTCGTTAAATAACGTCTCGGCGTCGGAGTCGTCATCTTCGCCCTCGGGAGCATCTGGGATGTCCGATTATGCTGGACAGCCCATATGGATGACACCATCTGGGCCATCGTCGTCGCTGTCGTCGTCGTCGTTGTCGTCGTCATCGTCGCCATCGTCGCCACGATCGCTGTGCCTGGGCTGTGGATCGGGCGATGCTGGGCACTCACCGCGGATCACTCGGGGCCCTTCGACCTCCATATCCTCGTCGTCGCTGCTTTCCGACGGCTGTGGATCGGGCGACGCTGGAGGCTTCATGTTGATGACATGATACCTGTCATCTCCATGTTCATCATCGCCGCCCGTCTTGAGACCGGAATCGCTATCCGTCTCGCTCCAATGCTCGGCGTCATTGACCGGATCTGGCAATTCCGGACTCTCCAACTCGTCACCATTCTCGGGAGCTGGTGACTCGGGACTCTCCAACTCATCACCATTCTCGGGAGCTGGTGACTCGGGACTTTCCAAGTCCTCGTCGCCGGTTTGTGCATCATCTTCGTCGTCGTCGTCGTCGTCGTTATCGGCACCATTGTCCGTGGCGGCAGCATTATCGTTGTCGTCGTCGTCGTCATCGTCATCCTCGCTCTCCGTGTCTGTATCCTCCATCTCTACGCCCCGTTGGGCGTTCCCGTACCGCGCCATCAGATCGCGCACGACGTGAAGATGCGCGCCGCCTCTTTCGCGAACAACCTCGACAGCAATTAACATTGCATAGTTCGAGTCATCGAACGCACTATGGTCATACGCACGTCCGATGACCCTTACCGGCAATTGCCTGAGAATCTAGCGGAGCACGCGTTGGGCCTGCTGGAGATTCAACGATCTCAAGCGCGAGTCCCAACGTAGCGTACACCGCCGGGCAATCACTGCACTCCTAATCCTCGTTAAAGCTACCGTCTTGCGGAGTGCTTTAACGAGAGTACGTGCGCGATAACACTGCATTTTCAGTTAGTCATAAAATGCACAAAGTCGCAAAAACGAAAGGCTCACACGCACAAACACACATGTTTCGGAAGTGCGAAAACTTTAAACTTTGCACAGTGTAAACTTTGCGCAGTTGACACTTGTACAATAGCACAAATTTTAAAAATTCGGAAACAGTACAACCGGTCCACAAACACCACTTAACTGTTTCGTGACAGAACCGATTGCGCGAAGTGTTTCTGGTGACTTCTCGACAGAGAATTGAAATAGATTTAAGTTTCGGAAGACTTTATAGATTTGTCTCACGCCCTACTAGATTTTCTTGCTTTTCTCATTGGTGGCTGTTAAGGTCAAGTTTGGGATGACGCTAACTTCGGTAACTATTAACGCCGAATTTTGCTGGCGTTGTTTTCACTTTCTCGATGTTTTTTTTTCATCTTGAAGACACCGCAACGAATTGGCTGCAAATATCAAAATGACCGGTGTGTAGGTGGTTCTATTGTCTCGTAGGTAACCCTCTTGACAAAAGTACGGTAGCGCCCCCCGTTGTAAACGTAAAACAATACTACCTCATTCGGCGCGAGGTCGGCGCAGGACGCTCAGAGCTAACCTCGATACTTTCTCGCTATGTTTATGACACTAGCAATGGGCGGTCGAACCTTTTCACGAATATACCCAAAGAGTTGAAAAGGGCTCGTACAAGCCTTCATAATCCGAAGGCTTGTGAAACAGATGTATATCCCTCAGATTTATATCCGACTTCTTGCGAAAGGTGTATGGAGGTTGCACGCGCATTGTAAGCAGCATCCGCTACCTCCCGATGAAACACGAGATACGCGGACCAGTGACACCGCATTACCTGCACATCTATGCCGATTTGTATAGACGTTTGTTCCGAAACCAATCCTGCAACCACGACAGCAGGTCACCTGTAACCCTTAAACTGGCCACATCAAGGTAAACGAGTGTTCTTTGTTCCGACAGCTATCTATTTTGATTTTTACGACTGACAGTTTCTACAGGGGTGACCGGCGCAATTTTATTTTTAAGCAATGCACCAGTCGTCGTATGGTGCCACTCGTACAACGACCCAAAAGAAGATCGGTATCTTTTCTTCGCTGTTAATATTAACAGATGTTACTATTCATTTCAGCATGTGAACATTCGATCGGTTGATCCATGGACAGCCTGTCGATATGGCCGTAGCAGCATGCACCTGTTTACTAACTAAAACCGGCTCTCCCCTCTTACACATGTCATATTAGCGACGATACTAGCGCCACGGTCTCCTAGAAACGCATATAAACGTAAGATACTATAAAAATTTGGCAGTCGGGCCCGTGGATCCAGTACATATAGATTTGAGTATAAGCTCTCGAGTTCCTTTCCCCCTGATTGCATTGTAGGGTCAAACCATTATTTAGGATGAGTCAGGCTATCGGTGTTAACGATCTGCGAGACAGCGATCTGCGACCAGAAACCATGTATCGTATACTGCCGGACGACGAAAATAAGCGCCTTGAAGCCCCGCTAATTCTCGGTACAACGTATACACTTAACCCGTCCGAGACGAAGAAAGTTAACATCGGCCTACAGCCTCGTACCGACGGTGAAATACAGCCGGTCGTAAAACTTCAGAACAATACCACGGCTGGCGGTATTGTCTATGAATCGGAGGGTTGGCATTTACTGCAAACAAAACTACCAGCCATTTCGAAGTATTTCGCGGGTAGCCAGAAGATCGCCTGGGGTTCGAGCTAGAGCGCACCGTCACCCATACGCATCGGCGATTGTGAGATAATCTACACCTCGAGTTACGGTGCCAAATCTGTCGTGTTTGACCGCCCTGTCGAAGAAAACACCATGGCCCAGGACGAGGAGTCGCAGCAGGATCCTGAGCCACCAACGAAGAAACGGACAAATTATTCACCGGCTGTTGTGATGCAGAAATCATCGTTCGAAGGTCTACTCAACGTACTGGTGTGCATCGATGAGCGGTTCAGACGCCTACAGCGAAATGTCACACATGTGGAGAAGTGTGTGAAGGTGCTGTGCGCTGAATTACTGCTACATATCCCGTCCGAGGAGGAACCCGAAAAAATCGATGAGCTACGTGTCAAAGAATTGATGAAAAATAATTTCAAGTCTTTGAAAGAAGCCGTTCAACTTCGCTTGGATCCAGCATTGGTCGAACTCACATTCGACATAGTTTTCTTGGAGCTATCTGTACTGTGTGGTGCGTGCATCGCAAACCAATTGCGAAAAGCACTTGCT